>OY856411.1:72377500-72835000 GCA_963693085.1 Alisma plantago-aquatica | reverse complement strand
GGCTGAGCCTGGTGAACCGATCGGCTCAGATGGTGAGTCGATCGGCTGATGGACAGGGTGAAATGATCGCTTCAAGAGTTGAAACGATCGGTTCAACTGGTCCAAATGAGCAAGTTGGGAAAGTTAGGTTGGTGAGAAATTTCTTTTCATTTCACTTACCCAATTTGATTGGAACAAGGATTGGTATTTGGTACCAATTAGAAACAAAAGAGGAAAAGTTAATCGGAACTGACCAGGACCACGAACCGACCGTTTCAGAAGTGAACCGACCGTTTCATGGGTCCCAACCGATTTGTTGAGGTGTCAACCGACCGGCTCAGGTCCCCAACTGACTATTTCAGAAATGAAACAATCGGTTCAGGTTGCACAGTTGGTTGTTTTTGTAGAAAATCTCGAACCCTTCTACTCCTGCTTTAGTCCCACATTTCCCGGGATAGAGAACCCTATCCCATGACCCTCCTATATATAGGGGTATTGGGGGCTTCTCAAAGTACAACTCAGTGCAACCAGTTGCTCTGTAAAGTTGTCATTCTCTCTGGTTTTGGTAACCGAGAGAGCCCAAGCAAGTGCTACCCGATAAGGGAGGAACAACAAGGGAAAGACAACTCCAGAAAGCGACTGGTGGCAGGAGAGTGTGTCACTAACTAGTACACTGACAGGAGGGTGTGACTCCTTCCAATTCCTTATGAGACAAGGAGATTGGAGTTCCAGGTGGTCCGTGTGGACTACTTCAGAGGCGGGAGATTTTTGCCGCTCAGAGGATAGCTGTCAATCCCGACAGTCAAGGTGAGACCAGGAGTCATCAGTCCCAGTGTGACTAGGAGCTGCACAAACACCATCCAAGATTGGAGGTGAAGACTGTGCAAACCGCGAGGTATTGTCGCCGAGCAAGCCTTGGGACAAGGTATGATTCCACAAACCATCCCTTCCTATTGTATAGACGTTATCGCGTTTCCTTGTTCTGGGTTTGGGAGGAGAAAATTTTTGTTTTTGTTGCCTTCTATGCCTCCCTTAAAACACAACAATACCATCAAGGTTTGGATAACCAACTTCAAAAATGAGACGCCCGATCATCTCAAATGATTTGAGTACTCGACATAGGATAGTAATGATGATGATGATGAGAACACACCTGATTTCCCTTTTATTCCTTTTGGCACCGTCGATTTCCCTATCACCATCAGATTAGTTTTTTCTAAAGACAACAACGAGCTCTGCACCGCCTCAACATCAAAAAAAAAACCAAGGTAGGTCCAAGTAACAAATTTACTTTCCTCTCTTATTTTGTGTTTCCACTTTTTGTCTTAAAGTAATAAAACTTCATAGCTATTTTTTGTTGTTAAAACTTTAGGGGAAGATCACCAGAATGAAAAGGCCCTCACAATTGCTGATTTTGAACCATGCTACTATTGTTTAAGTTGTGTATCTAGTCTAGTTGTATGTCTCTCTTCCCAGCTATTTTACTTATGCACATGTTTAGGGGTACAACACCCTCTTTGTTTAGTTATTGTTTTAGACAACAACACCGCTGCATGTTCATAACTATGTCATTTTCAATCATCCCTTGTAGTATTCACTGAGTGGTTATATTATTTTGTGTTTGTATTACGAAAACAAACTAACCACGACTTAAGTAAGCCTAAATTTTATAATATTGAAGTTAATTTTTGTTGTGTGACCAAACATATTTGAATTGAAATCAGTTCGCAAAAATAGGTATGTTGCACTAGAAATCCATACCATACAACATGTATTATATAGTCTCATATGATGATGATGATGGTGATGATGATGATGATGATGATGATGGAACTACAAGTTTCTACATGTGTGTGATGAATCATATGAATGAATTAAATATGCTTATACATGTGTGTGAATCAGATGATCCATATATAATATTGTCCATCTTGTTAATATTACAGGTTTGTGGCCTGTTGTTGGCTGAAATCAAAGGATGTTGTAAACCTATAGTTCAAAACTGAACTGTAGGTTCTGCATCCTGCTGATCAGCTGAACAGCAGACATGCAAGCTGATAAAAAAACACCAAAACATAGTCGTCGGTTAAATATAAAACACAGACAACAATTTGAGATCAACAAAGTCGATTATTTTTAGAAAACTGACATCCATGGTCTAACCTGGGGCCATTTTTTTTATTTAGGCTAGGAAGTGGTGTTAGTTTTAGAATGAATAATCGACACCTATGGTCCCACTACCGGTGCATTTTTTTGGGTTGGAATCGGGAAAGGCATTGTGTCATCAGTTATGTAACTGATGCTAAAATCATCTACTTTTAGTGCCACCCACTTTGGGTGTTGCTTCGAAACTAACGTCAAAAGGCTTATTTAACCGACGGTAAAGGTGTTATTTGTACTATTGCATAGACAAATATATGGATGGTTCTTTATCCATTCTTAAACCTATATGATTCATGAGTGCTGTTAGCTTGATGTATTTTTTATCATAATCAATCATATGTCAAGAGTTCAAGGATTTATTGTGCAATTTAGATGAATATATCTAATTTAGTACTTCACAAGTCTGACGATTGAAATGTTAGACTTAGGAACACCAACCTTGAAGTATATGGTTTAATAGACAACTATATGGATGGTTTTCTTATACATAGACTAACTGTCCAAGATGTTCAAGTAATAAGTCATAGATAATATCAACATCATGGAATGAAGTCCCAACTTATGACCATGTCTTATAATACAAGTAGATGTTTTTCCCCAAAAGTTACAGTACTTGGGATTTAGTTTTGAATTCAGTTTTCTCAAGTACAAAGTAATAGGAGTTGCACTTAAGAAAGATGGAGATGACAAGTAGGGACTATGAAATTTAGGTTGTGTGTCATTTACATCTAGAGATTAAGCAAAAAGTAGTCATTTCATAGCATTCTAGGTTTAATTACATTATTGTTTAAAGTATGGAGGTAAGCCAATATTATCGTGTTATTTTCTGACAGAACTATGCCACCACTACTAAATGTTTGGAATCATTATTTAACAAATGAACACATAATCTTGATCCCAATGCAATTTTTTTCAAATTTAAATCCTTATGCCATTTCTTTCCATAGACACTAATCTCCTTTTCTTCAGAATACTCAAAAAAATAAAATAATGGATACTATTTATATTTATATTTATTGCATGCTTGTAGTTGGACATATTACTTTTATTTCATTTGCCATCTTATTATTCACATTGTCTTTCTCATTTCTTTTCTCTTTTTACTTTCCTAATATATGATCCATATTCTGATGTAAATGTATATCTATACAAGGAGAGATGAAATTATGCATGGAATCACTAGAAGGGAAAGATGAGTCTCAATGAAATACGACATTAGTCAAGATAAATGTAATACTTAGTGGTAGGATTGCTAATAGTGACTTCACCATTATTTCATTTTGAGCAGAGTGATCTTGTATGTGACAAGACTCTAAGGTATAAGTGAATCTTTTCAGATTTTTAGACTTTGTTTCCATACAATTCTATAACTACAAATAGATTCTATATGATGGCATTTTCCATAGGCGTATACGATGACTATGTGACTATGTGTTTATTCCATCACCTTCTTGTAAAGCTTTTATAATTTTTTACCTCTAATATACTTCAAATACTTTTTATGATTATAATCTATAGAACATAAATTGTAAATTTTTCTTTAGTAGTAAAATCATCACAAATGAATGTTGGACATATATGTATGCATATGTATAGAAGATAAATTGTCAATTTTTGTTTAGTAGTAAAATCATCACAAATGAATGTTGGACATATATGTATGCATATGTATTGACCTTATGCTACATGCATGTATACATGATTTGATCCTCTTTTGAAAGGAAAATGTTTACTTGAATGTATATCCCTAATGTATATGAATAGATTTTTCAAAATCTTTTAATCATGTGATTATATTTATTTTTGAACTAAAAGTAAATTTAAATAATATATCCATATCTTTTACATATCTTGAAACGTGAAAGCATTTAAGGTGATATTAACAAGCAATGTTGTGGTGCAAAATAACTACATGCAACTTCAAGAACTTATATTCCCAAGTGGTTCTTACTTTCGAAGATCAACTTGTTATGAGTTTGAGTAATTAATGTTATTTTATTGAGGTTGTAAAAAAATACACTTTATACTATAATTGATGGAATAGTTAAGGTTTATGTTCAAATAAATAAGAAATCTAATATTATGTATATATGAATAAGTAAAAAGTATTATGATTGTAATGTATATTTAAATATGCTAATTTTATTAGATATATTGAAATATATAACTATGTAGAATTGTGATATTATTATAAAAGGTCCATTTAATGTAATAATTAATACAAATATTCAAAGGTAGAAAATAGTTTACCTTATAACCTGGTATTGATTTTGTAGAAATTGATATGTAGTGGGTTTACTTAGATGTACAAGTAAATTTTTTATATTTGTGTATGTGTATATGTATATGTATGTATATATATTTATAAACACACCCAAACACACATACACACAGATATATATATATATATATATATATATATATATATATATATGTGTGTGTGTGTGTGTGTGTGTGTGTGTGTGTGTATGTATGTATATATATGTGTGTATATATACAGACATATATATATATATATATATATATATATATATATGTTTCTATGAATGGAATTATTTGTTTATAAAAATAACATTTCAAGTACATGGAACCAACTTTATTATTTCTATTTTTTAAACATATTTTATTATATTTTATGCTCCAAATGTTTTAAAGTCTGGGTTATGCTTACTTTTCACCTTTAGAAGTTCCATAAAAGTAGGACAACAGTTTGAAATTATAACTATTTTCATAGCCATCTACTTTGCATGAAACACAATGTTTAAAAATCTCCTTATAATTCTTGTACTACATATGATTTGAATTGATTTGTATTAGAACTATGTAAGAATATATTTTCATACAAATGTTGTTTTGTATTTTTTTGTAACAAATATACATGAAGAAAGGTAATACGTTGCTTCCTTTTTCTATTGTTGTTGAATATAGAAAAACCTAAGCATTTTGAACACATGGAAATAAGAATTCCCTATAAAGTTCAAGAAAATGAATAATATATTTGTTGCATGCAGTCATAATTGGTTTATTTTTATAACTAATTGAATTTCATCTTTACTTTGTTGTCAACTTATAGATATATACATACATGGTTAAAAGTAGTTTTTTTTAAGTGAATGTAATAGAAATTAGATAAATTCTTACAAAAGATTGAATTTTAGATATTAGAAAAAATGAAATTATAAAATGTTAGCCTAATTAGTCAATTTTGTCTACTCCAAAAAGGTCAATATGGTCCTTTCTTTCATGAGTTTTAATATTTTCACCTTCATTTTCAAGATGTGGCATGTTATTCTTTATTTTGATTTAAAAATACATCTTATAAGCTTTATTCTCAATTATTCATGTCAACTTTGAACTACTGTGGTTCATTTACCCAAAAGTCAATATTTTTATCCTATTTAGAAGATGGGATCATTATGTTTTCTCATATATAAAAATAATGTTTATTCTTTTTTACTTTTCCTATGGTAGTCATAGAAGATTTGGTCGAAGTTCAACCTAAATCTTTTGGTATTTATGAATATATTCGATTAATACGTCTAATCATATTAAAATAATAATCATATAATCTTTTATATATATAAAGTATTCCATTTTAATTAGAGAATTCTATAATAGTGTTGTTTAATTGAACAAGATGTGGTTAGTTTGTTAAGTAAGCTTAAGACGAAAACTACAATCTATTAAATCCATGATTGATAATGCTTAGTTTCACAATAAAGTGTTCTTCCCGTTAAGAGTCTATATTTTGTTTACCCCACCACATTATGTGGTAACATAAACAATCATAACTAAGGGTAATAAAATAACTACCAAGGTCAAAGCCATTAGAGAATGGAATCAAAATCTACATTGGGAGTGTAAATTTCATCCATTGTGATATTACATCAACATTTTAGAATAATGTGAAGTTGTATTCCCATTTTTAAAGACATAATGTCTAAAGTTTCAAATATTATTTTTAAATGATAACCACCTAAGAGGGTTGTTTTAGTGAACTAAAGATTTATAGATTACATTAAATGATGCCCACATAGTTTCTATTTTTTTATAATATTCCAATGCAACATTATCTTTGAAAAAATAAAATTATATTACATATTTAAGGAATTTGAATATGTATCTAAAAGTTAGGCTAGCTCATTCTCATAGAAGGGTACATGACTAAATTCTTGGAACTAAGACAAACTAAACAAGAACTGATACTCTGTCCATATCTCTAATGTCACAAGATCTAAAAAATGGCAATGGTTTTTGTATAACATTAGAAACTGAGACCCATAAGGTTGTATGTACAAAAATTATATGAAGATAACACATTATTAAAAAGATCACTAAGTTTAAGGATATATTAGATATATTCTATAAGATGAAAACATTTGGTAGTTGGAGGTTGGTAATCAAAGTTGTCATGGTTCATGATCAACCATCACCACATTGAGGAAGTAGCCAATTTTTTTATAGAATCAAATTGAACTTAATTAACGTATCTTATAAGTCGGTAAAGAGTATCAATATTTCAATCAAATTAGTGACACACAATTAAAATCACAACGCTTGTCATTGAATCCTTAAGTAAATAATTATTATATGGGATACTTATCAAATTTTGTGATTTTATAAACCCACTTCATATCATTTATAAAGGTTATCATATTCATTGTTCTATAGTTCACTATATATGTATGTTAAATTATTTCTTGAGTTATAACATAAAAACCTGTTATTAGTTCATTAATTGAAATGTGCAACACACTTGCATTTACTAGTGACATGTTAACCACGGTGAGGGAGTACAACAAAGAATCGATGGCGTCAAGAAAATATTATATACACTATTATTGTAAGTTGATTAATAATCGTTTGATAAAATAGTAATGACAGCCCTACGGGTTAGGGCATGTGACTTTAATGCAGTGGTGCAACCACTCTCAGGCACGGTAAGGTACGTGCCTCACCCTATTTTCGGTGAAATCATATCATTGCACAACAGACTGGCTTTGTAAATATCAAACAGAAAGCATTGCCTTATTATGGAACCCATCGGGCCAACCCATATCTAACAATCAATTATAACGAGTGTTCAAGAGAAGACGTGCCTTGTTTCATGACCCAGCGGGAAAGAAAAAATTATAGAAATCTCACATTTAATTCTAGAACTTCATTTTTTTTCAAAAGATTAAATATGATCGATGAGTTTAGACTTTTACACGGTATAGAAGACTCTTGATCCAAGATTCAAAATCCATTGGTGGATATCCAACCAATCCTTTTTTATTGGAGTTATAATTATAACCGCTCGGCTCTCATCATTACATATACTATGATTTATATATAAGATCGGCTCCTGATCTTTAGACGATAGGGGCTTCCAGAAGAGAAAATACGTTGTGACGGACTGCATGTAGTCATGTGGAGTAGCTGATCAAAGATGTGAGACGGTCTTCGTGAGTGCTGCCGCACATGCGGGACTCAGAATCCTATTTTTTGAGGAGAAATACCGTATCAAATACTGCATGCGCAATCAATGATTAACTTGACATAAAATTTACATACGAATACCGGTGTTGTCAATGACGGCGGCCAAACGGCCCCTTAGATGATCTTACTATCTTAGTACCCACATATTTTTTTAGTATTTTAAAATCTTGTGAGCGTCAATAGTCCATCACAACTATAATCCATGACTTTAATTGCCGTATATAGTTCACATGTTGCTCCTACGGAGTTTGAACACATAATATGTTCTACAACTAATAGCAAGGTTTACAGCTGAGCTGATTGTTAAGTCCAAAAATGCAATCATTAATAATAATGCAAGGAGAAAAAGCTCAGCCCCGTCAGACAAAGTGGCCTTTAATTATTGTTATAGATACTTTTTCTTGGTCTCTCAACACCTTTTGAACATACGACTTACAATACAACAAATAGCAGGGTTTATAACTACCAACTGTTAAATATTCAGACACACAGAGTAACATAGTATGATACAGATAAAATGTTATTTGTGTCCGTTTCCAGTCTAGTTCTGGTCAGAATTTTATGCTACATCAATGTCAAAATGACGAGTTGTTCGAGAAGGATTAAATTTACCTCCGTCAGATTTTGAACGAGAGGATTGAAATGAATTAATGTGTCAGTTATTCCATATTTAAATCATTCAAAATCTTAGAATAGTTACGTCAATGCATATATTCGTAAAATATAGATCAAGATCTAGTCTTAAGCCAAGTTGAGTCTGGTGGTAGACCCAAACCTGCAGTGTAACTAGATGTGGCAAACATTGTGAGAGGCAAGAAACTACGCCCATACAAAAAGGACATGGGGTGACGCATGTGCCACTCCTATGTTCTTACAACACTGACATCATTTAAATTTCATATTCATGATTTTAAATATTCATCTTTCACGTTATTTATTTTATATATTTCCCATGTCTGTTAATTATAGTTATTTTCAAATAAGGCTCATTGTTTATCTACTTATTGTTGTATTGTTTCAAGACATGTTCATTTAAAAGCCTAAGAGTTAACACAATGTTGTTGAAATAGTGAGAAGTTGTGTTGGATCTAGAGCTCCAGAGGGGGGGGGTCAATAGAGAGCTTCAAAATTCTCACAAAATAAGTTAGACCTTCAAATTATATCAATCAAAATCAATTGATTAAGATTAATTTGAAGTCTTAACTAAACAAACATAGCAAGGGTGTGAAAAATTAAAACATGCACTTGGACAAGGTGGTTTAGAGTGGTTCCACTCTCAAAACTAGGAGAAAGTCAATCCATTACCTAGAGAGGTCAACTACTAGGACTTTGCAATCCGTTTATGATTATATTCATTCATAAGGGATACAAGCAGACCACCATACATCCAAAGACTTACCTACTCAAGACAAGAGTCTTCCACCTACAAAAGGACTTACCCACACTTGCATTAAGTCTTTGTCCTTGAAGGAATTTGTCCACTCTTCTTGAATCTTGATCTTGCCTTTCTCCTTCACCTAGAGAAGATCTTCACCTCTTCTTCAACAATGAACAAGAACAACAACAACTTCACCTTCACTCAGAGTATCTTGCTTCAACCTTTGCTTGTTTGAGAAAGGGGGTAGGGAAGATGGAATAGAATGAGAGCTTTACAAGAACATGGACATAGCTCTCTTACAACTGGCCAAACTCACTCATAATCACAAAATGCTTTGTAAATGAGAGAAAGAATGGGGCTTACAGAGTTGCAATACACTCAACTATAGCAAGTACTTAGAATAGCATGAATGAGAAAACTTGGAATGAACTCCAAGGGGTCCTATTTATAGCTGGGGGTGTTTCCTTGAGTGTGGGATCATTTAAGGGCGAAATATAGTCATTTTTCAAGTTATAATAGATCTAATCTCACTCAAAATGACACTCCAATGGTTATAATATTTTTTTGTATTTTCTGTACAATACATTCGGTCGAATTTCAATAAAGATAACACGACCGACCCACTAAGTGACAAAGTCAATTTTTAAACTATCCATCGAGTTTGTTCTGGGAAACTCGACCGATGAGTTCAAATTAGTTTTGCTTAGTTGATCGGTCAGTCGAGTTCTGTGAGTGTGCAACTCGACCGATTGGTCATCTTCAGAAAACCCATCACTGGATCGGTCCAGTATTCCAACTTGATCGATAGACAACCTATGACAAATTTTCTAAATTGACTTTTGAGTGACCAAATGCTGGAATTAAGTGTCCCTAATTTTTTCTCATCTTAGTTACAAGTCATATCATCAATACAAGTGGTTACAAAATTAATGTAAGGTCATTTAGAGTGATTTTCCAAAATGTGCACTTGCATTGCTTTTGACTTGAACTTGAACAAGCTACGGATTGTGTAAATTGTTATTTTTTTATGTACCTAAAGCCTGAAATCAGTCTTGAACAAACATATTAGATACATAGGAAGGGAATGGTTAAGTCATTATCAAAATATAGGCAATGTATAATTCTTCAGTCAACCAGTTGGTAGTTGCATGGTATATCATTTGCGTAGTTAGTTTGTGCTATCAGAATGTTCTTAGCTACTCTACCTCATTTTTAGGGCCATAGAGGGAATTCCTGCTTTCATTCAAGTGGCTAATTTCCATAAATAAAGGTTTAAAACGGTGGCAACACATCCCACTATCACACAAATAGTGAGGTGTTACGCGAAAATGTGCGGAAATCGCCATAACCACATATTACCAAAAACACAGGTTAATTAAAACCGATTGCGGAAAGCTGATAAACTGAGAAAACTATTATATTCAGGCCCACATCCTGTAAGGAAATATGTTATACATACATTTCAAGTCTTGATACGTGTCCACAGCTTAGGAGATCAGCTGTCTTGTCATCACATGAGTTCATCACCTGTTTATACATACATAACGGCCCACATTCGGCCAGCAGCAGGATATACAAAACATCAACGGCTATTCATCACGAAACAACATCAAAACATTCCCAAGGACCTGAGAGTACATGGATGACTCTAAGACTCTACTATAAAAAAACCAAAACAGCAGCATGTCCATCTCTTTCCTTCTACTACTCGTCTTACTGCTCGGTCGCAACTCCACGACCACCACCATGTCTAGCTCGGACACCTAAAAAGGTTATAAACCAACAGGGTGAGACACACAGTCCTAGTGAGAAACATAACTCTCCCCCAAAACTACAAAACCTCAGAAAGATAAGAGCAACAACAATAGATAACTGATAAGAGGTATAACAAGAATAGTTTATAAAGTAAATCTATTCATACCATTAAGCTTACCAGAAGCACGAGAGGCATAATACCAAATATCTCTTTATGGAACATGATTAACAAGATAAGATTTATAAGATCAATATTAACTACACAAGCAATATTAACCTGAGGGACGTATAAGTAACTACAAGGTATATCAATATTAACTACACAAGCAAGGCCTCAACCAATGGTCCGTGTTTTGTCTTAAGTAGTAAATACTATACGGCTGGATTACATATTATTATGCTCTGAGGAAGTGATCTATACCTCTCAGATCCAACCAACGACTGCGAAACCCGGAGCCGGTGCCATACAAGGTCAATGGAAGAGTCGGACTCCACGGCCTCCCACCTCGTGGTCAGTGCACGAGTACAACACGAGTAGGACCGCAGTCTCTTACTTAAGTGGCCTCATCCATAGGGTCAGGCTACCCTCTGCCTAGCCCGCCTCGGTACAGGTATCGACGCTAGTGAAACTGAGCCACGGGCCTGTTCACTGTGCTCTGAGCCATGAACGCATTCATGCTCCCATATCATATCTCTTGAGCCATGGGCCTGTTCACCATGCTCTTCACATATTGAGCTACGGGCCTGAATCCGCACTCTGGAGTCTACAATCGAAGTTGCACTCTTACCTCCTCACTTTAGGCTAGGAGAAACCTCACATACTCAACAATATGTGCTCCGGGTTAACCCGTAGGAGAACCCATTTCACCATCACCAGCTCCTGACGATGATGGATCTATGGCCAGGGCAAACTACATGATATGTTCCACTGTGATTATTGAATGTATTTTAAGTGGATTGCAAGATTCAACCAAGTTGTATAACATGTAAACTATAACGAGAATAAATAGCATGAAACTCAATATTATGCTCAACATCATCTTGATCCATCACAAGGATCCCTCAATACATGTTATCACTTGGCCTCTTTCCAATCATCTAGATCCCTCTTAGGGATCATCACATTGCCATGGGATCTCTGTTGGGTTTTGTGGAGAAAACATGTGCGGCAGAAGCGATAAAATCCACACAACCAAAAATAGGAACTCGTCAACAACAACGTATTTGGAAGGATTGTTTGAGGGATATACCTTATCGCGGAGCAAGTCCGATGATGTCCCGCTGCACGACGGTGCAACGCTGCTTGTCAACACAGACAGAACTTCTCTCCCGTTCGCTGTCGAAGGTTGATCCGGCGGCACTTCTTTGCGGCAGTGATGTCCGCTGCTCGTAGCGCATACAGGTGGTCATCGACGTCCTCCGAATGCAGGCGTCAATGCGTCTGCGTCTCTACTTCATCCACGCAGATTGACGGAACTCCACGTCGCACTTCCTAAACCGGCGGGAAGGAGTATGTCTATGCGGTGGCGTGCTAGCGGTGCGTTGCTCTCCTTTCTCTCCTAAGGACGATGACGGCTAGGGTTTACGTGCGTGAGTGTAAACTAAAAGCATCTATCTATCTTATATAGATATCGGCCGTCAATCCTCCTTTAAACAGGATACGAAGGGAAATAGGATTTCCTAAACCCATCGGTAAACAGAAACATTGCGTTAATTAAAACGCCCATGGATTAATTAGAATATTCCGGAATTCATTAAGTAACCAAATAATCACATTAATTGATTAATTAATATCCGACTCCATGCAATCGCTTGGGATGGCTCTACGGGCATACATATACCAACAATCTCAATCCCTTATCACATAATGCCACTGCCTTTCAAGGCATTCTCATCAACTTAGACACTTTTAACCAAACTCAGGTCCTCAGAACAAAACATATCATGTATGTCATCTCATCCTATATACCTCGTAGCCCTTTACCTGGCTATGCATCACCTGCATGGTTAGTATACACAATTCCCATGGATTAACAGAAAGGTCGTATCATCATGCAAAGCATCTTACATGCTTATCATTTACTCAGCATTAAATAGATAATTTTAGATGATCATGTCAAGTTACATAGATGTGCACTTACCATAGCAATTACCATCAAGCATATCAAGGGTTATTATTGTCAACCAAACGTGACATCATAGAACAAGATTTAGCATATAAGTTTTCCATTAGAGGCAAGAACCTCACTAGAGGCATCCACTTTCCTCACCAAAGGTGGTATCGGGCAGGGTACTCTCCCCTATCGCCCAACACATAACCTCACAACGGGTAGCACCTAGGGTGTAACGTGCAACACAGTGTCGTGCACTTCCAAGCGTAACGTGCAGCAGGTTCTGTCGTGCAACTGAGCCCAAGGGGCGTGTCGTGCAAGGTGTATCGTGCAACAGGTATCATGCAACTTCCAGCATGTGTCGTGCATCACCATGATGCCATGACGCCCAACACACAGCTAACCACAGAGTCTCTTATCATCAGGGTGTAACGGGCACTTGATGCAGGAGTGTTGTGCAACCAGCGGCTATCGGGCAACTAGGGCATGCAGCTCAGCCAAAGGGTGTATCGTGCGACGGCGTGTCACGCCCAAGGGATATCAAGTAGCACACACCCAACAAGTCATAATGCCCAAAGGTGTAATGCGTGCAGCAAAGAAAACATGACGCCCACCCCAAGTCTAACCACATCTATCAGCCGACACACAAGGACAGGGTCAAGGGTTGACGCCCACCACAAAACCAGCTAACAAGCTCAACACCTCAATGCACAACAACCTCAAACCATCACATAGGCTAAGTGTATCGGGCAGGTTACTCATCAAGGTGTGATTCCCGACACACTCAAGACAGGGACCAAGGATGACGCCCATCACAGCCACACATGTGTTGTCTAAAGCTCAAGATCAAGAGGAATATCGGGCAGCACCTCCCCCAAGATCATAACGGTCAAGATGCAACTCCACAAGGTCGTCATCCACCTCAAGCACAAGGGCACCAAACCCTAATGGCTCAAGAAGATGGCTCACCTCTCAACAACTAAGAGAGAGGGGTCTTGCACATCTCTTATCACCAATTAGGCAACACAAGAAACAACTCTAACAAGGTTTACAACCACCACAAAGCTCACCTTTCAAGTCCATGGTGAGAGGAGGGTGTTGCTCAAGCCACTAGAACACATGCTCACCTCTCAACTCAAACGAGAGAGGAGTATTGCCCATGTTACTAGAACTCAAGCTCACTCCTCAAGACATAGGAGAGAAAGGGGTATTGCTCACCAAGAAACCCTAGAACATAGGTTCGGCCAGCAATGCACAATTAAGCAAGAAACTAAACTAGCAACAAGCATAGCCGATTTGATCATAGCAACATATAAGAACATAAGAGAAGGTAGTGTAGTTAGGGTTAGGAGTTATGTAACCCGCCTTAAGCAAGATCCAAGCTCCTAGCTCCAAGCATCACCAAGGAAGAAGAGCAAGGCACTCTAGGGTTCGGCCACCACTAGAGGAAGAAGGAGACTCCAAGGCAATGATCGGTCACCAAGCTTGTAAAAGAAGAGAGGGTGTCGTGCACCAAGGAGAGGGGGACTAAGGAACTAAAGGGATCCTTAGCAAGGGAAAGGAAACACATACATAGGAGAGGATGGAGGAGAAACCAAGGGAAGATAAGGAAAGGTGTCGCCCACCTAGGGACACTTGTCCATGGGAAATGCCACCACCCTAACATGCCCTGAACACATGTCCAAGTCCATTGCCACATGCAAGCATCAAGCACCAAGTGTCCACTAGTGGTGACACAAACGAGTTCAAATAAGTTCAAAGGGTCCATGGGTGACACACCTCCCCACCATGGCCGACACACCCACACCATGGCCGACACAAACCCTGGGCGACACACCACTGGCCGATACAAGTTCTCCTGCCCGACACAAGGTCCAAAGAAGCAAAGGAAACACACCACAAGGCCAAACAAAGCTCAACCAAGCCCAAAGGAACTCAAGCAACGAGCCCAAACCTTCCTCTCAACACTAGTGGAAGCAAAGAGAGGGAGGAACACCTCACAAGGTGACAAACTTGCCCACAAACCCTAGACTTGGGTTAATTGCAAGTGGCACCTCCAACTCTCAACAAAGCACAAACAAACCCTAATCACCACTAAAGGTGATTAGCAAGAAACTAAGCACGAGGGTTAAGCAAAGCAAATAGGGTAAACCCTAAATGGAGGTCAGGGTCCTTACAAAAACAATATTTATGGTAAACAAAATATGGTAAAATAGGCACCAACTCGTGAGATATAGTAAATCAAATAGTAAGTGTACATATGATTAAGATTACAACACAGAAAGCATGTCCTCAAAAGAAACTACAAGACAAAATGATGAAAACATGATGATAAATAGGACAACTTAGAAAATGTGCGTAGATGTTTTAGTATAAAATAGTCTTGAAAGACATACATGGACAAAATCTACAGGCTATAAACTAAAACATCAAAACATCTAGGTCTTCTATGTCCAAATAATCAAAATTGTCATCGGCATCATCAACAGAGGCTTCCATCTCATAGTCGTCATCTCCATCTGAAGGTGCAGCAGGGACAGCAACATCACCTGAGTCACTAGTGAATCCATAAAAACTATCATCATCATCATCCTTAGAGGCCTCCTCTTTAGAAGTAGCAAATTCCTCATCAGCCTGATCTGGCATCTCCTCATCAACATAGGAATCAAAATTGTGACTGGGCCACCTGGCATTCTACTCATTCCATGACATACCAACATCATGTAACTCCTGGTCTTGTGGATAAGAAAGAGCATAGGTACCAAGTTTGACAATCAAGGTAGATATAGGACTAGTAGGGAGAGGCGGAACAGTAGGGGTAGATCCATCAGTAGTAGAGGGTATAGTAGCGGAAGTAGTAGGTGGATGGGAAGGGTAAACATGATCATATGCATAGGATGCATAGTCACCTCCTGGGTAAGGCTGGTAGGTAAAATAAGGTTGTAGATTGGAGAGGTTCATGGTAGACATGATGGCATAGAGATCGTGATACATATGGTCCTGAAGCTGAAGGTTATATGTCTGTTGATGCATCATGTAACCCATGAGAGTTTCATTTGATATATGGAAAGAGGTGCGGGTAGGTCGGGAAGGTTGAGGACGTGGAGGTGCATGGGTGGAGGTAGAGGTGGAGCCTCTAAGTTTGGTAGAAGATGGGATAGACACAAACTTCTGAAATGTAGTCTCACTGATACAAACTCCTTTCCAGGCAGGTTTGTAATGCAGGTCATGGAAAAGAGATTTTTCAGTGGCAGTCTGACAAAGACCAAAGATCAGGGTTGGGTAGGGTGGGTGGGTGCCATGGGTGTTCTTACCACAGTCAAAATAGGTCATGTGGTGAAGGAAATAACGAGACCATTTGACTCCAATATTCTTCAAGCGACATAACATAATCACCACACTATTTTCTGCAATTTCAATCTAATTTTTCTTGGGATGAATATTGCAGTTAACAAATGGGCGAGTATGTGGTTTATGAGGTTTAAGGCATAAGAGGGAAGAGTACACTTCTTTCTATAGGGAAACTGAGGCGTTTTCAACTATTTATGAATATCACGAAGATAGAGATCATATTTCTTGTAGAAGGCCTCAAAGTCAACTAGGTCAAAATACTTGGGGTAATCCTTCCTCCATGTATCAATCACCTCAGTACCTGAGAAAAAGATGTTAAGGGTATTCTTGGACACTTGCAATTTCTTCCTGGCTATCATGGATGTAAGAACTACTAGAGCATTAGGTGGGGATATGAGTGTGTCATAATTCTATTGCAAATTAGCATAAAATTTATGAACGTCTTTTGTGCTTATGATGGAATTGTTGTAGCATGCGCGTTCGACACACAAGGCGGAGAGGTGGTGGTCTTATAGCAACTTGACTACTTGATCAATAACCCTTTGTCAATGTGGCGTTGGCTCAAGAAGGACACAAAAAGGAAAGGGTTTCCTAGGAAGGAGTTCCTTGTACCTATTGAGAGCCTCATTAGAGACAAAGAAGATATTGTCAAATGGTATGATATGTGAGTTGGAAGGGGAAGATGGTACTCCAGCTAGGGCGGTTCTCTTTATCCTATTTGACACAATGGAGACAAAATGAGAAGGGTTGAGGGAACAAAAACAATTGAAACACCACCACAGACTGTCCACATGATCCAACCCTATTCTAGGGCTGTATCTTGTGTCATTTTGTACTTTTATCACAAATAAATGTATTAGAATTACATGTTATTCTCCCCAATATGATTATCATTGCAAATATGCTTATCGATGTTCTTTGCACTGTTTTTTAGGTACTTGGACCATGCTTAGATGGAAGAGAGAGAAGGAGGGACCCAAAGAAGGCCCCAAAGTCTCCCTCAACCTACCTCCAGTGGCCGAAAATCATCCCCAAGCAAAGACATCCGAAAATGACAAAGTCAGAAGAAAAATCAAGAAGTCAAGCCTCACCACGGCCGTGGCCACAATGCCACGGTCGTGCGTTTATTGCCAAGATCCAACATGTTGCAACAGGGAAATTCCACCAAGTCCCATGGTCGTAGCCTCCCAACCACGACCGTGGCCAGTGAAGACACCACGACACGTGGCCATCAGCACGGTCGTGGTCCGGAGAAGAGAACACGGCCGTGGCACCCTGCCACGGTCGTGGGAATTAATTGCAAGAAGTCAGTTGCCAACAGGGTTTTTGCCCAGAACGCCACGACCGTGGCCAAGTCGCCACGACCATGGCCGAAGACGATCAAGAAGCTTGTGGCCCCTCCCCACGGTAAGCTCCTCCTCCTCCAAAATGGTCGTGTTACCCAACACGGCCGTGGTGCATGTTACCCACCACGACCGTGGCACTCTGCCACGACCGTGGCCACCACCATCTCACCACTTCCTTCACACGACGACCGTATTTACCCCCCACGGTCGTTCCCCAATACCCTCACCATGGCCGTGGCACACCCACCACGACCGTGGTGACCACCTACCCTACACAACTTTGCACTGCTTTTCCTATTTTACCCCCACTTAGCCCTAGCTCCTATATAAGCACTAGTTGCTTTTAGGGATCAAGAGAGAGCACCTCCTAGCCGCTACCCAGCTACTCCCTTGCATCCATTACTCCCATCCACCTACTTTCCTTGCATTTAATCCCATTTCCACCCACTTTCCACTCATTTCCACCATAGAAACCTAGTTTCTCTAGGTTTCTATCCATCCATTCCACCATTTCCATGCTCTTGGGCACCATTGGAGGAGGAGGCTCATGGCTGGCAGCAAGGAGGTGAAGAAGTCAAGCTTCATCAAGCATCCATGGCATTTCCTACTCTCTTTCCCTTCTCCTTTGTTTCTATTTTGATCAAGTATAGCTAAGCCCCCTTTGGTGAGTTGTTTGGGGCAAAAATGTGACTTTGATACCATGTTGGGGGAATATAATTTGTAATGAACATATTTCACTTCTATGATGATTGCCTTCACTTTTATCTCATTTCCCATTACTTGTGCATGTGATTGTTGTTTAATTACATTAATTTCTTGCCTTGTGGTGTTTGAAGACATTTGCCTCTAGGATGTTTTGGTTTCTATGTAGCTATCATAGAATTGGCTCCTAGGTCCTTAATTCAGATCCCTAGCTAGCCCCCTATCTTCCTACATAATCACCTTCTTCCTACATGTAAATGTGAGTTCTAAGTGACTAGTATAAGTGTGATTAGTGCAATTGCCTAGGATTTCCTAAAGGCTGAGGTGGCTAGTGGCATGAGGTCAAATATACTCATCTCTACTCCCATCCTTACCCTTGGTCCTCAATTGACTAATACCACTTATCCTAGAGACCTAGACTTGGTAAGTCCTATGAGAATTACACCTAGCCCTAGTTCTCCAACTAGTAGCATAGGGTACATCCTCATAGCACCCACCTTTTTGTTTGGTTTCGTAGTCTAGAATGAAATATGCTAATTGCTTGTTATGGTGACATCCCCCAATTAATGTTAAGGTCACATTCCCAAACGGCCCACCTCCTTCATCTAATTGCTTAAAACCTTAATTGCTTTTTTTGCTTGTTAATGCTAGTATAGTTCAATTGCTTTAGTTAACTTAGTTAATTGCCTAGTTTTGTTAGCTAAGTGTTAATTTAGGTCTTTGATCTTGATTAGTGGTTAATTTAGGCTCTCAATTGCTAGTTGCTTTCTTAGTATAGTGTAGTTTGTTCTTGCTCTTGTTTAGATAGCTTGTTGACTTAGATTGCTAATTTAGATTTTTGATAACTTAGTTTCATATTGCTTTTCCTACTTGCTCACTTAGCTTAATCAACAACCAACCAACCTTAAAACCCTAAAAACCTTAATCTCTATAAAAGGAACGTAGCTTACGCCTTCTAACTCTAGTGCCCCCTCTATCTCTGTGGTTCGACCCCACATCTTGCCTTTCACCTATACTACAACAGTACCCCATACGCTTGCGGGAAGACTGTTTTAGTTTTAGTGATCGACTCGATTTGGGACCATATAAATTTCAAAATAAAAGATCCCATCTCCCGTGCCTCCCTATCTTGTGGAATGCACTCTGCCACCCTAGTTGGCCGATGTTGCAAGCCTCTAGCGGGAGTGTCGTTACCGACCCCGATATGATGACAATGATGATCGAGATGATGAAGTGGATGAAGAATCAAGCTGGTGGCTCTTCCAGCCATCCCACAAGGGCAGTTGATACTGTAGATGAGGAGGTCAATGCTCTATATTCATTTGGTGGCCGCAACAACCAGGGCCCAATGTCCAACTCCTACACTCTGAATTGGAGGAACCACCCAAACTTCTCTTGGAAACAACAGAACCAGGATGGGCAAGGACAGGGGCAGCAAAAGCCACGCTACAACTCAAAGTTCGAAGAGGAGGTACTTGGTAGATTGAGGAATCTAGATGAGGTAAAGAGAGAAGTGTCTTCTCAAGGACAGAACATCAGCCTTCTTGAGCAAAGGCTCGATCAAATTTCTATCTCGCTTGATCATCGTGAAGAGGGGAGACTACCATCTCAACCTATGACGAATCCTAACAGCGATGGTAGTTATGTGAATGCCACCCAAGCCGCATACATCCCACCACGTAGCCAAGCAACCTCACTTCCACAATATCAAGGACCACCGCACCCATATGCTCTGCCATCTCACCAACCCCCGCTAAACTACCGATACCCACCACCACCTCCACATACTTACCAACCTCCACCTCCACCACAACCAACTTGCATACTCCAAAATCCTAATTCCACCCATCAAAGACCACCACCACCTTCGTCCTCACAAGCTCCCCCTCCTTCACATGAACAAGTGAGTATGGTCTCTATCATATGGGGAGAAGAAGCTGCTCAAGGTTTCAGATAAAGGGAAAAGAAAGTGACTGAGTTGGAGGTAAAATCCTGATTCAAGAGGGATCTAGCAAAGATAAAGAATGGTCCAAAGAATTTGCCGCTCAAGCGCCACCAGAGAATGCTAAGTGCACCCAGATTGCTACTGTGCTAGACACGAATGTAGAGGCACTCTCATTGGTTCCACCTGTACTTGGGGATATAAAAATTACAATAGATATAGCTCAGCCGGTTGTTGGTGACAGTGTCACGTCTACTGTTTCACATACCATGGACATAGCAGTGATTGAAGACATATTCTTATGGGAACCAAGACTTTTACATGAGACGAGCATCACCACTACCCCTCCGCAAGTTCCAGCGAGTACAGTGAAGATAGTTGATGAAGACGGGAAGCAATCCCATGAAGGTTCGACTCTCCAAAAAAGGGGCGGAAATGTCATGAATCTCCTAGGAAACTTGAAGCGGGGAACAATAGGCATTACATCACTCTTTTCATTGCTGAAGGACATATGCATGGGAAGGAGAAAGTTAGTGCTACTACCGACCGAGGAGATTGTTGACTCAAAATATGTGAACTTCATCTACAACAATGGCTTCCCAGAAAAGAGAGGTGATCCGAGAGTGCCTCTGATTTCTTGCTACATTGGTACATAGCCCATCAAGCACACTCTCATTGACTTAGGTGCAGGGACAAGCCTCATGCCATGGAGCATGTACCTACGGCTTGGCCTAAACAAAATGAAACTAGTGGAGTGTGCCATTATCTTGGGTGACGGAACCAAGTGGAAGCCATTGGGAATCATGTAGAACACAACAGTGTCGATGGATGAAAGAGTGAACATTGCCTATGTGACCGATTTCCTGATAATGGACACCGCACATATTGATGGAGAAGAGTACCTTATATTGGGTAGACCTTTCCTATCCACTGTGGGAGCTAAAATCAATATCCGCACAGGCACGCTAACGATTACTTATAAGAGGAAAAAGTTTGACTTCTTCATGTTCACAAAATAAGAGAGGGACAAGCTGGCCAATGAAGACTTCGGCGAGAGTTTGTGCTATCGTGACCCTGTGGAGCTGTGGAGATCGATCCCATACTTCTATTCCATGCACACTCCTTGGGACGAAGCACATGTTGTCAGAGCGCTCGACGGGATCACCGTAGAAGAGAAGGAGGGCACCGTGGGTGTCAATACATGATGAAAAATAAAATAGAGAAACAAGCCCGGTTGAAGGCTATAAATTTAGCGCTAGTGGGAGGCAACCCACGTGGTTTGAGATTCTCGAACCTTGTTTTACCATACTTTCTTTTGGTTTCCAAGAAACACACACACACACACACTATACTTGATAGTTTTTTTGTTTGTGAATCATTTTAGCATAGGCACAAGAAAGAAAAGATGATGTTGAAGGGTTTAGCCAAGGCGGAGGTCAAAGTGGAAGAAGAGATTGCAAATCAATGGAGGAGCTACAGGAAGAAGGCCAGAACGGCTGTGATGCTTAGCACGGCCGTGGTGGCTCTATCCTTCTCACCTAAAGTTACTTTGACCACTCCATCTCTCATCGATTGCCTTTCACAACCCCACACCTTTTTACCCTACTAGTCTAAACTTCTATTTCATGATGAGGACATCATGATTTAAAAGTTTGGGGTGGTAGGGCGGTAAGCCTTCTTTCGCCGCATTTTTCTCTATGTTCCTTACGCTACATTTTGCAAGATGATCAAATAGTTCGACTACCCTTCACAATTGTCTATCCTGACCTTGTGTACCTGCTTGCATTCACACATTCATGTAGTTAACTTCTTGCATTTTTGTGTAATTTTTCAAAATTGTTTCTCTTTTTTTTCATATTCCATGCCATGCATTGCATCTCATGTAGGTTTTTGCTAATTTTTGTATGTTTTAGTTAGGATTTACTTTCTTTTTACCTAAAATTGTGTTTGAATGTGATTTAGTGCAATTTGGCAGCTTTTTGGCCAATTTTTCCCAGATTTGATGTTTCTTGTCCAAAAAGCGGATTTTGACTCAATATTTACCATATTGAATGAAATTTCTTATCTTTGACAAATGCAAGATGATATGCTATGATGAAGTGCTATGTGGTATCAATGAGCAACTTCTTACATGCTCGTCGCCTCCCTTGGGAATGTGTTGGTTTGATTATATTATGATCTGAGCAAGCATAGAACGTTTAATATTTGTGGAGTTACTTGATTAATATATGGATTTCATTTGGTTCATTCATGTGATGTGATATCTATGGTGAAGTGTCAGACTAGTTTTCATGCAGGAGACCTTATGTGGAAGATCATGCCAAGTGACCCCCCTTTGACCCGACTATTCTTCCACCATCTTCATACCCCTCCGCCTCATAAAAAGATGCGAAAGTGCACATAATAGCCGTGGCCACCTCCAAAGGTTTGGGGTGGCCACATCTTGATCTCCTCACTTCACTCTATCCACCATTTGCCCTATCTACACCAAGGGCAAGAAAGAAAGAAAAATGCAAAATGCAAAAAGAAAATATAAGGATGCTCCTGTTTAAGAGCATTCAAATAAAGAAAATATGAGTGTGTAATAGCACTCCAAATCTTACCGCAACCCTTTCTTCATTCTTTCATACCCATGGAGCTAGGAAACATTAAACCTATCTCACTTTATCCCTTTATGCAGCCATGTGGGTCATTTGGCATAACTTGAAGCATAAGGTTGAACACATGAAGGTGAAACAACACTCTTAGTCATCGACGATTAACATCATCATGAAACGGTCTACCTGAAACCTTATGGATGAGATATTGATAACTTGTGCAACCCATGCATTATATGTGAAGTTCATGTGCTTTGTGCTCTCTTCATGATTGGTTTGTGAAAGTAGAAGAGGAGGGAAGTGATTTACATGTACCTAGTCACCATTGATCCCATTTGGCATTTATCACCCATCATATTACATTTGTCATATCTTTTGATTGTGCAAAATGGAAAAGAGATTGAGTTGGAGCATACTTGAGGACAAGTATGTTTCAAGTTTGGGGTGGTGATCCAACCCTATTCTAGGGCTGTATCGTGTCATTTTGTACATTTATCACATTCAAATGTATTAGAATTACATGTTATTCTCCCCAATATGATTATCATTGCAAATATTCTTATGGATGTTCTTTGCACTATTTTTCAGGTACTTGGACCATGCTTAGATGGAAGAGAGAGAAGGAGGGACCCAAAGAAGGCCCCAAAGTCTCCCTCAACCTACCTCCAGTGGCCAAAAATCATCCCCAAGCAAAGACATCTGAAAATGAAAAAGTCAGAAGCGAAATCAAGAAGTCAAGCCTCACCATGGCCATGGCCACAATGCCACGGTCGTGCATTTATTCCCAAGATCCAACAGGTTGCAATAGGGAAATTCCACTGAGTCCCACGGTCGTGGCCTCCCAGCCACGACCGTGGCCATTGAAGACACCACGACCGTGGCCATCAGCACGGTCGTGGTCAGGAGAAGAGAACACGGTCGTGGCACCCTGCCACAGTCATGGGAATTAATTGCAAGAAGTCAATTGCCAACATGGTTTTTGCTCGGAACGCCACGACCGTGGCCAAGTCACCACGACCGTGGCCGAAGATGATCAAGACGCCCATGGCCCCTCCCCACGGTCAGCTCCTCCTCCTCCAAAATGGCCGTGGTGCATGTTACCCACCACGACCATGGCACTCCGCCACGGTCGTGGCCACCACCATCTCACCACTTCCTTCACACCACAACCATATTTACCCCCCACGGCCGTTCCCCACTACCCTCACCACGGCCGTGGCACACCCACCACGACTGTGGTGACCACCTACCCTACACAACTTTGCACTGCTTTTCCTATTTTACCCCCACTTAGCCCTAGCTCCTATATAAGCACTAGTTGCTTCTAGGGCTCGAGAGAGAGCACCTCCTAGCCGCTACCCAGCTTCTCCCTTGCATCCATTACTCTCATCCACCTACTTTCCTTGCATTTAATCCCATTTCCACCCACTTTCCACTCATTTCCACCATAGAAACCTAGTTTCTCTAGGTTCCTATCTATCCATTCCACCATTTCCATGCTCTTGGGCACCATTGGAGGAGGAGGCTCGTGGCTGGCAGCAAGGAGGTGAAGAAGTCAAGCTTCATCAAGCATCCATGTCATTTCCTACTCTCTTTCCCTTCTCCTTTGTTTCTATTTTGATCATGTATAGCTAAGCCCCCTTTGGTGGGCTGTTTGGGGGAAATGTGACTTTGATACCATGTTGTGGGAATATAATTTGTAATGAACATATTTCACTTCTATGATGATTACCTTCGCTTGTATCTCATTTCCCATTACTTGTTCATGTGATTGTTGTTTAATTACAATAATTGCTTGCCTTGTGGTGTTTGAAGACATTTGCCTCTAGGATGCTTTGGTTTCTATGTAGCTATCATAGGATTGTCTCCTAGGTCCTTAATTCAGATCCCTATCTTGCCCCCTATCTTCCTATATAATCACCTTCTTCCTACATGCAAATGTGAGTTCTAAGTGACTAGTATAAGTGTGATTAGTGCAATTGCCTAGGATTTCCTAAAGGCTGAGGTGGCTAGTGGCATGGGGTCAAATATCCTCATCTCTACTCCCATCCTTACCCTTGGTCCTCAATTGACTAATACCACTTATCCTAGAGACCTAGACTTGGTAAGTCCTATGAGAATTACACCTAGCCCTAGTTCTCCAACTAGTAGAATAGGGTACATCCTCATAGCACCCACCTTGTTGTTTGGTTTCGTAGTCTAGAATGAAATATGCTAATTGCTTGTTATGGTGACATCCCCCAATTAATGTCAAGGTCACATTCCCGAACGGCCCACCTCCTTCATCTAATTGCTTAAAACCTTAATTGCTCTATTTTCTTGTTAATGCTAGTGTAGTTCAATTGCTTTAGTTAACTTAGTTAATTGCCTAGTTTTGTTAGCTAAGTGTTAATTTAGGTCTTTGATCTTGATTAGTGGTTAACTTAGGCTCTCAATTGCTAGTTGCTTGCTTAGTCTAGTGTAGTTTGTTCTTGCTCTTGTTTAGATAGCTTGTTGACTTAGATTGCTAATTTATCTTTTTGATAACTTAGTTTCATATTCCTTTTCCTACTTGCTTACTTAGCTTAATCAACAACCAACCAACCTTAAAACCCTAAAAACCTTAATCTCCGCAAAAGGAACGTAGCTTACGCCTTCTAACTCTAGTGCCCTCTCTATCTCTGTGGTTCGACCCCGCATCTTACCTTTCACCTATACTACAACAGTACCTCGTACGTTGTGGGCGAACTGTTTTAGTTTTAGTGATCGACTTGATTTGGGACCATATACATTTCGAAAGCAAATATCCCATCACCTGTGCCTCCCGATCTCGTGGATTGCACTCGGCCACCCTAGTTGGCCGGTGTTGCAAGCCTCTAGCGGGAGCGCACCACCACACACCTAGGGTTGATGGGAAAGAGGTAAAGGAAGGTTGATCTAGGTTGAACTAGGGCTAGAGAGAGGAAGGTCGGGGCTAGGGTTGAGAGCTTGAGAGAGCTAGAGGTTGGATCGGTCAATTTTTCTCTAGTTGAGAGCGAGAAAATTTAGCCAAACCTAACTTATGTTTGCTCTGGCCCGACCATCGGTCAAGTTCTGTGACTCAGAAACTCAACTGATTAGCTCTTTAAAAAATCTCTCGGACACATATCGGTTGAGTTGGCAACTTGACTGATTATCCATCTGAACCAACATTAGAAATACTAATTGCTAGCCATTAGAGTGCTAATTAAATATTTTTTTCAAGTCTATTTTTCTTCTTAAACATACTTCATTGAATATCACTCATCATTAGGTACTATTTTGTGATAAAATAAGCATTTGTGTAAAATACCCAGAAACAAGAGAAAAACAAGGCCAATAGAACATGAAAATTTGATTTTAGAAGATTAGCAAGCAATGGTGATCAAAGAATAAGCAAAGCATATAGGATAGATGACAAATAGCTAGAAGGCATATGAGATTCATTCAAAGAAATTATGAGTATTTTTGATCTAATAAATTTAAATTACTCTCTAGCTAAAGTTTAATGAAAATGTCCGTCAACTGATTTTCCATGTCTACATGCGTGATATAGAAATCCTTTTTGGCAATGTGATCACAAAGAAAATGATGGAAAACCTCTATATGATTAGATCTACTATGCAATATAGGGTTGTAGGATAGATTAATTGCATTGGTATTTTCATAATCAATAGGAGAAACATCAAAATGAATGTTAAAGTCTTAGAGCATTTGTTTCATCCATAGGAACTGGGCACAATAACTCCCAGATGCAATGTATTCAGCCTTAGTAGTTGATAATGCCACTGTGCTTTGTTTCTTAGAGAATTAAGACACCAAGCATGGTCCTAGGAGAAAGCAAGTGCCACTTGTGCACTTTCTATCAATCAAACATCTTGCATAATTCACATCACTATAAGCCGTAAGAGTAAAGTACCTTGACTTGGGATACCATTGACCAAAATTTTGAGTTTTGGCTAAGTACCTTAAAATCCTCTTAACATTTATAAGTGTGATTTCTTGGGATTTGATTGAAAACAAGCACACAAACCAACACAAAAAATTATAGCAGGTCTAAAGGTTGTTAAATAAAATAAACTTCCAATCATATATCTATAGAGATCCTCATCTACATCCTCACCTTATTCATCCTTATCAAGTTTGGTAGTGTTTGAGATGGGTGTGTCCATCAACTTGGTGTATTCCATCCCAAATCTCTGAAGTAGCTCATTTGTATACTTGCCTTGGTTGGTGAAGTTCCCATCTTTAGTTTTCTTGATTTGAAAGCCGAGACAAAAGTAAGATCACCCATCATTCTCATCTCGAACTCACTTTGCATAAGATAACTAAAATCTTTGCAAAGTTCAAGATTAGTTCCGCCAAAAATGATATCATCAACATATATTTGAATGATAAAAATATTGCTAGAAGTGTGTTTTAAAAACAAGGTAGAATCTATTTTGCCCTTAATATACCCATGATCTAATAAAAAGTTCTTTAATTTCTGATACCAAGCTCGAGGTGCTTGTTTGAGTCCATAGAGAGATTTTTGCAACAAATAAACATGGTTAGGTAAACTATCATGTTCAAATCCCATGGGTTGTGCAACATACACTTCCTCCTCAATTGTACCATTCAAAATCACACTTTTAACATTCATTTGATACATAAGAATTTTTTTGTAACTAGAAAATGCAAGCAACATACGAATGGACTCAAGTCTAGCTAGAGGTGAATAGGTTTAATCAAAATACATACCTTCTTGTTGATTGTAGCCTTGTTCCACTAACCATGCTTTGTTACTTACCACTTTGCCTCTTTCATCTAGCTTGTTGTGGTAGATCCACTTGGTGTCGATGCTCTTTCTGTGGGCTCCGATCTCCAAACCACGAAATAATCACGATTTAAACATGAGCGGAAGCAATCGGTAATCAGTGCAAGACAAAAATCACGGGAAATTAAAACTTTTTGAGACAAGAGCTTGAAACCACAAACCTTTTCCATAGAAAAAGGATTTAAACTGTATACATCTCTGTCAAATTACTTCTTGAGTAATTATATACAACATGATACAAAATCTCAAGAACTCATAACCAAAATACTCCAAGACCTGAGAGTACAGAGGACACATAGGACTGACTCTAACTACACCACATAGCAGGCTGAATCTCCACCTGAGATTTACTGCTGCTCCTGGTGCTGCTGCTGCTGGGATTGGTCACCTTTAGACCGGTTCCTCCGTCTTCGACGACCACCTAAAAAGTTGAAGTCTACGGGGTGAGACAATTATACATAATTTCCCCAGCGAGAGTTATAACTCTTCACTAGAAGCTTTATAAGCAAACAAAGAATAACTTAAGCAGTAAAATCCTTCAAAGTATTCATTAGCAGTTTTGATGATAAGCAAGAGTTCAACATTTATGAAACATGAAGAACATCTACATTATTCAATGTAATATCAATCAAGCAACTCGTAGTTAACTCTAACAGATATACTACGCTGTTGATTATGTTTTTCAAACATTATTATGCCCTGTGGAGATGAGGCATACCACTCATACTCCAACTGATCGCTAAGAAGTCACATCAGTATCATACATAGGTCATTAAAAGAGACGGATTCTTATGACCTCATCTTCCTCAGTCAGTTAGAGGATTGTTTGCAGGACATCTGGTAGGACGTCTGCTATTTATAGCTCACCAGGGTAAACTGGACCTTCGCTATTTTAGAGTTGCAGTGGCGTTCTGTACTCTCTTCGTCATCGGAAGATTTCTTGTTTATCTTTCACCGATGCGGTGTTTTGTGTTTTCTTGGGAGAATAGTGATACATCTCACCTTTTGGGTTTTGTAGTGAAGGTTTGACGGACTATAAAATCTACATCAATTCCTACACTAGGATGTAAGGTTCTACACATCCATATACCCCACATACTCAAAAGTATGTGATCCAGGAGTTCCCTTGGGAAAACCTGTTTCACCATCATTTAGACTCTGACAATGATGGGTCTATGATCATGGCTCTACATTACAATTGATTAGTTAGGTACATTCAGTATTATTTTAACATCATACATTGTTCTTCAAACAATAACATTAGCATAATAGCTATAAAAGAGAATACTAAAATGTAGTAGGCCTAACTCTTTTCAATCATCAGTTCTCAATCATCTCATCATAAGTCATCTGTCAAGCATGACCTTGATGGTATTTATGGCTCTTACAGCCCATAAATCTCAATAGATGTCACTAACAGTGCATCAAGATATTTCACTTATTCATAAAGCTTAAGACATGCTTTCAATGAATATAGTATTGTAATCTATACCTGGTTATGATCATCATCCCATGACAACCTGCAAGGTTAATTCAACTGGTAACAATAAATAATTCATTCTAGAGGTTATACCTTCAAACTCATAGAAGAATCAAGTTCTCCAATTTTCATCAATCAGGGTTTACTATTCACCCCATGGTGAATTGTACTCATTACATTATCATGTAAGAGAAACATCATCATTAAAGCTCTTAAATAAGATTAAGATTCATTAGACATCATAATTAGGGTTTTCATGATCTCACATAGGTGGATCATTTCCTAATCATGCACATTCATGTGTATTGAAAGTATCTTACTTGAGTTTCCACCTTAAAAAGGGTACTTTCTCTCTCTTAGGATACTTTCTCTCTCCTCTTACTAGTAGATGGTGATAACACCACTCTAGATTAGGTTGGGTTAAGTCCTTATTGACTAACATAAGCCAAAACATCACTATCATGTGATTAGGGTTTGATTAGAACAAGGTTTCACTCCTTTAAACCCCTCAAGGGTATTTTGGTAATTTGCCTCATGATCACCATCATGGGTTAACTCATTAATCACCTAGTCCCTTAATGACCTAGGTTACCATTGAACCAATTACACCATCAATTGATTAAGTACAAACTACCTTGATCATCTTCAAACGGTTTCAACCTTCAAATGGTTTCAACCTTCAACCACCAAACAGTCTTGAGACCGTTTGACCTCAAACGGTCTTGAGACCGTTTGGAAGTGTTGACCATTTAGAAGGGTTCACTTTCCAAACCGTTTGAAACTCAATCGGTTTGAAACCGTTTGATCAAAACGACTTGAGATCGATTGGACCAAACGACCTTGAGATCGTTTGAGCCCAAACAGTCTTGAGACCGTTTGGCCCCAAACGGTCTTGAGACCGTTTTGCCTCAAACGGTCTTGAGACCGTTTGATCAAAACGACTTGAGATCGATTGGACCAAACGACCTTGAGATCGTTTGAGCCCAAACGGTCTTGAGACCGTTTGGCCCCAAACGGTCTTGAGACCATTTGGCCCCAAACGGTCTTGAGACCATTTGGCCCCAAACGGTCTTGAGACCATTTGGCCCCAAATGGTCTTGAGACCATTTGGCCTCAAACGGTCTTGAGACCGTTTGGTCCAAATGGGCTCAAACCGTTTGGACCTCCAAAGTGGTTCAAAAGTTACAATTGGTCATGGATATGTATGTTGAACCCCTCAATTAACCAAATCCATGATAACCACTTATAAATTGAGTTAACTAAGATTAGCCTTAATCAATTGGGCATCAAATTGACCCTCAATTGAAAGCCAATTAGGGTTGAATCCCTCTCAATTAGGGTTTCAAATCGGAAAGTCATCAATATTCAACAATGTGAATCAATTCAAGGTTGAACCTATCAATTGACCTCCAATTGGGCCCAAACTTGGCCCAAACGGTCTTGACGTCGTTCGGACATCATCCAAACGGTCTTGAGACCGTTTGCCCAAAGATTGACCAAAAACCAAGTCAGTTAGATTAGGGTTGAACTCCAATTAGGTCAAAAATCAGCATTTTTATCAATTCATCAACTTGTTGCAATTGGACCTTCAAACCATTAGATTATCTCAATCCTAGACCTTCAAACGGTCTTGGGTTGTGCCCAAACGGTCTTGAGACCGTTTGGAGGAACCCCCAAACAGTCTTGAGACCGTTTGGGTCCTTCAACCCAAAACTCAACAAGATCTATGCTTTAAAACAGTAATTTCAACCCGATTAGGGTTAGGATGTTGAAGTGCCTTCAACTCTCAATTGGTTAAGAATTAATCTTCGATTCTATGCAGGAATAAAATTCAACATATTACCAACAGACCCTCAAACGGTCGTCCCTTGGTTAACCCTATCAAACGGTCTTGAGACCGTTTCAATCCAAACCGTCTTGCAAGACCGTTTGAGAGCAAACGGTTTGAAACCGTTTGACCTTAAACAGTTTGCAACCGTTTGGACCAAAAGGGTCCAAGGTCGTTTGATAAAGTAGCATAGGAATTCACGCCCATCATCTTCAAACTTGGTTAAGGTCGGTTATCCCACCGTTTTACTTGCAAAAGTGCAAGGAAAGAGGGAGGTAAAAGAAGAAGTATCATGCTAATTTGCAAGAACTAAATATGCATATAAAGCAAAGAGTTTAGAGTTATAAAACCCGCCTAAAGTTCATTCCTTGAGCTCCAAGCTTTCAAGCTCCAAGCTTTAATGGCGTCTTTGAGCTCCACAGGTTTGGCCAAGGTGAATTCTCCAAGGAAACGTTGGAAAGGAAAGGCTAGAAAGATAGAGCTAGGTGAACTAGCCATGAATCTAACCTTGAAAACGAGTTTCCTCCATGAATTCAAGCAAAAGGGATGATCTAAACTTACCTAGAACCCTTGGTCGTCCCTCTCTACTCCAGAGCTAGCCTTGGTCAGTTGAGAAAGAAGAGAAGAAGTGAAGGAAATGAAGGATCCGTTCACTTATTTGCAAGGAAATGGCTTATATACTTTAGCCCTTTTTACACCATAAGGACCTCTCAAGTTATGGAATTACATCTAAGTCCCTTCTTGCTCAAGGGCACATCCAAACCCATCTAACATTATGCAAAACTCATGAATTCTCAAGATCTAAGGGTAAAGAAAGCCAACCTTCAACTAGGGTACATACATGAAAGGTCTCCATACCCATATTAGGCGACTTTCACCACAAAGATCACTTTTCTTATCTGATTATTCATTGATGTGCCCCTTTCATCATTTCTACTCTAAATGATGACAAGAGTTATAAAAGATGTTTTAGAAAGTGAAAATTACAAGTTGCACCCCTCAATTTGGGTAAATTGCACTTTACTCCAAATTAGGGTTTTCAAGCATAAGGATTGCTTCCACAGCTGCACCTTGGTGCTCAAGCTTGGGAAATCCTTCAAACTTCATCATAAACATCCTCATGATGTTTAAACATCAAAGGAACATCTTAACTTGTGAATTTGCAAGTTGAACCCTTAAACTGGGTAATTTGCACATAGGTCCCTGCATACAACACAATGCTACAACTTTGTTTAAAAAGGAGCAAAAATTGAAATATATATGTTCATGAGGAACTTAATTACATGCCAGGGAGTATTCACAAGTAAATAATTACATATTTAGGCAAAACTTCCAGGGTTAGGTTATAACCCAGGTCAGGGATGTTACAAATTATCCACCCCTTCACAAGGATTTCGTCCCCGAAATCGATAAGGTGTATTAAGAGAAAAGAGTAGGATATTTCCTTCTCATCTCATCCTATAATTCCCAAGTGGCTTCTTCAACACCACGATGGTTCCAGAGGACTTTCACAAGGTGTATATTCTTCTTCTTTAACTTTTTAGTTCTGTTATCAAGGATTGACACTGGTCCTTCCTCATATGTTATATCTTCATTCAATTCTACTTCCATTGGTTGTAGAATTGTCTCAGTGTCTGGGTGACATTTCCTCAGCATGGAAATGTGAAACACAGGGTGTAGCTTCTGCAACTCCTGAGGTAACTCTAGTCTATAGGCCACCTTTCCAACTCTTTCAATAATTGGATAAGGCCCCATAAATCTAGGAGCTAACTTCCCTTTCCTTCCAAAACGAAGGACTCCTTTCCAAGGTGAGACCTTAAGATATACTCTGTCTCCAACCTGGAACTCTAGGGGTCTACGACGTTTATCAGCATACGACTTCTACCTATCCTGTGCAGTCTTAAGTTGTTGTTGTATAACTTTAATCTTCTCAGTAGTTTGCTGCACAAGATCAGGACCTAACAACTGGTGCTCACCAGTCTCATACCAACACAAGGGTGATCTACAATGTCTACCATATAAGGCTTCATAGGGTGCCATATCAATGCTATGCTGATAGCTATTGTTATAGGCAAACTCTATCAAGTTGAGATGTAGATCCCAACTCCCGGTAAACTGGAGAACACATGCTCTCAACAGATCTTCCAAGGTATGTATAGTCCTTTCCGACTGTCCATCAGTCTGTGGGTGAAAGGATGTACTAAACCTTAGTTTGGTGCCTAAGGCTCTGTGTAACTGCTCCCAAAAGCGACTTGTAAATTGGGGACCTCTGTCAGAAACTATTGTGACAGGAACTCCGTGCAAACGCACTATCTCTTGTACATACAACTGTGATAACCTTTCAGTAGAATAGGTTGTTTTGACAGGTAGGAAATGTGTTGTCTTTGTCAACCTATCAACAACTACCCAAATGGAATCATGTCCTTTGTTTGTCCTGGGTAGGCCAACAACAAAGTCCATGGTCACATGGTCCCACTTCCATTGTGGTATGGGTAAGGGTTGCATTGTTCCTGCAGGTTTCTGGTGCTCAGCCTTGACCTGCTGACACACAGAACACCTTAGAACAAACTCAGCTATATCCTTCTTCATCCCAGGCCACCAATACATATCCTTCAAGTTTCGATACATCTTGGTGCTCCCTGGATGCATAACATACATCGAAGAATGAGCTTCCTCCAGAACTAATTTCCTCAGGTTATCTACATCTGGCACTATCATCCTCCCATGATAGCATGCCACCTGGTCATCTGAATCATGAAAACCTTCTTGCTTCTTTCTACCATACGCGGATCTAAACTGCTGAACTGCAACATCTACTTGTTGTGCCTCCTTTATCTGCTCTCTTAGGGTAGGTTTAATCTGCATCTCAGCTAACAAACCAGCTAACAATGACACCTTCAACTGTACATTGTTTTGCCTTAAAGAGATAAGCATATCTCTCCTAGAGCATACTAAGGAGCTTAGTTGTGCTCTATCCATGGTTGATGTTGCTGATTTCCTACTCAAGGCATCTGCAACCACATTGGCCTTGCCTGGATGGTAATCAATTGTACAGTCATAGTCCTTGATTAACTCCATCCAGCGACGTTGCCTCATGTTAAGTTCATGCTGAGAGAAGATATACTTAAGGTTCTTGTGGTCTGTGAAAATCTGGAAGGTTTCTCCGTAGAGATAATGTCTCCAGATCTTCAAAGCATGGACCACATCAGCTAACTCTAGATCGTGTGTCGGATAATTCTCCTCGTGTTTCTTAAGCTGTCGGGAAGCAAACGAAATCACCTATTTATCCTGCATCAACACACATCCAAGTCCATTCTTAGAGGCATCACAGAAGACTACATATCCTTTTCCTTGCTCAGGTAGCACAAGCACATGTGCACTTGTCAACCTCTCCTTCAACAACTGGAAAGACTGTTGACACTTATCACTCCAAGAAAAGGAGCATCTTTCCGGGTTAACTTGGTCAAAGGTAAGGCTATAGAGCTAAAGTTTTTAATAAACCTTCAATAGTAACCAGCTAACCCCAAGAAACTTCTACTCTCCATCGGTGTCTTCGGTTGTTCCCACTGTAGAACAGATTCCACCTTTGCAGGGTCAACACGAATTCCCGAGGCAGATATCACATGTCTAAGAAAAGATACCTCTGGTATCCAGAACTCACACTTGCTAAATTTAGCGTATAGCTTGTGTTCTCTTAGCAAGGTCAGAGCTTGGCGAAGATGCTGCTCATGCTGCTGAGCATCTTTACTATAAATCAGGATGTCATCTATAAAGACGACAATACACTGATCAAGGAAGGGTCGAAAAACTCTATTCATGAGCTCCATGAATGCAGCTGGTGCATTGGTTAGTCCAAACGACATAACCGTGAACTCATAGTGACCATATCTTGTCCTAAAGGCAGACTTGGATATGTCACTGTCCTTAATGCGGAGTTGATGATATCCTGATCTCAAATCTATCTTTGAGAAGACTGTTGCACCACGCAACTGGTCAAAAAGATCATCAATCCTCGGCAAAGGGTACTTGTTCTTTATTGTTACTTTATTGAGTTGTCTATAGTCAATGCACAACCGCATTGATCCATCTTTCTTTTTAACAAACAAAACCGGAGCACCCCAAGGTGAGGTACTCGGTCGGATGAAACCCTTCTCAAGTAACTCTTGAAGCTGTTTCTTGAGTTCTGCCATTTCGGCAGGCGCCATCCTATAAGGAGTCTGGGCTATAGGTTTCGTATCTGGGACCAAATTGATCTCAAAATCAATCTCCCGAGGTGGTGGTATACCAGGAAGTTCTTCAGGAAACACATCCTCGAATTCCCTGACTATAGGAACTTCAACAGGGTTGGGACTCTCCTTGGTAACATCTACCACATGGGCCAAGAATGCATAACATCCTTGCCTCATCAGCTTATCAGCAACCATAGCTGATACAAGACAAGTGGGCAGAATCTTTCTTTCTCCTTGAAAGATCCATGTGTTGCTTTCATCAACAAACACTGCCAACTTGGACTCACAATCCAAGACAACTTTATACCTTTCCAAGGTATCCATCCCGAGGATTATATCAAATCCTTGCATATCAAGCGGTATAAGGTCCACTTGAATGCGATGATCAGAAAAGAAGAGGATGCAGGGAGAACATACCTCCTGCAAAACGGCAGACCCACTCAACGGAGTCTCCAACAACAAACTATCTGCCCTATGACTAGCTGTCATATTGCAGTTACGAATCACTCTCCGAGTGATAAAAGAGTGTGTAGCACCCGGGTCAATCAGAACTGATACTACACAAGATGTAGACATATCAGAATATAAAAGTTTCATCTGACCTGTCACCACTTGTGGATCGACCACTGCCTCTGGTGGGTTCATAGCATAGAACCTCGCTGTCGTCTGGTGTTGAGGTGGTGCTGATGATCCAGCTTGAGACGCTTGTACACGTCCTCGAGCTGCTCCTTGAGATTGCATTCTCTGAGATCCTTGTTGATTCTGTCTCGGAGGCTTTGTCACACTGACAGGCTTAGATCGGCAGTCCTTCATCAAATGTCCCACTTTACCACAGTTGTAGCAACTTCTCTCCAGTTGTTGTGGTCTGGGTGGTCCTGTAACTGACATTGATGCAGAACTCTGAGTCTCCTGAGGTGGTTGTCTTCGTCCTCTACCTCTACTTGGAGACCACTGAGTCTGAGAACTAGATCTAGGTGGTGGAGGGTTAGGTGCAGAGGATCTAGGCTTCTTAAAGTCCCTAGATAAAGAACCCTGGAACTGTGGATATCTTTTCTGAGTTTGCCTCTTCTCAACCACAAATCTCTCTATCCTTCAGACTGACTCAACGAAGGTAGAGAATCTCTCTCAGTTTTCTAAGGCAGAGACAGGGGTTGATATATCAGCATTCAAACCCTTTTCGAATCTTCTGATTCTTTCCTCCTCTGTGGCAGCCATGTGCGGACAGAACCGCAGCAACTCCATGAACTTAGCTTCATACTCGCTAATGTTCATCATACCCTGCCTTAGTCTCTTAAACTGAGAGATCTTCTCATCTAGGAAGGTCTTTGGAAAATATCTATTGATAAATTCCCGATGAAACTCTTCCCATGAGAACTCTATTCCAGGTCTCTTCTGCTCTTCCATGTTCCACCAGTGACCAGCACTGCCTTTGAGAAGATAGACAGCGTGTCTAACCTTCTCAGCTTTCGGGATAAAAAGAATCTTGAAAGCCTTCTCCAACTCTGTCAGCCATAAATCAGCATCTGCGAGGTCGGCAGTCCCAAAGTACTCGGTAGCTCCGACACGATGAAGTCGTTCGAACGTCTTACCGATACCTTGTCCTTCAGGCTGGGCAGGTGCCCTAGGTGCAGGCATAGGCATCCTGTCGGTTATGTGTGTCATGGCAGTCATAAACTGCCCGAACATCGTTTGTACTGCTGGGTTACCCATGTCAGCTGGGTCAAACTAGGGTGGCTCCCTGAGTGGCTCAGGTGCAGGCTGTTCTATTCTTGGAATCCTTGCACCATCTTAAGGTGCACTAGCACTACTCTCTGACACGTACTCATCATGAGGCTCAGCCATCCTTATGTATCTTCTTCTCCTGAGGAGTAGAAGATTCTATTAGATAAGGAAGGAGTACTAAAGATAGACTCGATATCCTAAGTCCTATGCCTCTGTAGACTCAACTGACCTAGAGCTCTGATACCACTTAATTGTGGGCTCCGATCTCTAAACCAAGAAATAATCACGATTTAAACATGAGCGGAAGCAATCGGTAATCAGTGGAAAACAAAAATCACGGGAAATTAAAACTTTTCGAGACAAGAGCTTGAAACCACAAACCTTTTCCATAGAAAAAGGATTTAAACTGTATACATCTCTGTCAAATTACTTCTTGAGTAATTATATACAACATGATACAAAATCTCAAGAACTCATAACCAAAATACTCCAAGACCTGAGAGTACAGAGGACACATAGGACTGACTCTAACTACACCACATAGCAGGCTGAATCTCCACCTGAGATTTACTGCTACTCCTGGTGCTGCTGCTGCTGGGATTGGTCACCTTTAGACCGGTTCCTCCATCTTCGATGACCACCTAAAAAGTTGAAGTATACGGGGTGAGACAATTATACATAATTGCCCCAGCGAGAGTTATAACTCTTCACTAGAAGCTTTATAAGCAAACAAAGAATAACTTAAGCAGTAAAAGCCTTCAAAGTATTCATTAGCAGTTTTGATGATAAGCAAGAGTTCAACATTTATGAAACATGAAGAACATCTACACTATTCAATGTAATATCAATCAAGCAACTCGTAGTTAACTCTAACAGATATACTACACTGTTGATTATGTTTTTCAAACATTATTATGCCCTGTGGAGATGAGGCATACCACTCATACTCCAACTGATCACTAAGAAGTCACATCAGTATCATACATAGGTCATTAAAAGAGCCGGATTCTTATGACCTCATCTTCCTCAGTCAGTTAGAGGATTGTTTGCAGGACATATGGCAGGACGTCTGCTATTTATAGCTCACCAGGGTAAACTGCACCTTCGCTATTTTAGAGTTGCAGTGGCGTTCTGTACTCTCTTCGTCATCGGAAGATTTCTTGTTTATCTTTCACCGATGCGGTGTTTTGTGTTTTCTTGGGAGAATAGTAATACATCTCACCTTTTGGGTTTTGTAGTGAAGGTTTGACAGACTATAAAATCTACATCAATTCCTACACTAGGATGTAAGGTTCTACACATCCATATACCCCACATACTCAAAAGTATGTGATCCAGGAGTTCCCTTGGGAAAACTTGTTTCACCATCATTTAGACTCTGACAATGATGGGTCTATGATCAGGGCTCTACATTACAATTGATTAGTTAGGTACATTCAGTATTCTTTTAACATCATACATTGTTCTTCAAACAATAACATTAGCATAACAACTATAAAAGAGAATACTAAAATGTAGCAGGCCTAACTCTTTTCAATCATCAGTTCTCAATCATCTCATCATAAGTCATATGTCAAGCATGACCTTGATGGTATTTATGGCTCTTACAGCCCATAAATCTCAATAGATGTCACTAACAGTGCATCAAGATATTTCACTTATTCATAAAGCTTAAGACATGCTTTCAATGAATATAGTATTGTAATCCATACCTGGTTATGATCATCATCCCATGACAACCTGCAAGGTTAATTCAACTGGTAACAATAAACAATTCATTCTAGAGGTTATACCTTCAAACTCATAGAAGAATCAAGTTCTCCAATTTTCATCAATCAGGGTTTACTATTCACCCCATGGTGAATTGTACTCATTACATTATCACGTAAGAGAAACATCATCATTAAAGCTCTTAAATAAGATTAAGATTCATTAGACATCATAATTAGGGTTTCCATGATCTCACATAGGTGGATCATTTCCTAATCATGCACATTCATGTGTATTGAAAGTATCTTACTTGAGTTTCCACCTTAAAAAGGGTACTTTCTCTCTCTTAGTATACTTTCTCTCTCCTCTTACTAGTAGATGGTGATAACACCACTCTAGATTAGGTTGGGTTAAGTCCTTATTGACTAACATAAGCCAAAACATCACTATCATGTGATTAGGGTTTGATTAGAACAAGGTTTCACTCCTTTAAATCCCTCAAGGGTATTTTGGTAATTTGCCTCATGATCACCATCATGGGTTAACTCATTAATCACCTAGTCCCTTAATGACCTAGGTTACCATTGAACCAATTACACCATCAATTGATTAAGTACAAACTACCTTGATCATCTTCAAACGGTTTCAACCTTCAAATGGTTTCAACCTTCAACCACCAAACGGTCTTGAGACCATTTGGAAGTGTTGACCGTTTAGAAGGGTTGACTTTCCAAACCGTTTGAAACTCAATCGGTTTGAAACCGTTTGATCAAAATGACTTGAGATCGATTGGACCAAACTACCTTGAGATCGTTTGAGCCCAAACGGTCTTGAGACCGTTTGGCCCCAAACGGTCTTGAGATCGTTTGGCCTCAAACTGTCTTGAGACCGTTTGATCAAAATGACTTGAGATCGATTGGACCAAACGACCTTGAGATCGTTTGAGCCCAAATGGTCATGAGACCATTTGGCCCCAAACGGTCTTGAGACCGTTTGGATCCAAACGGTCTTGAGACCGTTTGGTCCAAATGGGCTCAAACCGTTTGGACCTCCAAAGTGGTTCAAAAGTTACAATTGGTCATGGATATGTATGTTGAACCCCTCAATTAACCAAATCCATGATAACCACTTATAAATTGAGTTAAATAAGATTAGCCTTAATCAATTGGGCATCAAATTGACCCTCAATTGAAAGCCAATTAGGGTTGAATCCCTCTCAATTAGGGTTTCAAATCGGATAGTCATCAATATTCAACAATGTGAATCAATTCAAGGTTGAACCTATCAATTGACCTCCAATTGGGCCCAAACTTGGCCCAAACGGTCTTGAGGTCGTTTGGACATCATCCAAATGGTCTTGAGACCGTTTTCCCAAAGTTTGACCAAAAACCAAGTCGGTTAGATTAGGGTTGAACTCCAATTAGGTCAAAAACCAGCATTTTTATCAATTCATCAACTTGTTGCAATTGGACCTTCAAACCATTAGATTATCTCAATCCTAGACCTTCAAACGGTCTTTGGTTGTGCCCAAACGGTCTTGAGACCATTTGGAGGAACCCCAAAACGGTCTTGAGACCGTTTGGGTCCTTCAACCCAAACCTCAACAAGATCTATGCTTTAAAACAGTAATTTCAACCCGATTAGGGTTAGGATGTTGAAGTGCCTTCAACTCTCAATTGGTTAAGAATTAATCTTCGATTCTTTGCAGGAATAAAATTCAACATATTACCAACATACCCTCAAACGGTCGTCCCTTGGTTAACCCTATCAAATGGTCTTGAGACCATTTCAATCCAAACGGTCTTGCAAGACCGTTTGAGAGCAAACAGTTTGAAACCGTTTGACCTTAAACGGTTTGCAACCGTTTGGACCAAAAGGGTCCAAGGTCGTTTGATAAAGTAGCATAGGAATTCACACCCATCATCTTCAACCTTGGTTAAGGTCGGTTATCCCACCGTTTTACTTGCAAAAGTGCAAGGAAAGAGGGAGGTAAAAGAAGAAGTATCATGCTAATTTGCAAGAACTAAATATGCATATAAAGCAAAGAGTTTAGAGTTATAAAACCCGCCTAAAGGTCATTCCTTGAGCTCCAAGCTTTCAAGCTCCAAGATTTAATGGCGTCTTTGAGCTCCACAGGTTCGGCCAAGGTGAATTCTCCAAGGAAACATTGGAAAGGAAAGGCTAGAAAGATAGAGCTAGGTGAGCTAGCCATGAATCTAACCTTGAAAACGAGTTTCCTCCATGAATTCAAGCAAAAGGGATGATCTAAACTTACCTAGAACCCTTGGTCGTCCCTCTCTGCTCCAGATCTAGCCTTGTTCAGTTGAGAAAGAAGAGAAGAAGTGAAGGAAATGAAGGATATGTTCACTTATTTGCAAGCAAATGGCTTATATACTTTAGCCCTTTTTACACCATAAGGACCTCTCAAGTTATGGAATTACATCTAAGTCCCTTCTTACTCAAGGGCACGTCCAAACCCATCTAACCTTATGCAAAACTCATGAATTCTCAAGATCTAAGGGTAAAGAAAGCCAACCTTCAACTAGGGTACATACATGAAAGGTCTCCATACCCATATTAGGCGACTTTCACCACAAAGATCACTTTTCTTATCTGATTATTCATTGATGTGCCCCTTTCATCATTTCTACTCTAAATGATGACAAGAGTTATAAAAGATGTTTCAGAAAGTGAAAATTACAAGTTGCACCCCTCAATTTGGGTAAATTGCACTTTACTCCAAATTAGGGTTTTCAAGCATAAGGATTGCTTCCACAGCTGCACCTTGGTGCTCAAGCTTGGGAAATCCTTCAAACTTCATCATAAACATCCTCATGATGTTTCAACATCAAAGGAACATCTTAACTTGTGAATTTGCAAGTTGAACCCTTAAACTGGGTAATTTGCACATAGGTCCCTGCATACAACACAATGCTACAACTTTGTTTAAAAAGGAGCAAAAATTGAAATATATATGTTCCTGAGGAACTTAATTACATGCCAGGGAGTATTCACAAGTAAATAATTACATATTTAGGCAAAACTTCCAGGGTTAGGTTATAACCCAGGTCAGGGATGTTACACTTTCTATCACTTGGTCTTGGTACTAGGGGTCCATACTTTGTTCTTTTCAAATTGCTCCAACACTTCTTGTGTGGCTAGGATCCATTCATCATCCCCAAGAGCTTCTTTGACGTTCTTTGGATCGAGTTGTAAGATGAAGGCATTGTTGGCTTGTTCTTTGTTGAATACAGCCTGCGTGTTCACTCTTTCAAATGAATCACCTAAAATCATCATTTTTGTATGATTCTTTGCAAATCAGGGAGTTGGATCCTTCTTGTCTTCATCTTTCTCTTCTTCTTGAATGACTACCTCTTTTCCCTTTTTGGTGATGTTGAGTTCTTTTAGAATAGGAATTACCTCACCTGCAACATCACCATTTGGAACACTATATTTGGGAATAGAGAGGTTAGTCTCAATAAACCTAATATTAATAGATTCTTCTACTTTAGCAAGATCAACATTAAATATTCTATAAGCTTGTCTAGTAGTGCTATAGCCAAGAAAGAAAGCCTTGTAAGATTTCAAATCAAACTTGTCGAGAGAATCTTTTGTAATTAAAACAAAACAAGGACATCCAAAAATATGGAAATACTCAATAGAAGGCTCTCTACCACGCCATAGCTCATCGGGGGTTTTCTTTAAAGAAGCATGTGTAAAAACCCAATTTTGCAAAAAACATGAGTTACTAAATGCTTTAGCCCAAAACTTCTTTGGAGTGTCATACTCTAAAATCATGGTCCTAGCCATCTCCTATAGTGACCTATTCTTCCTCTTTACAACCCCATTTCATTGAGGTGTTTGAGAGAAAGAGAAGTCATGTGCATAGCCAGATTCTTCACAAAAGCGTTCAAAAAGATCATTTTCAAATTCTTCCCCATGATCACTAAGGATGGAAACAATTCGGTAAGAAGTTTCATTCTCAACTCATTTACAAAAACTAGAGAAAACATCAAGCCTATCACTCTTGAAAACAAGAAAGAAGGTCCAAGTACACCTAGAGAAATCCATACTTGGAACCATGAAGTGATTGAGTTCTCATTGGGCCAAATAGATCAATGTGAATAAGTTCAAGAGATCTCTTGGTGCTAAGGACCCCTTTGGATTTGAAGGAGGAATTGGTTTGCTTTTCTTGGGTACAAGGTTGGCATTCCTCATCCTTTTTAAAATCCAATTTGGAAGTCCCTTGACCAAGTCCTTTTTTCTCAACTTCTTCAACTGATGCATATTTACATGACCAAGCTGACGATGACAAAGATAAATATCATTCAAGTTAACTACTAGGCATCTACCAACAACATGATTAATAGACTCAAGAACAATTACATAAAGATTACCACTTCTAGTTCCCTTATATATCACTTGATAGGCAAGGGAATCTAGAATCAAGCCTTCAAAAGAAGTAAATAGCACAAGGTAACCATTATCACATAGTTGACTTACACTTATTAAATTGTGATGTAGGTCGTCCAAAAAAACAACATTCTTCATACACAAGGATTCACCTACATCACCCTCACCTTTAACCTTACCTTTATTATTGTCCCCAAAGGTAACCAAACCTTCTTTCTGTTGACTCAAGGTCAATTTAGTCAATGTTGATTCTAGGTCTAAATTGACTAAACCCTTGTTTTGATGATGACTAACCATTCCACTTATTTGTGTCTAATGCTTATAAATTGAGTGATTTCATATTAGGTATAGAAACACTCCAAATGCCCTAACCTGCACATCTCAAATGGATAAAAGACAAGTCAAAGTCAATACAAGTGCAAGTTTTTGGAATATGATGTAAATCCATTAGAATCATGTTGTAAATCACTTGTAATGATTGTATGACTTGTAATTAAGCTTAGAAAAAATTGGGAGCAGTTAGATCGAATATTTAAGCACTCTAAAGCCATTTTCCAAAATTCACATCAGGTTGTTCATTGGTTGAGTTGCAAACTCGATCGATCCTGATTGGATCTCGAAAATGACTTTTGATCGGTCCAGTTTTCATTTCAAAGAAATCGACTGATCCCTCTACAGATCAAAACTAATTTAAGTGAATCGGTCGAGTTACCCCAGGATAAACTCGACCGATAGCCTAAATTGGTTTTGTCTCTTAGTGGGATCGCTTGAGTTACCTTTATAGAAACTCGATTGATTACACTGTACAAAAAAGTACAGAAACGTATTTCTAGCCGTTGTGGAGTTGCAATAAGTGAAAATATATTTGTTTTGAGCCACAAAATGGCTAGTTTTCATTCTTAAGTGTTATGAAAGTCTAATAGGAATCCCCAGCTATAAATAGGATCCCTTGGGCTTCATTCCAAGGTTGAGGATTCGATGCAAAACTCTATATGACGTTCCTATTCTATAGTTGAGTGTATCCTACATCCTCCTCTCTCTCTAAGCTGAACAACTTGCTACATTCATTAGAGTGAGTAGGAAATCTGTAAGAGAGCTCGTCCTACATGTATATCTTATGAGGCTCTCACTTCCACCACCTCCCTATTTCTCATTTGAACCATGAAGATGAAGGTTCTCTCTCTTGTCTAAGAGAGGTGAAGAAGAACAAGGGAAGGAGTCCCGTGGTGAAGATCAAGGCTGAAGACTTGGAGCAAGAGTGGGTAAGACCTTAGCGAAGGTAGAAGACTCATTGCTCAAGTGGGTAAGTCCTTGGTGGAAGCTTCTCTGAGTGAAGGTGAAGTCAAAGGATGAAGATCCAAGAAGAGTGGGTAATCCCTGCAAGGCTGAAGACTTGTGCAATAGTGGGAAATTCATTGGTGAAGGTCGAAGACGCATTGCAAAGTGGGTAAGTCCTTGGTAAGGTTGAAGACTTTTTGTATTGGATAGGTAAGTCCTTTGGTCGTTATGTATTGTAAGTCTTATGAATAAATATAAGAGTGCAATGGTTAAGAAATCCTATAGGTTGACCTCTCTAGGTAGTGGACTGACATACTTCTAGTTTGAAGTGTGGAACCACTCTAAATAGCTTGTCACGTGGTGTATGTTCAATCTCTCTCTCCCTTTCTATGCATGTTTTCGTTGCACTCAAATTTCCTATTTAGAAACCTTATCTTGTGATATATCTTGAAGGTCTAATGAATTTTGTTTAAGTGCATTCAGCTCTATTCACCCCCCTCTAGAGCATCCAATCACCCATATAGGATCCAACAATTAGTATCACAGAGCATTTCTCCAGGCATACTTCAACAAATAGGAGAAGATGAGTGACTACCAAAGTGGGAGATACTTCATCAACCTTACAACCTTTGATGGAAGCAATTTCCTCTATTGGAAAAGAAGGCTACAATTCTACATCCAAGGATCAAGTCTTGAGCTATGGCAAATGGTGGATCATCCATACATGCTATCGATGACAAAGATAGAAGAATGGGAAGAAGCTACCATGAAGAAAGCCACCTTGAATGCAAGAGCAATCAACATCCTCTATACCACCATGACCTACACCTAGTTCAACCAGATTTCTTCTTGTGAGATGTCCTATGAGGTATGGAGAAAGCTATGCATCACTTATGAGGAGACACAACAAGTGAAGGAAAGCAAATTCTACATGCTCAATGGGCTGCTTGAGAAATTCAAGATGGAAAAGGAGGAGAAGATAGCCAACATGTACTCAAGGCTCAACACCACTGTGAATGGTCTTGTTGTTCTTGGACATCCTATGAGTGGAGGAGAGATCAACTCAAAGATCCTTAGAACTCTCCCCAAGAGATGGGAACCTAAAGTGACTTCCATTGAAGAAGTAAGGTCTCTTGATGATATCCCCATTGAAGATCTCATTGGAAATCTACAAGCCCATGAAGTCACACATGACAAAAGAGAAGAAGTTGAAAGACAAGAGGACAAAGAGCTAAAGAGAAAGAAGAAGGAAAAAATCAAGGTTCAAATTGAAGTTATTATGGGACAAGCCTCTCCATCGTCTCATATGGAAGAAGACGCCATGTACTCCAAGGGTAGATTCTACAAAGGCAAGAATTCCTCTTCCATCTGGTGCCTCAAGTGTGGAAAGAAGGGTCACTTCAAGATAGATTTTCTACAAGGCAAAAAGACCCATCATCAAAAAGAAAGAGAAGAGAAGTAAAAGAATAAGGAGAAGTGACACGCAAGCTCAAGTGACTCCTCCAACTCAAGCTCAAGTGAGAATCAAGTGGAGGATCTAGCTCAAGCTCTATTGAAGAAGGAGAATGTCATTTTTCTCTTATGGCTTCTACAAGAAAAGACTCAAATGAGGTAAATCTAAACTCTTTAGATAAAGAGCCTTTAATTGCTATCACTAATGCTACTCGTGCCTCTCTTAAGTCTTCTAAAAAGAAAAAGAAAAAGCTTGCTAGAATTATTGATAATATGCATGTAGGATTAGATGATCTTGAACATGCTAATACTTGCTTGCTTGATGATAAAAGTGCTTGCCTTAGTCAAGTATGTTCTCTTAAACTTGAAAATGCTATCTTGCTTGACAAGATTAGATTTCTAGAAGCTCAACCTCTTATGACTAGTTCAAATGAAGAACATATTTTAATTATTGATTCTCTCATGCATGATACTTATGTTCTTATATCTGAAAACAAGGACAAAGATTTGTTCTTATATCTGAAAATAGTGTTTATCTTTCTAAGATTTCTTTGCTTGAAATAGAAAATGCCACATTGCTTGCTAAAATAAATGTGCTTGAATCATTTTCTGTTAGAGAGAATAATGCTTCTGCTCTTCATATTGATATATATTCTTATTTAACTAAATCTCTTTGCTTAGAAAATGATCCTTTTCATTCTAAAGATAATATTAATCATTTGTATTCTACTATTGCTTATCTTATACATGATAGTGATAGTTTGAGATCTTCTTTCCAAAGATTCTTAGTTGGTAAAAAGAATCTCAATGACATCCTACACCATGGTACTAAAAAAATTGGTAGAGATGGTTTAGGGTATGATGGTAGTCAAAGGAACAAAAAAGATAAAGGACTTCCAATCTTCCATGGAGAATCCTCTAGTTCCAAGACTATGGGCACATGAAACTATGCAATGATATTTGTCATTATTCTACTTATTGTCCTTTTAGCAAAGCACCCAAGAGCACTAGGATTTGGGTTGCTAAGCTAATCCCTCTGGACCCAAAAATATGACTAGGGACTATTTCATATTTCTTCTTGTAGGTACTTGCAAATGGATTGGCTTGAGCTATTGAATTGCAAATTGACTTCTCAATCCACATGAAAGAAGAAAGGTGAGATGTGTAGAGGGTTACAACAAGTGGAAAAGGAATGGTAAGAACAAAGGTAAAGGTTCTCTTGTTTATAACCAATCCTAACTTGTTTTTGTCAAGTTAGTGTGCACTATGCATGTGGTTTTTGAGTCAAAAGTGGTATTTTATGATTCTCTTCACACTCTTGCTCAAAAACCATTTCTATTGCTTTCATAGTACATTACTAACTAGCTTGCACATGTTTGGATTTGGCTTATGTCTTTAGCATGTCTCTAAAAAAGTTTTTATGAAATAGATGTGTTGTTTGACAACATCTTTGATGTTCGAGTATGTCCTGATAGAAACTCGACTGATAGGCACCAATGGGTGTTGCCAACAGCTGTCATCGGTCAAGTTATCAATACACAGAACTCGACTGACAACACTGTGAACATAATATACAATAGTTGGTTTTTTGGATGAGAATTTCCCTCTCATCTATATTTTCTTAACCAATACCCTTATTCTTTAGATCTCCCTTGGTACCTTTATATATGATCATTGACATGTTCTTAAATTTCATTTCTTTCTTGCAACTCTATCTCTTTAATTTCTCTAAATTGGTCTATCTATATCTTACAATTACTTGCTTTGAGTTGTTTTATAGGTTTTGATGATGATCTCTTTGGATCTCTTGGTTGTGTCTTAAATTTCTTACGCTATGATCAAACTTGCTACATATATATAGTTGTATATCTTGTTTGAATACAACCTTGAGGTTCTTAGTGGTGATCATCTTTTGGTAGTGATGCATACTTGTTAGTGAGTTATATCCTTTCATGCTTCTAATATTGCATATCTCTTTGTTTGGGTATATCTCTACATCTACCCATAGCTAGATTTATCCTATGCATCTCTTGATATGATCTAGATCCTACTAGTAGTCCTAATTTGTGATATCATCTACTAGTAGTTCACATACATGTAGTTCTAGCATTTCTTATCTTTTTAGCAAGTGGTATTCAACTATATGCCATGCTTATATCTTGTTTTATACTTTCTCAAGCTTGTTCCTTAAATTGCATATCTACTATCTTGACATTGTTATATAACATTGTGATGCAGGACACATAGAGCTACATTGTATATAGAAATTAGAGTATTTTTGGATCTTATGCAGATTTTTCTCCAGTTTCAGTTTTTGGTGCAAGACTAGTGTTTTTTTATGCATAAACGGCCTTCTGAGCAAGACTCATCACTTTTCCATGAGCCTTAAATCTTTTTGGGAGAATTCTATCATCTTGAGGGTCAACATTGTGATTTATTGTTTTTCTATAACACTTTATCTTACATTTTGGGTTGTTCAAGTGCATGCTTTAACTTTCTTTTATTCTATGCTTGGACAACCCCCTATTTGTGCTCTTCTACTCTCCTTATATAACTTTTTGTTATCTCCTTTCTCTTAACAAGTGGTGTTTCTTATTTCTTCATACCCCCACTCTTTGAAATGACAAAGGGAGAGAAAGGTATGTCTTTTTTGATAAAATAGGGAGAAGGCATGTCTTACATGAAGAGGAGAAGCATGTCCATGTAAAAGGGAGAAGGTAAAAGAGAAGAAGACATATATGTGTAGAACATATATGAGCAGAAGACATAGTATTCTATAAATGTTATGAAAGCTAACCATGTAGGAGAAATAACATCAATTGAGGGGGAGTATGATAACTCCACTAGCATCAATTGAGGGGGAGCATATGAACTCAATTCTATTGAAACCCATAGGTTTCTCCCAAGGTATGAATTTACTTAAATGCTTTCAATACATTTATGGAATGGTTTGTCATTTTCAAAAAGGAAGAGAATGTTGACTCAAGGTCAATTTAGTAAACGTTGACTCTAGGTCTAAATTGACTAAACCATTGTTTTGATGATGACTAATCATTCCACTTATTTGTGTCTAATGCTTCCACATTGAGTGATTTCAGATTAGGTACAAACACACTCCAAATGCCCTAACTTGTGCATCTCAAATTGGAGAAAAGACAACTCAATGTCAATACAAGTGCACATGTTTGGAATATGATGTAAATCCATTATAATCATGTTGTAAGTCACTTGTAATGATTGTATGACTTGTAATTAAGCTTAGAAAAAATTAGGAGCACCTAGATCAAATATTTAAGCACTCAAAAGCCATTTTCCAAAATTCACATCAGGATGTTCCTCGGTCGAGTTGCAAACTCAACCGATCCTGATTGGATCTTGAAAATGACTTTTGATCGGTCGAGTTTTCATTTCACATAATTTGACCGATCCCGCTGCAAACCAAAACTAATTTAAATGAATCAGTCAAGTTACCCCAGGACAAACCTGACCAATGGTCTAAATTGATCTTATCTTTTAGTGGGATCAGTCGAGTTTCTATAAAGGTAAATCGACCGATTGTATTGTACAGAAAAGTGCAGAAAAGTGTTTCTAGTCATTGTGGAGTTGCAACAAGCAAAAATATATATGTTGGAAGACAAAAAATAGCTATTTTTTGTTATTAAGTGTTCCCAGAGGCTAATAGGCATCCCCAGCTATAAATAGGATCCCTTGGGCTTCATTCTAAGGTTGAGCTTGTAATGAAAAACTCTATATGAGGTTCATATTCTATATTTGAGTGTATACTACAGCCTCCTCTCTCTCTCAAAGCTTAATCACTTGCTACATTCGTTAGAGTGAGTAGATAATTTGAAAGAGAGATAGTCCTACATGTATATCTTATGAGGCTCTCACTTACACCACCTCCCTATCTCTCAATTCAACCATGAAGATGAAGGTTCTCTCTCTTGGATAAGAGAGGTGAAGAAGAACAAGGGAAGGAGTCCCTTGGTGAAGATCAAGGATGAAGACTTGGACCAAGAGTGGGTAAGACCTTGGTGAAGGTAGAATACTCCTTGCTCAAGTGGGTAAGTCTTTGGTAGAAGCTTCTCGGAGTGAAGGTGAAGTCAAAGTGTTACAACCCATTCCTAGCTTTGTTGGTAATCCTAGAGTGTTAACATAATCATAATTCTTGACATACTTTTGTTAGTAATATTCTATTTTGTGCTTTGTCTTAACTTTGGTAACCTTAAATACTTGTTTGGGCAACTCATAGTCATGACTTAAGCATACTATAAAGATCCGAGTTGGAGTTAATATAGCATTAACCCATACATGTATGTAAGAAGAGAGTCAATGATATTGGAGGAAATAATTAATAAATAATTTTTCATTGATAATATTATAAAAATGATATTTTAGTATTGTAGAGAATTTAATTATGAATCCAACAATGAAAGAATGAACTAAATCAGAGTTAAAATGAGAGAGTTATGCCACTTTTAGTAAACATGTACTGAGTATCATGACCGACACAATGACCACGACCGACGTTGCATCAACACTATGACTGCGACCGAAGCTAAGTCATGTGTCACGACCTGCGATGCTAGTGCTGCAACACACAACGATGTGTCGTGTGCTGCGACCCCCGCCGATGCCGCCCAAGACAGAAAATTGTAAAACGATCATATCTCGAGCAATACTTATCCATTTATAACAAAACAAAGTGTGTTGGAACTAAGATTTGATCCTCTATCATTGCAGATACCTTGCTCAGTGGGAGGGCAACCTGGAAGGCAATTTCTAGGACATTTATGAGAAAGAACATGAAGAACGGTGGAAATCCAAAAAGGGTTGCTATAGAATCAACTTGGTGAGTAGGTTTAACCCTTGATTCTTCCTTCTCTTCATTTTCCCTTGCTCGGAACCCTTGATTCATCGAATTTGATGTTTGCGTTAACCTCTAATCTTCATCTTCTACCTAAAATAGACCTTCTTTAGGGCTAAAAGGAAGATGAAAACCTCTAATTTACTAGGGTCTTGCTATGGATTCGATATTTTTAGAGATGGGCTGCGTTTTTAAGGTGTTTTCACACCTTAGGGTGAGTGCGTACTTCCTTTAAATAGTAGATTGCACGAAAATGAGTTAAATCATAATATTCAATTTCTTGGTATGCGAGTACAAACACCAAGTTGCCTTTTTGATCTAGCTTTTACAAGATGATATGAAATGGGTTATTTCTCTGTTGTGATGAATTTTAGATCATGAAATCACATCAGAAATGATTACATCCATCTAAATGAGAATTCTTAAAGTAATTATAGAGGTTACATGAATATACTGAAATCTAAGATTTTTGACTATGACTGAATTTGTTGTATAATTGAATAAAGAAGTTTGCCTAGTTGAATCTCCTTAGTTATGAATGATTGTTTTATTTGTATATGTATTACATATATGGCAGTTAAGATCTTGGATTTCATTCGATGATATCAATGTTTGCTTGATATATCAGTAAGGAGGGTGAAACCCTAAATGAATGGATAGTTTGAGGTTTGCAAATAGACATCTTGATTCAATGTTATTCATGACGTATGAAGTTTTAGTAAATGGCGTGGAAACCCTAGTTCAGTACATTATAGGGTTTCTTATATATATTTGATTATATGTAAACTGGTGAGAGCTATTCTTATTGAATGATGTTATGATGTATTCAATCATTATGCGAGTTATGTGATAAGTGAATGAGGTAAATGAAACCCTAATGATAGTGTGTTCAATGAAACAAGTATTGTGATATCAATGTTTCTCAGTTTGAGATGTGGTGATGCTTAACAGTTCAGTTGTGGTAAATGTTATCAGATGGTTTATGAAATGAACGGTTCACAAAGATGAACAAAGTTATTTTCATGTGATGATTGAATTGTGAATTTAAAGAGTGAATTAGACATATAGATGCCTTGAACACTATAGAATCCTCATAAGATGAGGCCTGTGCTGTGAGGAGAAAGGAGGTAGTCTAGATCGAGGTAAGCTGGAGCACACCAGTAGAGCATACTCCTTACACTTGTGTGGTACCCAACACTAACCAGGGATGCCGGTGGTACCTATGTTACATGTTTAATGATCAGTAGTCAGTAGGTCCACTGATGCACAATAAGCCTGAAGGCTTTGACTCACCACCTGAGTACCCAGGTTGAGAGGTGGAGTCTGAGATATTCAGCCGCTCCCATTAACCGTTGAAAGACATACTTGTCGAGGCCTGCTGCAAACGGGGTCTTATTCAAGAGATAGGCTTAGGAACCCGGGCATGCTTCTAAGCCTTGTACATTGAGATCGTAGCTTGTTGTGATTCTTTCACATGTTATGGTACACCTCTTGTGGGTTTAGGGAATAATAAGATGAATGAGAGGTTAAACAAGTATGTGCAGTTATTCAATTATCCTTTGTATGTTTCTGAGTTAATAGTTCTCTTTGAGATTAACCAATCATGTTCATATATTGATTCACTCTTGTAGATATCTAGAGTATCTTGCCATATTTATGATCGGCAATGATTAATCTCTTTAAAGCTTTCTACTATTATAATTGATATCAATTGCTCAATAGTACATATGTAATTATAATAGTACATTAAACGATTTCTTTGAAGTACTCATTCATTGAGCGAGTAGGCTCACCCCTCTACTCACAATTTTTAGGGAAATCACATGGACTTAAAGAATGTCTTTGCATCAGGGTAGATCTACCATAGGAGTGAAGTGTGAGATTAGTTAAGTTCAATCGGTCCCTATCACTCTAGGTCCTTGTATAGATGTGAGAGGGTTGTAAATGATGTTTTGTATCTTTGTTTCCTTAATAAGAGAGAATGTATCTGATTATCATGTCGTATGTACATGGAAGTGTAAGAAACATAATGAATGTATGGATGTGTATCATTAATGTTGAGATCATATTAGAGTAATCAAAGCTTAATTTTCTTGTAAAGTTTGTTTATATGATTGGATGTGAGAAAACAAAGAGTTTGAAACAAAAGAAGAAAAAACATCGGGTGTGAACTTTTTATTAAGTATAATCCTCAAAGGTATGCCCTAATATCATGACTAGTGGTAATCGTTGGATGCGGGTCTAACAATTTGGTATCAGAGCTTAGGCTGAGTTATCAGGGACCATTAGGATAGAAAGTTAGAGTTATAAGTGTGCCAGATAGGAGGTAATGTGTTAATAGCTCTGGGAGGTCTGAGTATTTAGATACCCTGACCCGATATCTAAATACTTAGGTTGACCAATATTAAGCTACTATGTCTATTTTTCTCTAGATGCCCTGGCCAGGTATGTAGAGGAAGGATGGGCTAGAGAGAAACCCTAGAAATCTTAGGGTTTGGAGAACAGAAAGTAATGAAGGAGTAAGAGAGTAAACATAGAATGTGATACAACTCTTGCTTTATATTTCTTCTTGCATTCGAGATCAATAGAAATGCTCTTATATGTATGAGTTCATATTATCAGTTTGTAGAATATGTATGGTTCTTTTTGATTGTTGTGTATCATGAAGTTGATTCAGTTATTCTTTGTATTAAATAGACCAGAAGATATGTTTAAATGATTTTGCCCTAAGTGGATATTCTTTCCACATGTTTGAGATTAATAGGAGTTGGTTAATCTTGAGTATCTCTTGGCTTCAGGACTGCATGTTTGGCCTGGTCTGGCTGGTAGGATGCGTTATTGGGATCTAATGACTCCTACTATAAATATAATAAGAGTCGAATCTGGATAAATTAGACCCACATCACAGTGAGAATTGACATACACAAAGATGTTGAAACATATGTGAAAGATTAGAATAGCTAAGAATCGGTTGGAACTCATATCTGAGATCCAACTTTGGGGCCTCATATGAGAAACCCTTAATTGGGAATAAAGGAAAAATACATAAGGTTCAGATTAAGTTTAATGATTAGTATTATATAAACTCTAAATACGATATATGGAAAATATATGAGAAAAGTATGTAAGGGCCAAGATAGTAAGAATCAATTATGAGGAATGGATCATATAATTGAGAAAAATGTACTTATGTACTCTACAAAAAAAGGAAAATAAGAGAAAAGAGTTGAGTATGCAGTACGTACATAGAAGTGAAGTTCATAGGAATGAAAGTGAAGAGAACTAGATAAACATGTAATTCATAAGACTAGGATAAGAAACTTAGATGAAACAAAGAGAAATGTTGGAAACAATGAGCATGATTAAGGAATGAGGATTACATGATATAATTAAGAACATGGAATGTATACCTTTATTATAAAGTTTAATAAATTTTTCCTTACTACCTTTTGGGTTCTAAGTCTTTATTGAACAACAAACTAGTTTCTAAAAGAAGAACAAAAGTGTAGCTAAACAAATGAATATGTCATACAAAGGTAGACTATATTCAGGAAGGAAAAACTTGATTGAAGAGAAACTAAGTTTGACCCATGCATGAGCCGTTTGAATTAAAATGAATGATATGTAATGTATTAAACATGATGTGAAACTAGTAGAGAGAATATTGATTTAGAATTTCAACTTCACATTAGTAGAAGGATAAAAAAATATCTACAACATGGTATACATGATCATACACATGAATAAGCAACATGATCATAAGAGAAATTTAGAAGTTAAAGATGACATGTGGAAGAATAGTATATGGTAATAGGATTATGGATAGTAAGGAAGGGTTTGAAACATGATGGAGTAATATAGATTATAAAAGAAAGAGGTTGTGAGATTCAAGAAAGTGCTAATTAGTCAAGTGTCCTTGTCGATAACTAATTAAACCTACATATGAGAAATGTATTAAGGGAATGTTTGAAGATAAGAATTCTAAGTCTCAAAATCATCTTCTCTTTCATATCTTCCTTAAGGAGAGCAATGTGGGAATGTAGTGCTAAGAAAATGAATCATATACGATGCATAACCACCATGGTAGAGACATCTAGTGAATGTAATAGTGACACACAATATAATGATGAAACCCTAGTAGGGTAAATTGAGAATCTAATCTATCTGAATGGCCAAGTTAAAGAAAAGAAATTCAATTGATAAGATAAGGAAGACTTTAGGAAAACTTGTGAGATCCAAAGTTTGAATTCCAAATTAAGGGAACAAAGTCACATCACAATAACGTCATGCTACTGATAAGGACCAAACCCTAGAATGTTTCGAGTTGTAGTAGTTCAAGGGATGTCACTAGTGATTTGACCATGAATACTAGCATCTCTATTAAATAAGATCATGATATTTGTACTATGAGAAGTAAACTGGAGCTGATAGTAATCCAGGGTTTAAAGGTAGCTAATCTGAAAGGTAGATAAAAATATGGAAATGATTCAGAGAAAAGGATAAGAAATAGATTTGAAATATAAGAGGTGTAATTTGAACAAAGGAGAAGTGCAAGATGAGCAAAGTGTAATCTAAAACAAATTATTATAGTGATATCAAGAATTATGAATAATCTATTCTAACCTTGGATATTTCAATTTTAGGGATGTTTATTCTATATGATCAAAATTAGAAGGATAAGTAATAAGAAGTAAGTAGTAATGAATGAGGAGATAAGAGAAAATAATGCCTTTCAGTATTACGTGAACTTTTTTTTAGAAGTGTAATTTTTTGAAGGTATAATGAGGGATGTAAATTGGTTCTACGTATGATTTTAGTGTACATGTGCAAGCAATATGTTAATCAATGGTGTCTGATAGTTGTAGTCATTCATACCAGTAATCCATCTGAGTATTATACAATTGTGGTATGGTGATATGGGTTGAATGATGATGGAACAAATGGAGGTTTCTCGGAATAAGGTAGTCTTACCTATTCACTCATATGAATAGAAGGAATGCTAACCATATTGTATTGATATGTAACCCTAATGAGGTATAGCTTCTTATACCTAGCTTTGGGTATAAGTTTTGATTAGTAACATTAATACAATTTATCTTGTTAAACCTAACTCTAATACAAATAGATAAAGATGATTCTTCATGTTTAACATTCTTATATGATGAAATTATGGTGGAATAACCTCCTTAATATGATCATAACCTTAATATGTTAATTGGTGGTTATCATAGCCACATGGTTGATACTTTATTATGCTAAATATGTGGATTATGAATATGACGAGGGTTAATCATATCTAGATTCCTTGCATGTGATGTAATAAAGGAATGTTCTTAATGTTAATATAACCCTACTATGATTGTTTGTGAATATCTCCTAGCTCATTAATGTAATATTGTGTTGATCCGGTGTATTATATGTAAGTGACATTGTTGAGCCTTGTTATAAGGCATGCAAAGATAATGACGATCTTGCAGAAAATAGTATGATGGTCTTAATTACCTTTGGGGCATGGTTGAGCCCTGGATGAGGTGTAATCATCTTATGTTGATAAGGGTTGATACCCTATGATATTGTGAAAATGATTTATATCTTGTGATAGTATGATGGCTAGTGTGGTCTCATGAATGGAAACTGAATAGTATCATGTGATAATGAGATAAGAAATTATGTTTCACACATTTTATATCTTTTAAAAGTTGTTATTTGAAGAGGAACAAATAACTCAATGTTCAACATGAAATTCTAGATCGTAGTAATCGAAAGCTTAAAAGGAGAGAGATACCCCTAGCAAAGGTTTTTTGGAGGAATCATGTATAGAAGAAGTTACTTGGAAAGTAGAATTGGAGATGTTTAACAAGTGTCTTTTCCTCTTTTAAAAATTTTGAGATGAAATTTTTATTAGAGGGGGAGAATTGTTACAACCCATTTTTAGCTTTGCTAGTAATCCTAGAGTATTAAGATAATCTTAATACTTGACATACTTTTGTTAGTAATATTCTATGTTGTGCTTTTTCTTAACTTTGGTAACCTTAAATACTTATTTGGAAAACTCATAATCATGACTTAAGCATACTATACAGATCTGAGTTGGAGTTAATATTGCATTAACCCATACATGTATGCAAGAAGAGAGTTAATGACATTGGAGAAAATACTTAATAATTATTTTTTATTTGAGAATAGTATCAAAATGATATTGTAGGATTGTAGAGAATTTAATTATGAATACAAAAAAAGAATGAACTAAATTGGAGTTAAAATGAGAAAGTTATGTCCTTTTTAGTAAACATGTACTGAGTACCGCGACCGACGCTGCGTCGACACAACGACCGCAACCGATGTTGCATCGTGTACTGTGACCTGTGACGCTAGTGCCATGACCCATGATGCTGTGTCATGTGTTGCGAACATGACCGACATTGCATCGTGTGCCGCAACCGCGGCCGATGCCGCCCAAGACAGCAAATCGTAAAATGATCATATCTCGAGCAATACGTATACATTTTCAATGAAACAAAGTGCGTTGGAACCACGATTCAATCCTCTATAATGTCAGACAAGTTGCTCAATAGGAGGGTTACTTGGAAAGTAATTTTTGGGGAATAGTCAGAAGAACGATAGAAATCCAAAAAGGGTTGCTATAGAATCGACTTGGTGAGTAGGTTTAATCCTTGATTCTTCCTTCTATTTGTTTTCCCTTGCTCGAAACCCTTGATTCATCAAATTTGAGGTTTGGGTTAACCTATGATTTTGGTCTTATACCTACAGTAGACCTTCTTTAGGGCTAAAAGGAAGAAGAAAACTGCTAATTTGATATATAAGGATTCACCTACATCACCCTCACCTTTAACCTTACCTTTATTGTTGTCCCCAAAGGTAACCAAAGCTTCTTTCTATTGGCTCAAGATCAATTTAGTCAATGTTGAGACTAGGTCTAAATTGACTAAACCCTTGTTTTGATGATGACTAATCATTCCACTTATTTGTGTCTAATGCTTCTACATTGAGTGATTTAAGATTAGGTATAGAAACACTCCAAATGCCCTAACTTGCACATCTCAAATTGGATAAAAGACAAGTCAAAGTCAATACAAGTGCATGTTTTTGGAATATGATATAAATCAAATAGAATCATGTTGTAAATCACTTGTAATGATTGTATGACTTGTAATTAAGCTTAGAAAAAAATAGGAGCACTTAGATCGAATATTTAAGCACTCTAAAGCCATTTTCCAAAATTCACATCAGGTTGTTCATTGGTTGAGTAGCAAACTCAGCCGATCCTGATTGGATATCAAAAATGACTTTTGATCGGTCGACTTTTCATTTCAAAGAAATCGACCGATCCCTCTATAGACCAAAACTGATTTAAGTGAATCGGTCGAGTTACCCCAGGACAAACTCGACCGATAGCCTAAATTGGTCTTGTCTCTTAGTGGGATTGGTCGAGTTACTTTATAGAAACTTGATTGATTACACTATATAAAAAAGTACATAAAAGTGTTTCTAGCCATTGTGGAGTTGCAACTAGCGAAAATATATATGTTTTAAGCCACAAAATATCTAGTTTTCATTCTTAAGCGTTCCAGAAGTCTAAGAGGCATCCCCAGATATAAATAGGATCCCTCGGGCTTCATTCCAATGTTGAGGATTCAATGCAAAACTCTATATGAGGTTCCTATTCTATAGTTGAGCCTATCCTACAACCTTCTCTCTCTCTCTAAGCTGTACAACTTGCTACATTCATTAGAGTGAGTAGGAAATCTATAAGAGAGCTAGTCCTACATGTATATCTTATGAGGCTCTCACTTCCACCACCTCCCTATCTCTCATTTGAACAATGAATATGAAGGTTCTCTCTCTTGGCTAAGAGAGGTGAAGAAGAACAAGGGAAGGAGTCCCTTGGTGAAGATTAAGGCTGAAGACTTGGAGTAAGAGTAGGTAAGACCTTGGTGAAGGAATAAGACTCATTGCTCAAGTGGGTAAGTCCTTGGTGGAAGCTTCTCCGAGTGAAGGTGAAGTCAAAGGCTAAAGATCCAAGAAGAGTGGGCAATCCCTGCAAGGCTGAAGACTTGTGCAAGAGTGGGTAAGTCATTGGTGAAGGTTGAAGACTCGTTGCAAAGTGGGTAAGTCCTTGGTAAGGTTGAACACTCTTTGTATTGGATAGGTAAGTCCTTTGGTGGTCATGTATTGTAAGTCTTATGAATAAATATAAGAGTGCAATGGTTAAGAAATCCTAGAGGTTGACCTCTATAGGTAGTGGACTGACATACTTCTAGTTTGAAGTGTGGAACCACTCTAAATAGCTTGTCACTTGGTGTATGTTCAATCTCTCTCTCCCTTGCTATGCATGTTTTAGTTGCACTCAAATTTCCTATTTAACAACCTTATCTTGTGATATATCTTGAAGGTCTAATGAATTTTTTTAAAGTGCATTCAGCTCTATTCACTCCCTCTCTAGAGCATCCAATCACCCATATAGGATCGAACACTTTCTTCTTAGTGAAGTTGTTGAAATGGCTAATATCACCTATCATACGCTTAGTGCAACCACTATCAACAATCCATCTACATGTTTCCTGTAAGAAAGGAGAGTGTCTGTTCCGAACTCAAACTTTCAGATCTGGAGTTAGCTTGGGGACCCATTTCATCTTCGGGTTGGTCCCCTTAGGCTTGTAAGGAAAATAAGTAGAGTAATGATCATCCCATTTGCAATGAGAACAAATCACTGGGTTCTTAGTGCTAGAAGACTCTCCTATGAGAAAGGAGGTTTCCTTACTCTTTTTCTTATCTTTGGCTTTGTTTTATCCATTAGGTGCTCCCCCTACAAATCCCAAACCACTAGTACCACTTTGTTTGGTAGAATGGTCAAGGAGTTCATTAAGGGGGTTTTACCTTTGAGGAATTTCTATAGAGAGGCTCTAAGTCTGTGATTGTCATCATTATGAGATATAACATTAGAAGACAAACTAGCAAGATCATCTCTATCATGAACAAGGTCGGTCTCTAAATAGAGGGCTTTAGTAAAATAAGAATTTTTCTTAAGAGAAAAAGAAGCAATATCATTACTACCTGGAAAAATTGGTCTAGAAAATAAATCATTAACTTTACCAAGAAACCTAGCATTTTCATATTTAAGCACTTGAATTTCTTTAAGATAAACATCCCTCTCATCCCTACTAGCATCAAAAATGAGCTTAAATTCAACATTTTTAGTTTTAATAATTTCAAGCTCATTTAGGAACTTTTGGTTGTCTTCCTTAAGAGTTTCAATTATCTTAAGGTAAACATCATTATCTACCTCAACTCCATTGTTTTGGATCTCAGGATCAATATATTTTCCATATAGGTTATCAATGCTCTCAAGATGAGTTTTCTCATTTAGCTCAAGAATTTCAAGTTTAGCATACAAATCATCAATAATTTTTCCTCACCTTTTTCTTTTATATTTACATTTAGCAAAAGAAGAATGGGTAGAAACAAGTATATCAATAAGAATTTCTTTGGATAACTCATGCAATCCTCACTTACCACACCAATTTCTTCACTGTTAGAGGCCATGAGTGCAAGGTGGCACTATCCATCTTCTTCAAAGCTAGAGCCACTTGAGGATGATTCCTCCCAAGCTGCATGAGCTGCATTATTGTGTTTTTTGTCCTTCTTTTTCTTCCTCTTGTACTTTCTTTCTTTTTTGTACTCTTCCTCCTTCTTAGATCTTCCCTTGTGGTGTGACTTTCTTGATTTAGGACATTCACTCTTGTAGTGTCCCTTTTGGCCATACTTGTAGAATCTAGGAGTAGAGGAGGAGGATTGCTTTTCCTGAAAGTGCTTTCCTTGGTTGGCTTCATGCTCACTGGGGCCATCATCTTCACTAGAGGAGGAGGGATATCTCTGGCAAGCAAGTTGTTGTTGAAGGATGAAAGCCTCCACTTGTTCTTTAAAGGAAATATCTTTGATCTTCTTGACTTTCTTCTCTTATTGCTTGGCTTCTTCTTCTTGCTTGTCAAGCCTTGGCTCATGAGCTTGGAGGTTGCCAATGAGCTCGTTGGTTGGGATGCCATGAAGACTCTCACTTCTTCAATGGAGGTCACCTTTGACTCTCATCTCTTTGGTAGAGTCCTAAAGATCTTGGAGTTGATTACACCTCTATCCAAAGTGTTACCCAAAGAATTTAGGCCATTGATAATCACATTAAGCCTAGATTACATCTTCACAATCCCTTCTTTCTTGCCCATCTTGAAGTGCTCTAGAAGGCTATTCAACATGTATATCTTAGCCTCCTTTACTTGCTTTGTGCCCTCATAGGTAATTCACAATTTATCCCAAATATCATAGGCGGTATCCCATGATGAGATGTGGTTGACCCCGTTGGAGTAAGGGCTGCATAGAGGATTCTTATGGCTTTGGCATTGAGCTGGGCTTCTTTTAGTGCAGCTTCATTCCATATTGAAACATCTTCGATTGGATCCTTGTATGGTGTGACCATCACTTTCCACATATCAAAGTTCATGCCTTGAATGTAGAATTACATGTGTCTCTTTCAATAGAGGAAGTTGGTGTCGTCGAAGACCGGAGGACGCATGGAGAAGCCTCCCTCTAGGTTGAGTGAACCAAGTAGGTTGTCTCCCATCTTCTCATCTTGTGGGAGATTGTTGGATAAGATCCTTAGCTCTGATACCACTTGTTGGATATAGGGATCTAGAGCTGGTGAATAAGCTTCAAAATTCTTACAAGATAAGTTAGACCTTCAAATTATATCAATCAAAATCAATAGCTTAATAGAAATTTGAAGTCCTCACTAAGAAAGCACAACAATGGTGAGAGAAATTGAAGCATGCTCTTAGACAAGGTGGTTTAGAGTGGTTCCACTCTCCAAACTAGGAGAGAGTCAATCCACTACCAAGATAGGTCAACCTCTAGGACTTTGCAATCCATGTATGCTTATATTCATTCATAATAGATACAAGGATACCATCATACATCCAATGACTTACCTACTCAAGACAAGAGTCTTCCACCTACACAAGGACTTACCTACTTGATCAAGATGTATTCAACCTTCAACAAGGACTTACCCATGCTTGCATTAAGTCTTTGGCCTTGAAGGAATTTCCCCACTCTTCTTGAATCTTGGCCTTGTCCTACTCCTTCACTTGGAGAAGATCTTCACCTCTTCTTCAACCTTGAAGAAGAACAACAATAGCTTCACCTTCACTCAGAGTAGCTTTATTCAACCTTTGCTTCTTTGAGAAAGGGGGAAGAGAATATGGAATTGAATGAGAGGTTTACAAGCACATGGAGGTAACTCTCATACAACTGGCCTAACTCACTCATAATCACAAAATGCTTTGTAAATGAGAGAGAGAAAGGGGCTCAAGGAGTTGCAACACTGATGCGATGATTTTGAGTCACATTTGTAGACCTATTTCATAGGTGTTTTATGCTTTAATTAGTCATTTTCATGGTTAATATCGCATAATTCATCTATTTTGGTCTTTGCTATCATTTTATGTCAAATCTCCCTTATTACATCGTTTTGAGCATTAATTGTTAAAATATTATTATTTGTGTGAATTTATTTGGTTCCATGTTTAAATTTCAGGACAAACGAGTATTTGCTTCCGTCGATACCATCCACGGAAGTCGATACCACCGACTTGGTCATAGGTTGCCAGCTGAAAGGAGCAGCAAACCGTCGATACTATCGACTGGGAAGTCGATGGTATCGAGTCACCTTCAGGTTTCTTGCGAAGAAGCAGTCGATAGTATCGACACCAAGTCGATACCATCGACGCACGGAGGCTACAACGACACAAAACGATAAAACTGTCACTACAGGGTAGTCGATACCATCAACCCAAGTCGATGGTATCGACACCACATCAGGCACTCAGACAAAAAGAAAGAAGCGTTTCCGCTACCACACTGGGTCGATACCATTGCCCCGCGTCGATGGTATCGACACCATCAGATATGCGTTTGATTCAGATTGTTCCCAATCGGACGGCCGTGGTTAATTAGCGACCTAATGAGGGAGTTATACCTAATGACGGCTGCCCAGACGAGAGGAGGATCTCATGATCCATTGCACGAGTACCGAGGAGCAGTAGAGAGGAGAACGGAGGCCAAAAGTTCATACCAGTTGATTCAGACGCCGCAGAAGATGGATTTCACCACCGAAAGGCGTGAGAGCACGTGTTTTACGCAAAGGATCAACTGATTCTTCTCCGTTAAGGGGTTTTCCCTTTCATTCCATGTTTTTCACATATTTTCCCCTATTTCTACCTTGTACTTGTTTGAGATGAACATGCGGGGCTAATCCCCTTCGCCTTTAGGACCGGGAGTAGCCCGGGTATTCATTGTATGATAGCTTTATAATAGTAAATCATATTTTATCTCTTAAATCCGTGGTATAGTTTCGTTTTCTCAATATATTGTTATGCTTGATCACCATAATAATAACCTAATGCCCTTAATAACTTTGAAAGAAGGATTAACGGCTGAAAAGAGACGAAATCTACATTAATCGATAAATCTCTTGACCAAGGTGGTGTAAAATTAATGGTGGATACTGAGAGATCGTTCATAATGCACCTAGTTTAGGGTATAGGTTACTACGACGGTGGAATCGACCTAAACCTAGGTAGTGAATTTCACCACAACAGTGGGTAATTCTGTTTTCAGGCCACTACCCGGATAGAGAGATAAGATTGAGGTATTATATAAAATTGAATACAATGAAAACCCGCGGTGAAACCACAATCCTAAAGATACCCTTTTGAATTGATTAAATTAACATTTAATCGATCGTTTGTTTTATTTTGTTTTTGTTTTCTTTTATTTTTAACAACGACCCTAAATTTGTTATTGGCTTAGCTGATCGCAAATAGTTAGTAGGAGTCTCCAACAATTCCGAGTATCCCTGTGTTCGACTCGGGCCTCACAAAGGCCTATAGTACTCGACGCGTTCACTTGCGTTTTAGCGCATAGTAAAATTACATCAAGTTTTTGGAACCGTTGCCGGGGATACGGCGAATTGTTGGCACTTTGAGTGCTACGAGCGGCGACTCTAGGCCATAATTTTTTTTTATTTTGAAACAACTTCAAATATTTTCTTTTTATTGTTCGTTAATTTTGATACTCGTCAAATCCCTGTACTGAACTTAAACTTTCCTATTTTAGGCACGTTTCATGGTGCAAATGCGTAGTACTGACTACGCGAATCGCGCACCCGAGGTTCTGCTAACGGGACCTGAGGACGAGGAGTATTACGAGCAAGAGCACTAAGAAGAGGTAGATTCTGAATTTGAACAGGAAGAGATGGCCAAGCCACAGACTATATGGGAGAAGATCAAGGCTTCTTCCTCATCAGCTTCCAAGGGGCCTATAAAGAAGAAGGCAATCAACATACCAACATATAAGATTGATCCGGCATTGATAAATCTAGTGAATTCGAATGCTTTTCATGGGCTGAAGAATGAGGATCCCGTCGCGCACATCAGCAAGTTTGTTGAGAACTGTGACATGGTCAAAATTGATAGGTTTCCACAGGATGCACTGTATCTCAAGCTTTTCCTGAGTTCATTGGCGGGAGCGGAACGAGAGTGGTTGCACAATTTAGATGATGAGTTCGTGGAGTCCTGGGACCATATGGTGGAGGTCTTCTTCGAGAGGTTCTTCCCTCCTGAAAAGACTAAGGACATGATCTGGAAGATTCACAATTTTACCCAACAGGCCGGTGAGACATATTCTGAGACCTAGGAGAGATTTCAGGTCAAGCTGAGGAGGTGCCCGCATCACGGGTTGGATAAAGAGACGCAGGTGAAGATCTTCTATTTTTCTCTCTCTGAGCACGATAGGAGTAATCTGGATTCAGCTGGGTCAGGTTTCTTTCTGAACAATACAAACACAAGATGCTGGGAGATACTAAAGAATATGGCTAGAAAGAAGTCATGGGGTGAGAGAGAAAGAGGCCCGATAGAGCAAGTTCGAGTAGTAGGCGAGTCCAAGGTGATGAAAGAGATGAATGAGAAGATGGATCTTCTCACAAAGAAGCTATTGGAAAAGGAGGATATTGAGTCTGGGGATGAGGCTCAAGTCAAATACATGAGACAACAACAAGGTTATAGGAACAATGATTATTCATGGAGAAAACACAAAAATTTCTCATGGAAGGATCCGAACAATTTTCTGTAGGATCTGGATGCCAAGACTTCGCCAGTCGCAGAAGACAAGAGCACGGAGTTGCTCAATCAGGTTATAAAGCAAAATCAAGAGCTAATGAATACATTTGGCCAGCAAATCAAGCAGCAAGGAGAATACATGAATCAATTTGGGCAAACATTGCAGAGCCATGGGGCTCAAATGAGGACCATTGAGACATCCATGGCACAGATGGCAGCCGAGATCGCCAGTTTGAAGAAACCGGCACATCCGGGTTTTCCGGGGAATACCAATGTTCCCGGGGGAAACCAACAAGCAAAGGCTATTCTTCTTAGAAGCGGCAAGAAAGTGTTGAATCCAAGAGCTGAAGAAACAAGCACACCACAAGCTGAAGGAGAAGGTGAAACTAATGAAGAGAAGCCCACACCAGTCACAGGGCAGGTTGAAGACACAGTCGTGGATGATACTGAAGAACATGTTACAGAGGAGGAACCTCAGAAAAAGATGCCTTATGTGCCACCTCATCAAAGGGCACAAGTTGTTCTGGTCCCATATCCTAATAGCGCTAAGGCAAGGAAGGCAGATGCACAGTTCAAGAAGTTCTTGGACAGTTTTAGGAATCTTTCAGTCAATATCCCTTTACTGGAAGCCATTGAGCAAATTCCTTCATACGGGAAGTTTCTAAATGATGTCATTACTAAGAAGAGGAAAATTCCAGATACAGAGGTCGTCGTGCTAAAGGAGCAAGTGAGTGCCTTCATCATGGGCACTTTGCCGCCAAAGAGACAAGATCCAGGGTGTTTTAACATTTCTTGCTATATTGGGAAGGTTAAATTTGGCGAAGCGTTGTGTGATTCAGGGGCAAGCATCAACTTGATGCCCCTTTCGACATTCAAAAAGATGGGATTGAAGGAGTCACAGCCAAGTAATATGATGATTCAATTGGCGGACAACTCTGTGGTGAAGCCTTATGGAATCTGTGAAGATGTCTTAGTAAAGGTGGATAGGTTTGTCTTTCCGGCTGATTTTGTGGTTATGGAGATGCACGATGAACATGGCAACGAGCTGCTACTTGGACGTCCCTTCCAAGCTATAGCCGACATGATCTTAGAGATGGGGAAAGGTCGCTTGACCTTGGGCATAGCCGATGACTACTTTGAGATGGTCATGCCTTCTAGTATTGTGTCATCTAAAGCAAAGGAACAATGCAATATGGTAAAACATCTGAATTGTAATATTTCACTCTGCCTTGGAAAGCCATTTCTGGACATGGCTCATGTGATGAGCAAGGTGGACAATGGAACTTTGGCTATGGATATCATGGAGCAGACCAAAGTAGTTTCTTTGTGCAAAGCTGTGGGATTTCCTAATGATGAGAATGAGGACATTCCGCTCTCTCTGGAGGATGATGTGATTGCTATTTCTGTTTCTGATGCATACCCGGAATTATCGTTGGAGGTTTGCTTGTTAAATATTACACACGATTGGATGCGGAGCAAATCACTCAAGGAGTGCGCTAAAATGCTTCAGATGCTTCCATGCTTCTATGTGAGGCATTATGAAGATTTAGGTGAACTGCCCCCGCCGCTTCAATCATCTCTTATAATCCCACCGGATCTGGAATTAAAGCCATTGCCCCCGCATCTCAAATATGTCTTTATAGCTGAGGAAGATAAGTTACCAGTGATCATCTCTGCTTATTTGAGTGTGGATGAGGAGGAACAATTGTTGATAGTGCTGAAGAACCACCGGGGAGCTTTTGGGTGGTCCGTTGCAGATATCAAGGGGATTTCCCCTACTCTATGTCAGCACAAGATTCGGCTCGAGGAGGGAGCCAATCCCGTGATTCAACCTCAATGACATCTTAATCCGAGCATGATGGAGGTTGTGAAGAAGGAGGTAATTAAACTTCTTGCATCCGATATTATCTACGCCATATCAGACTCGACATGGGTGAGTCCCACACAGGTAGTCCCTAAGAAGGGGGGAATTACTGTCACCAAAATTTGTTGAATGAACCTGTCACCACCCGATTGGTAACCGGGTGGCGAGTATGTATTGATTACCGCCGTTTGAATGCCGCCACGCTAAAGGATCACTTTCCTTTACCTTTCATTGATCAAATCTTAGAGCGTCTTGCCGGTCGATCGCACTTTTGTTTTCTAGACGGGTACTCGGGGTACAACCAGATCTCGATTGATCCTTTGGATCAAGAGAAATCTACGTTCACTTGTCCCTATGGGACTTTTGTTTGCCGCCGAATGCCGTTTGGTTTATGCAATGCACCGGCGACATTTCAACGTTGTATGCTCACCATATTTTCTGACATGGTAGAGCGTTGTCTCGAGGTTTTTATGGATGACTTTTCAGTGTATGGTGCATCATTTGATGAATGTCTCTATAACCTGGACAAAGTTTTACAACGTTGTGAGGACACACATTTGGTCCTCAACTGGGAGAAATGTCACATGATGGTGACTGAGGGGATAGTGCTAGGACACAAGGTGTCCAACAAAGGTCTAGAGGTGGATCCGGTAAAAATTGAGGTCATTTCCAAGCTGCCCCCACCAAATTCTGTAAAAGGGGTAAGAAGTTTCTTGGGACACGTCGGGTTCTATCGGCGATTTATAAAGGATTTTTCTAAAATTGCAAAACCTCTATCTGAGCTTTTGGAGAAAGACGTTGTATTCAATTTCAAGGATAAGTGTCTACATGCATTCGATGTTTGGAAAGAAAAACTAATTTATGCACCGGTTGTTCAAACGCCGGATTGGACAAAACCTTTCGAATTAATGTGTGACGCTTCGAACTTTGCGGTAGGAGCCATATTGGGGTAGCGGGTGGACAATAAGCCCGCCGTGATTTTCTATGCTTCTAAGACTTTGAATGACGCCCAATTGAATTATACAACTACTGAAAAAGAATTACTCGTCGTTGTGTTTGCTTTTGAAAAATTCGGGCAATATTTAGTTGGATCTAAAGTAGTTGTATGGACCGATCATGCCGCAATAAAATACTTGATGGAGAAAAAAGACGCAAAGCCTAGACTCATTAGGTGGATTTTGCTCTTACAGGAATTTGACATTGAAATCAAGGATAAATATGGGATTGAGAACGTTGTTGCTGATCATTTGTCTAGGTTAGAAAGGGTGGATGAAAAAGATTTACATATACCCATAACCGAGACGTTTCCGGATGAACATATTTTGAAAATTACTTCTAAAGATCCTTGGTTTGCTGAAATTGTAAACTATTTGGCTTGCGGGATCATCCTGGAAGATTGGTCATATCAGGAGAAGAAGCGATTTTTCCATTCTTTGAGATATTATTTTTGGGATGATCCGATTCTTCTTAAGCAATGCAGGGACGGTATCTTACGTAGGTGTGTGCCTGAAGTGGAGTACGAGAGAGTTTTACGTCATTGCCACGCATCACCTATGGGAGGACACCACGCCAGCTCGCGCACGGCAACGAAGGTTTTGGAGAGCGGCCTCTATTGGCCAACTTTATTTCGGGATGCCTACAAGTTTGTGAGGCTATGTGATCCTTGCCAGAGAGCAGGTAATATCTCAAAGCGACAGGAGATGCCTATGAATGTGTTTCAGGAAGTGGAGGTATTTGATTTGTGGGGCATAGATTTAATGGGACCCTTTGTGGCCTCAAACTCAAATTTATATATTTTATTAGCAGTTGACTATGTGTCGAAGTGGGTGGAAGCAATACCCACAAGGACTAATGATTCCACTGTAGTGTGCAGATTCGTGAAAGAAAATATTTTTTGCAGGTTTGGGGTGCCCCGAATGATAATCAGTGATGGGGGTACACATTTTAAGAACCAAAAATTCTCTGCATTATTGAAGAAATATGGGGTTAAGCACAACATAGGTACCCCATATCACCCACAGACCCAAGGGCAGGTGGAGGTCTCCAATCGTGAAATTAAGACGATTTTGGAGCATACGGTGGCATCCACGAGGAAGAACTGGAGTGCTCTATTACCGGATGCATTGTGGGTGTACAGGACGGCTTACAAAACACCTATAGGCACCACACCTTTTAGGTTGGTGTATGGTCGGGCTTGTCACCTACCGGTAGAGTTGGAGCACAAGGCGCATTGGGCGCTAAGAAGGCTAAACCTGAGTTACAATGAAGCGGGGAGGAAAAGAATGCCTGAATTGAATGAGCTGGATGAGTTACGGATGACGGCATATGAGAACGCACGGATATACAAGGAGCGCACAAAGCTGATCCACGATCGCCACATCCAGTTGTGCACGTTCAAGAAAGGAGATAGTGTTTTGTTGTTCAACTCACGACTCAAGTTGCATCCCGGGAAGCTCAAATCCCGGTGGAGTGGGCCGTTCGTGGTAGAAGAGGTCAAGTCACACAGCGCGATTTTGGTGCGTGATGGTGATACCACGTTTTTGGTGAATGGACAAAGATTGAAGCTCTATTTTGGCGAAGATTACAAGAAGAAGGTGAATGAGGTCAAACTCATCTCATTTTCAGAGGCATGAGGTGCCGAAAGCCGTCTAGCCTAAGACGTTAAATAACGATGCTTGTTGGGAGGCAACCCAACCATCAGTACATTAGGATAGTTCATGTACATTCGTAGGTTGATTTATTTTGGCTTGATTTTTAGTGTAAAGAAGATACCGTGATCGGTTTGTTTGATGTGCAGGCTAAGGCAGAGTCGATACCATCGACACACATGTCGATGGTATCGACCGGGTTACAGGTTGACGGCTACATATTTCAATCTGAGTCGATACCATCGACGACCATGTCGATGGTATCGACCTACCTACAGGTGGTCGTGAAAGTGAAGTCGATGGTATCGAGACACAAGTCGATACCATCGAGATCTCTGAAGATTTACAGTTAAAATCGACTCAGGAAAGTCGATACCATCGATGGCCTCGTCGATGGTATCGACACGGTTATAGGTTGAGACGCAAAGCAGAGGTGTTGCAACAAAGGCAAGTCGATACCATCGACCCTCGTCGATGGTATCGACCATCCATGTCACCGATCCGTGCAAACAAATCAACGACAATCGCGGCTTCCACATCATCGATCCGGGTGCAACGTAGATACCATCGACCAATGTCGATGGTATCGACACGTCAGCGATCCGGGTTTCAAGATCCAGCCATCGACGACCGTCGATACTCGCGATGGGAGCAGATAGCATCGAAATGTGTCGATACCATCGACGCGACGGGTCAACAGTGGTGCCAGCCAAGTCTATATAAGGAGATTCATTACGTCATTTGACGTCACACCTTCAGAGTGATCTTCTTCCTTTGCGCCGAGCACTCCCCCGAGCCATCCAAGCCGATGAAGAGCAGCACCGAGCGAAGATCTTCACCGAGCGGAGATCTGATTCTCCAATCTTCACCGAGCTCTCTTTCTCTAATCCCTTTTCTCGTCGCCAACATGGTGCATACAGTCAGAGCTTCTTCCTCAGGCGCAACTCCGTCGGAATTCGTGCCACCACCGCCAGCGTCGGTTTCACGTCCTCGACTTATCCATCCTTCCTCGGAGGTCCGGAAGATCTACGAGGAGATCATGAGGAGGAAGATAGAGCCTACCCGGTATGTGGACCGGGAGATGATCTGAGATCTCAGATTCGAGGCCAACTTGGCCTACGTTCTGAATGGACAGGCCCGTCACACACCAATAAGGCCTGGCGAACTGGAATTTCACCAAGATGGCCAGCCGTTCTTCGGTGACTGGCCCACGTCCAAGGAATTGGTGGCAGAATTCATGGCGTCACTGGACGCCTGCATCGTGCCCAACGACATTGTAGCTACCGACCGCGAGTGGATCCAGGGCCGGGTGTCTTTCCGGCTGTTCAACATCGACTACACCCTGACGCTCCGGCAATTTAACACGATCTTTAACTGGAACCACTCGGCACATGACTACTGGCGGCCAGACAACCGCACCGACTATGACGCCATCTTCTCTGAGTTGGTAGTGCCACAAGACAAGTCAGTGAGCTACCACAACGCCACGGTAGCCGACTTCGAGCACCCATTCGTCCGGGTCTTGCACCGGATGCTCAGTTCCACAGTTTTTGCTCGGGGTGATCTGGCCCTGAGCAAGTTTCAGGGGTCGGACCTATTCTTTTTGTATAAACTCTTGAAGAGACAAGAATGCAACTGGGGTGCTTTCTTTCTGCAACGAGTGTTGGACGTGAAGCAGAGTACAAGGAAAGCGCCGATTCACTTCGGCGGGCTCATCACCAAGCTGGCTTCATACCTCGGCTTGAATTTCCAGACCCTCACTCCTCTCTCTACAAGAAGCAAGGTCAACTTGCAGCATTTGCACAGGTCCAATTTGCTTCTTCTCCAAGATGGCGTGGTGTTTGCACATTGCCACGTAAATCAAGCATATCAAGAATGTTCTCTTCCCGATCCCGTTTTCAACATTGAAGGTGCACAACATTTCCGGTGGCCAATCATAGCCATCGCGGACTCCGATGAAGAAGGCGGCGATGACGGAAATGATGACGATGCTGAGGAGGAAGAGGAGGCCTTTACACCTCTTCGAGCACGAGTGGCACCACGGAAGCGTCCTCAGATGCATCCAGGTTCATCATCATCAACACAGCCTACGCCGCCACCCCCACAGCCCTCGCAACCAAGCGAGGATGCCTATTCCATGCAAGACATGTACACTATGCTCCAAGATATCCACCAGACACAGTAGCAGCATATGGGAATGTATGTCGGTATTCAAGACACTACGAACCGGATACTGGACAACCAAAGGGCGATCTCCGAGAATGAACGTCTTCTCCTCGACAACCAACAACAAATACATAATTGGTTGCAACGGATGGAGATGCAGCAGGAGCCCTTCTACGACCATTATTGGAGCCAAAATTATTTTGGAGGTTACCCACAACCTCAACCCAGGGCCCAGTTTGATCCAAGCTTCCAGGGGGAGTTTCCTTCTTGGGACCCTACGGCTCCGTACTACCCGCCCCCACCACCACAAGATTGATCCGGTATCACTGTTCCAATCTTTAAGTTTGTTTTTTACTATGAGGCCATAGTCGAATTCAAGCTTAGGGGGGTAGTTGGAACAGCTTTATCTTTTAGTGTTTTTAGTTTTCAGCTTTATTATTTGTTCTAGTTATTTGTTTCTTGCAATTTTAGTTTTTGTAGGATCCACATGCTATCTAGTGTAATCGTGGATGTCATAAAGTTGTGTCATATCCTTAATAGTGCATGGGAAAATCGAGGGAAATTTAAAAAAAATTTGTGTGTTTGGGAAGCTTGTCTTGTTTAACCTTTGGCACACATCCTATGAAAATGATTGGTTTTGTCAACTTTAAAACAAAATTTCACAACTAGACTCCTAATGATTCATGAAAGTGGACGGTAATGGTTGTTTGAGCCTAATCTGACCAAATGGTAATGAGATGCTAATTGGATGTAAGAGAGAGAAACCTCTAAGCTACTACACAGGTCAGTAAGGAGGGACACATAATATCTTTCTAAGGTTCAGTCATCTAGTCTTGTGATCGTTCCACCTCATTGTTTCCATAATCCACCCAAGAATTGGAAGTAGAGTACAATTTTAACTCTTTTTTATTGCATAGCATCTAGATAGGGCATGCATTGCTTTGGCCTATGTGTTCTGCATATATAAAAAAAATTTAGAATTGTGATACATGCACATTACCCTTAGGTGCATGCCATGTAGTGCATTCATAATTTTCATGCATAAAGTATATCATGTATCTCAATTTTTCTCAAAATGGTGAATTAAATTATTCCATACATTCTAAATAGTGTAAATTTTTGAGTATGAAGAAAAATAAGCCCGATAAAATATTCTTTATCCATTAGGGATATAAGGGCTGGAAAATGAAAAAAAAAAGAAAAGAGAAAAATCTGAAAAATATGCACAATGAAAAAAAGAGTTATTTAGAAGAAAGTAGAATAAGAAGGAGAAAGGAACGTAATATCACCTGCATTTCGAGATAATGGAGTACATGATGTAGCTTAAATAGATGTCCATTTCGTTTTGAGATGGATGGTTAGTACATGCATCATTTCACCCAATTTTAGGTATTAGGGCATTTCTCATGTGCATTTGCATCACGTAGGACATTTTTTGTATTATGCATGTTGAAATAGTACAATACTTCCACTTTCTTCCATGAGCCACCTATTTTCATCCACCCGTTGCTCGGATTGGTAGGCCACCATGAATTTCTCCTCACTAATGTATATCAGGAGAACTGCTTCCATGTAGATGGTAGTTAGGGCGAGCAACGTAGTATAGGAGATCACAAGATGCACCAAGTCTGAACCGGTGAGTTTTATTATGTTAACTGCCTTATGTGATAGTGTTCATCAATTTTGAGGTCAATTTCTTTTATGGATGATTACTGTCGCCTTCAGGGTAATTACCGTTCTGTGGTTAGAGAGGGTCGGTATGTGAATGTCCGGTGGGAGTCATATGGGACGTTGGTTGTGGTGGGTTGTTTTTAAGTTGACATTGGTAATTCTATTCTAAGGATTAGTTGCTCGAGGGTGAGCAACGTTCAAGCTTAGGGGAGTTTGATGCGATGATTTTGAGTCACATTTTTAGACCTATTTCATAGGTGTTTTATGCTTTAGTTAGTCATTTTCATGGTTAATATCGCATAATTCATCTATTTTGGTCTTTGCTATCATTTTATGTCAAATCTCCCTTATTACATCGTTTTGAGCATTAATTGTCAAAATATTATTATTTGTGTGAATTTATTTGGTTCCATGTTTAAATTTCAGGACAAACGAGTATTTGCTTCCGTCGATACCATCGAAGGAAGTCAATACCATCGACTTGGTCACAGGTTGCCAGCTGAAAGGAGCAGCAAATCGTCGATACTATCGACTGGGAAGTCGATGGTATCGAGTCACCTTCAGATTGCTTGCGAAGAAGCAGTCGATAGTATCGACACCAAGTCGATACCATCGACGCACGGAGGCTACAGCGACACAAAACGATAAAACCGTCACTACAGGGTAGTGTTGATGGTATCGACACCACATCAAGCACTCGGACAAAAAGAAAGAAGGGATGCCGCTACCACACTGGGTCGATACCATCGACCCGCGTCGATGGTATCGACACCGTCAGATATGCGTTTGATTCAGAATGTTCCCAATCGGACGGCCGTGGTTAATTAGCGACCTAATGAGGGAGTTATACCTAATGACGGCCGCCCAGACGAGAGGAGGATCTCATGAGCCATTGCACGAGTACCGAGGAGTAGCAGAGAGGAGAACGGAGGCTAGAAGTTCATACCAGTTGATTCGGACGCCGCAGAAGACGGATTTCACCACTGAAAGGCGTGAGAGCACGTGTTCTACACAAAGGATCAACCGGTTCTTCTCCGTTCAGGGGTTTTCCCTTTCATTCCATGTTTTTCACATGTTTTCTCCTATTTCTACCTTGTACTTGTTGAGATGAACATGCGGGGCTAATCCCCTTCGTCTTTAGGACCGGGAGTAGCCCGGGTATTCATTGTATGACAGTTTTATAATAGTAAATCATATTTTATCTCTTAAATCTGTGGTATAGTTTCATTTTCTCAATATATTGTTATGCTTGATCACCATAATAATAACCTAATGCCCTTAATAACTTTGAAAGAAGGATTAACGGCTGAAAAGATACGAAATCTACATTAATCGATAAATCCCTTGACCAAGGTGGTGTAAAATTAATGGTGGATACTGAGAGATCGTTCATAATGCACCTAGTTTAGGGTATAGGTTACTACGACGGTGGAACCGACCTAAACCTAAGTAGTGAATTGCACCACGATAGTGGGTAATTCTGTTTTCAGGCCACTACCCGGATATAGAGATAAGATTGAGGTATTATATAAAATTGAATACAATGAAAACCCGTGGTGAAACCGCAATCCTAAAGATACCCTTTTGAATTGATTAAATTAACATTTAATCGATCATTTGTTTTATTTTGTTTTTGTTTTCTTTTATTTTTAACAACGACCCTAAATTTGTTATTGGCTTAGCTGATCGCAAATAGTTTGTAGGAGTCTCCAACAATTCCGAGTATCCCTATGTTCAACTCGGGCCTCACAAAGGCCTATACTACTCGACGCGTTCACTTGCGTTTTAGTGCATAGTAAAATTGCATCAAACACACTCAACTCTAGAAAGGACTTATAATAGCATGAATGAACAAACTTGGAATGAACTCCAAGGGGTCCTATTTATAGTTGGGGTGTTCCCTTGAGTATGGGATCACTTAAGGGAAAAATATAGTTGTTTTCCAAGTTACAATTGGTCTATTCTCGCTCAAAACAACTCTCAAATGATTATAATCACTTTTTTGTGTTTTCTGTACAGTACATTCGGTCGAATTTCAATAAAGATAACTCTATTGATCCACTAAGTGACATAGTTAATTTTCAAACTATCGGTCGAGTTTGTTCTAGAAAACTCAACCGACAAGTCAAAATCAATTTTGCTTAGTTTATCGATCGGTCGAGTTCTGTGAGTGTGCGACTCGACTGATTGGTCATCTTCAGAAAATCCATCACTGGAATGGTTGAGTTTCCAACTTGACCAATAAATAGCCTTTTATAAATTTTCTAAATCGACTTTTGAGTGACCAAACTTTGAAATTAAATGTCCCTGATTTTCTCTCATCTTAGTTACAAGTCATATCATCAATACAAGTGATTATGAAATTAATCTAAGGTCATTTGGAGTGATTTCCCAAAATGCACACTTGCATTGCTTTTGACTTGAACTTGAACAAGCTAGGGCTTGTATAAATTGATCCTTTTTATGTACCTAAAACATGAAATTAGTCTTGAACAAACATATTAGACACATAAGAATGGAATGGTTAAGTCATTATCAAAATATAGATAATGTGAAACTCTTAAGTCAACAAGTTGGTAGTTGCATGATATATCGCTTGTGTAGTTAGTTTGTGCTATCAGAATGTTAGCTACTCTACCTCATTTTCAGGGCCATAGAGGGCATTCCTACTTTCATTCAAGTGGCTATTTTCCATAAATAAGGGTTTAAAACAATATCTATGGTACTTGATAGGTGGTTATCATTTAAATAATTGTTTCATAGTCTATATAAAAAGAGATATGGGCAAAATTCTTGGTTGAGTTTTTTTTAATATCTTGATTTTTTGTATCATTTATTGTTTGTCTCTTTATACAAATTTTAAGGAAAAAAAAACAGTTATATGTGTGCCTCACCTAATTTAGAATTCTAACCCCCACTAGTACAAAATCATCCATCTTTAACGGTGGCCACTGACCAATATGTAGCAGAATCAACGGATGCAACTGTTGATCTATAGACGACCATGGATTCCATTCCGTCCTCCCTACGTCCATTAATCGTGAATACAGCATGGACGGTTACACCGAAATCATAAGTGTCACCCATTGAGTCTGAGGTGTAAAAGAATATTAAAATACATGATATAAAATAGCATACCAACCGTTGAACTTGATTCCATATTCTAATATAAATCATTTCTGCAGATCATAATGTATGGAACCATTTATGTAGGTGAAAAAACTTTTCAAATCTGACAAATATATATAGAAGTCAAACAAACTCAATGTAGGCAATAGAGCATCTTGTTTATTGATTGAATACTCTTACATTGGGATCAAACGAACATGTATCCTTTGTTCAAATATACAATGTTTTCAAAGAAACAGAAGATACAAAGAATTTTTATATATAATCCAGTCAAGTTATGTCAAATGAGCTGGAAAATTAAACATAAACTATATATGATGCAATACATAAGATGCAGCTGGCATGGGGCATTCCAAGGAGGCATTAAGATGGTGAAAATCAAGGATCACATGGACTTGCATAAAACTTCTTGCACAACAGATTTAACTGAGCAACCACCCAGTGATGTGCAGGCATGATGTCAGAAGTTGCACCACAGCTTTAAGGATCATTATACACAGGCTTTAAGATCACCATGATGTATGATGGGCTGACTGAAAATGCTCCAACACCTATGTAGTTGAGCTGCTCATCTTATATCCCTCGCGATGTAATACTTCATGAACCTATCACAGAAAGTGAAGTTTAGATTGCAGAAAATCATAATAATAGATGGACAACAAGCAAGGAAGGAGATAGTGTAACACATATCGGTATTCATATAGGTACCTAGTTGATCTTTCCCAATATAATTATGGAGAGGTCAAACGAGTAGTATCATGGAGAAGCATTTACCAAGGACTACACATATCATCTTTTGGTATCCTTCATTGACATGACCCAGTTGTTGACACAACATTGATATGCACAATAGTTTTTTACTTGGTTGCAATCTTCAACAAAGTATGACCATCACTAATTTGTATATTTAAAAAGATTTCCTAGTTTAACCAAAAAATAGGTTATTAAAAGGATTATGATGAAAATCAAGTCAAAAGGAGATGCAATCATCAGCAGAAGAAGAAACTAGAAGTATAAAGAGAATCATGATATATATTCTAGATAAACAATTTCAAATATAGAAGGATCTATCTACAGGAAACTCTAATCATCAATTTGAAAATTGCTAAGGAAAATACTAAATTGTGGGTTTCAACCTATAACAAACTCTATTTTTGTTAAAGTGATATATTCTCTAGGTATACCAAATGAATCTACATAAATATCAATCCAAGCGATATGATGTAAATCATGTACAAGGGAGCACACATTATCACATAAATCAACTACAAGTACATAGAGAAGCACGATATGTATCTCATATTGATAGTTTCAAACACAAAAGGATGTTTCTAGGTGAACATATGGCACTGTTTTCTAAACTTTCAACCTGACCCTTATTGCTAAACAACATGGGAAGATATTCTAAAAATCTAGTTCCATCGTTTCAAGAGTAAATAAAGGTAAATACTACATGTACAAATGTACACTTCATAGGGTTCTCTGATACATCGTGATGAATCCTAATTAGGCTTGGCAATTTCTACCTAACCCACCTGACCCAACCCAACCCAACCAGGAATGTGGGCATGATTGGGTTTGAGGGCAAGGGTTGAGCAAAGCCCTTGGGGCATAGACAACAATTGGTCTAAACATGGATCTGGTAACATCTTTGTTTGGGCGCAACTATTGTGTAGTAACAAGGAGACCCGTGGATGGCCCTCATTTGGTCACTCATTCTTACACTCAACTCTTGCAACTTTCTTGTCTTTGACTCGTAGACCCTAGCCTCGAACTCATATCCTACTCATTTAGCGACTGCAGAACCCTAGACATCCCCTTCATGTCGCCTCACTACATTGGGTGGTCCATGCTCTCTACAAACAGGAACATGGAGACCGTGCAACTCATCCTACTCAACCCCCCCCTAAGATCAAGGTATTTGATGGATTACTAGTACAGAAGAAGATGATATCCTCACCAGAAGGATAGACAACAAAGATAAGAGATTTGTTTCATGTTCATGACAACCCAGACGGATGTTGTTGAGCCAAATAATATGAAGTGTGTCGTACCCACGCCTACAGTGTCAATCCTAATAGGGTAGTTTGTTAGATCCAATCCTCAATAGTCATGCCTAAGCATGGGATAATCACATGTTAGTAATATTTTATTTCTTAAGTACCCATCTCAACCTACACTACCACTCTTCTTTGAGAAGTGTCGGTTCCATATTTGTTTATTTCTAGGTTTGGATTTATTGCTTGTTTTTCTTGTTCTCATCCCTTTTAGTTTATAGTTCCATTCCTTTTCCACATAAGAGTAACAATGGACATAGTCAAATCTACATTGTTGTTGTGTTGGCTATTTTCAAATTGTAAGAAGTCATAGTCAAATAAGTAAGAGTGTCTCCAATTGGTAGGTCAATGTGGCATAATTATCATTTTCTATAAATTGCTACACATTAAGAACAAACCTTAGTTGAGGTTAATTCATCTAACCCTAACGTGCATTCATTGGTTATTTTCAACACAAGTTACAAACTATATTTTAATCTAGGATGTTATCTTCATACCAGGCAGACCCATTATGAGATTACATTAGAAACTTAGACTAATTGAGACTCAAGACATGCATTAAGATAGTTCAATGGAATAAGACCCGAGAATCACCATTCATTCACCACCTTAACTTGATTCGTAGTATTCTTCACATCCTACTAATACTGTATTGTTCATGTTACATCTTATCATTACCATGATCAAGAGTACCTGGTCATTATTCAGCCCATCACCTTTGCACCACCTCAATCATTTTCTATCCTTATAAAATCTCCCCCAAGTTCATTGTCCTTCAGTTCGGTCCCTAATTTATCACTTTTTGTACCTCCTACAAGAATAGATGAGCAATCGACGACATGAATGAGATGTGCACCTGATTGGATCTTACTATTTCAACACTAATAGAGTGAAATCAAAGTTGTTGCATGGAGTGAAGTTTGTTGAGATCTCAAGATCCAAGAGAAAAGGCCCTAAATGGAAGGACCATTTCTCAATCCAATTTTCATGTCAGAAACCTTTCTGAAGCCTTCTCAGAGGGTGAATTCATAGACAATGGTGCCTTAGTGGGATTACCTAAGGAGAGGGATCAAGTTTTGGGATCTAAAAAGGGGAAAGGAGGAATTGTGGTTAGATTTCATATGCATCATCATTATAATGAGTAAGACATGATCAATATGCATCATCGTTATAATGAGTAGATTTCATATGCTTCTCTACTATGTTAAACCAAAAAAGATTTTAAGTTCCACCAAAATTAGGATACTTGATAAAGGAAACAAGATCACTTTAATAAATAAAGAATATTAAAATGTAGATCCTTATTTCAAATTTCCAACAGATACCACTACTACAGAAACAGCATTCAGTGTCACTTTTCTGGGCGTCGGTTATTAAGGAAAACCGACGCCTTAGATGTTAGGCGTCGGTTGTTTAAGCAAACCGACGTCTATATTCGAAGACCAGCCAGACACGGGTACCGCTTTGTATTTAGCGTTGGTTGTTTATAACAAATCGACGCTGAAAGTCGGCCGCGAAATCCAAATTTTGATCAAAAAAATAGTGTCATTTTCAGCGTCGGTTATGTAGGTATAAACCGACGCCTATGTGCGATGAATATTTGTGCGAAAAGTGTCACTTTCAGCGTCGATTATCCTTTTATAACCGACGCTGAAGGTGGTTCCCGCCAAACAATTTCATGAAAATACCGTCCAATTGGACGTCGGTTGTTGCAAACAACCGACACTAAAGATGTTTAGGCGTCGGTTGTTTTAAACAACCGATGCTATTTGGGAACTTATAACCCGCGATCGCCCGACTCTTCCCCTTTCTTCTGTTTCATTGCGAGCAATTACCTTCTCTGCTGCCGGCGATTTCTCTCCGGCGATTTCTTCTCCAGCGCCATTTCTCCGACTATTTCTTCTCCGGCGCCCCCTTCTCCGCCACCACTCCTCCTTCTCCGCGCCCCCTTCTCCGCCGCCCCTGCTGCTCCAAGCGCCTGAGAACCGGCGCCGCCGCCACGCCTGAGATTAGGCGCCGCCTGGTGCTTTTCCACCGTCGTCGCGCCGCCGCAACCACCGCCAGAACCACCAGAGCTGCTAGCTGCTCCTCCACCGCCGTCGCTGCTAGCTACTTCTCCAGCCAGAGCCACCGGAGCCTCTGCCTTCTTCCCTCTGACAAGGTTGGTCTTCCCGCTGCTAGCTGCTCTGCTTTTTTATGCATCGATCAAATTGTTGTGATAAAAATGCATGTAATGTATTTGATTAGAGTTAATCTAATCTGGATGTTCATAATAATGGTATGTTAAATATGATGATTAGGGATAAATATAATGTCTAGTACACAAATATTAGATGATATTCAAGAAAACCCTAGTTTGATGAGCATGTTGTTAATCATGTTAATTATGATTCTTCTATATATTCTGATGTCATTATATAATTATGTGATCCCAACATATTAAATTGAATTAGAATGATTTCATGAATTATAGGGTTTTAAAGTTGATAAACATGTTCATGCGGAAATAGGGTTATTAAACCAATGGTTATAACATAGTATGATCTTAATCTGATCTGGATGTTCATAATAATGTAGTATGTTAAATATGATGATTAGGGATACATATAATGTCTAGTAAAGATTCCTAGACCTTTTGTTTGAAACTATTGATTTCTTGATTTATTATTTAATAATGCTCTGTTGATTAGGATTAACCATGTTGCCTGTACTTTATAGACATTTATTATATATAAGAATGACAACACATGTATTTGTTGGCCTAGAAACCCGTCCAAGATTTACTCATTAGGAGTAAATCTTGGATAGTCCCCGGTTTGGGACTGTTCTTGAACACCTAATCTCACTTAGGATGTAAGTGTATAATGTGTATTGGGTTTTCGAGAAAATTTTGGTAGCATTTCCCTGTTTGTTCTCTAAGTACATATGTACTTAGAGAACAGCGGGGAAATGCTGCCGAAATTTTCTTGAAAACCAAATACACATTATACACTTACTAGTGAGATTAGGTGTTAAAGGATGGGATAGGTGGTACACATTTATTATATATAAGAATGCCATCAAATGTGTTTGTTGGCCTAGAAACCCGTCCAAGATTGACTCATTAGGAGTAAATCTTGGATAGTCCCCGGTTTGGGACTATTCTTGAACACCTAATCTCACTTAGGATGTAAGTGTATAATGTGTATTGGGTTTTCGAGAAAATTTTGGTAGCATTTCCCCATTTGTTCTCTAAGTACATATGTACTTAGAGAACCGCGGGGAAATGCTGCCGAAATTTTCTTGAAAACCCAATACACATTATACACTTACTAGTGAGATTAGGTGTTCAAGGATGGGATAGGTGGTACACATTTATTATATATAAGAATGACATCACATTATAAGCTTAGGTTGTAAGTGTATACCCTAATCTTTTCCTAATATATACTTGTTTCCTAATATATACTTGTTTTCTCTGATCATAGAATGGATAGATCATGGATGTACATTCATAATCGTTGCACCCCAGAGTTTATATCTGGTCTTGATCAGTTTATTAGAATTGCCGAGGAACATAGGAAAAAACCTACATATAGGTTCTACTGTCCATGTAGGCATTGCGGTAACAACTTGAAAGTCAACACTGGTGAGGAAATCAAAAGTCATGTCATGTGCAACGGGATTGTACAAGGCTATACAGAATGTCACTGGCATGGAGAGATTTCAAAATCGAAACCAGTAGATGTCGATAGCAGTGCTTGGGTGGAAGAAGATATTGCCTCCGATGACGTAAATGTGAACGAACCAGTTCCAGCAGACATCGTTGATGCGATGCTGGATAGTTGTAGGGTAGAGCACACCGATCCACCTCCTATCTTTACAAACATTGTGCATGATGCTGAGATACCGTTATACACAGGCTGTGCTAAGTTTACGAAGCTTAGCGCTGTGTTGAGATTGTATAAGTTGAAAGCTAACAATAGATGGAGCGACAAAAGCTTCACTTCATTGTTGACTTTGTTGAAAGAAATGCTTCCTGAAGGAAACGAGCTTCCAATCTCAACATACCAGGTAAAGAAAATGTTGTGCCCAATGGGAATGGAGGCTAAGAAGATACACGCATGCCCGAATGATTGTGTATTATTTCAAAAGGACTATGTAGATTTGAAAGATTGTCCAAAATGTGGTGCGTCACGGTATAAATTGACGACTTCGGGGGAGTCCAAAACTGGTTCTCCTGCCAAGGTGTTGTGGTATCTACCTATAATATCACGGTTTCAACGCTTGTTTGCAAATCCGAAAGATGCGAAGAATTTGAGGTGGCATGCAGATGTTAAGAAAAATAATGATGGGATCCTGCGACATGCGTCTGATTCCCCACAGTGGAAGAAGATTGATCTATTGTACCCCAAATTTGGTGAAGAAGATAGGAATCTAAGACTTGGGCTTTGTACAGATGGGATGAATCCGTACGGGACATTGAGCAGCCAACATAGCACTTGGCCAGTCATGCTTGTTATATACAATCTTCCTCCCTGGATGTGTATGAAGAATAAGTACGTTATGTTGTCATTGTTGATATCGGGCCCTAAACAACCCGGAAATGATATCGATGTTTATCTTGAACCTTTGATTGATGACTTAAAGAAACTTTGGGCTAAAGGTGTGATGACCTATGATGCTTCAGCAAGAGAGACATTTCGTTTGCACGCTATGTTGTTTTGCACTATTAATGACTTTCCAGCATATGGGAATTTGTCTGGATATAGTGTCAAAGGAGCTAAAGCGTGTCCTATATGTGAAGAAAACACTGATTCAATAAGACTAAAACATGGCGGCAAGACTGTATATCTTGGTCATTGAAGGTTTCTTTCAAAATTCCATCTGTATCGTAGGAAGCACAAAGCATTTAATGGATGGAATGATGAACGGAGTGCACCTAAACCTATACCAGGGGATGTTGTTTATGAAAGAGTAAAAGACATTGTCAATGAATTTGGTAAGAAATCACAATGTAGTATGGCCACACGGAGTGACAATTCTTCATTCAAGAAGAAGTCCATATTTTGGGATCTTCCTTATTGGAGTTCTTTGACAGTCAGGCATTGTATCGATGTAATGCACGTTGAGAAAAATGTTTGTGATAGCATCATTGGTACTCTGTTAAATATACCAGGTAAGACTAAAGATGGGATAAAATCCAGACTGGACCTACGTGAAATGGGAATAAGGTCAGAATTAACAGAATTACGTGAAATGGGTAGTAAAAGAACATACTTACCTCCCGCTTGTTACACGTTGTCTAGAAAGGAGAAAAAAACTTTTTGTGAATGCTTGGTAAATGTTAAGGTGCCACATGGTTACTCATCCAACATCCGTAGATTGGTATCAATGAAAGATCTGAAGTTGATAGGTCTTAAATCTCATGATTGTCACACTCTAATGCAACAAATATTACTCGTGGCAATTCGATCTATATTGCCGAAGCATGTAAGGTTTGCAATTACCAGACTTTGTTTCTTTTTCAACAGTCTATGCAGTAAAGTTATTGACCCTGATACTCTTGATAATTTGCAAAGAGAAGTGGTTGTTACCCTATGTCAGCTTGAGATGTATTTCCCTCCTTCGTTCTTTGATATCATGGTACATCTTGTTGTCCACTTAACTAGGGAAGTGAAAATGTTGGGACCAGTTTTCTTGCATTGGATGTATTCCTTTGAATGATACATGAGCATTTTTAAAGGTGATGTTCGAAACCGTTATCGGCCTGAAGGGAGTATTATTGAAGGTTATGTGGCGAGAGAGGTTATGGATTTTTGCAATGACTTTCTCAGTGGTAATGACACTCCTGATAATGACAAGAATTTTGAGGAGGGCAAAGGAATTTTGGGATCACGGGTGAAAGTAATCAGCCGTGAGCAGTTGGAACAAGCTCACTTGTATATTTTACACAATATGGACGAAGTGAGTGTTTATATCGAGGAACATACCAATTTCATAAAGAGACAACATCCTCGAGCAAGTTCAATGTGTCTTTCTAGAGAGCATAATAAGACTTTTACTAAGTGGTTTGAAGATAAAGTCTTACATCAACTATCTCAAACACCAAATGATATTACAGAAACTATCAAATGCCTCGCCTTTAAACCAAAACCGAATGTTATGTCTTATGAAGGGTTTGACATTAATGGATTCACATATTACACAAAGCGCCAAGATGATAAGAGTGTCGTCCAAAATAGTGGGGTCACTCTTCAAGCGTCGACTATGTACTTTGCAAGTGCAAAGGATAAGAGTCCATGTGAAGCTAAAATGTCATATTACGGTGTCATTGAGGACGTTTGGGAGTTTGACTACATAGATTTCAAAATTCCGCTCTTTAAATGTAATTGGGTTGATAACACCAAAGGAGTTATAGTGGATGAATTGGGTTTCACTTTGGTGAACTTTGAAAAGATTGGCGAGAAGGGTGAACCATTCATATTGGCATCACAGGAGAAACAAATATTCTATATCGATGATCCTGCGAATGATAAATGGTCGGTTGTTCTTCATGGTAAAAGACAATTCATTGAAGATCCTATAGATGAAGAAGAGTACTATGATAAGTATGATGACTCCAGTCCATTCTCAGTTGGGTTGCCAACTCCACAAAATATTGAAGCTAATGATGACTTATATGTGCGCGGAGATCACAATGAAGGATTGTTAATTGATAAAAGATCACAATTTTAGAGACATGTATGTTTATACAAATGCTAAATGTTTTCCTTTTTCTAGTTAATACAAATGCTAAATGTTTGCCTTTTTCTAGTTAATACAAATGCTAAATGTTTGCCTTTTTAATGACATTTTCAGATGGCTGACCATGATGAGCATGATGTCCATGATGAGCATGAAGTCCATGATGAGCATGCTGTCCATGACGAGCATGGCGAGGATACCAATGTAAGTTCTAAAAACATATCCTGTATTTCTATAAAATTCATTATCTTCTAGTTATGTCATATATCCTATATTTCTATATTGGGCTAATTTAGTGTGTTTATTTTTGTCAAATTTTAGGTTGATGATGTACCTATACCCACTGAAGCACTGGAGCAACTTGATGCGCAGCACCAAACACTTAACAAGAAAAGGGGCATCACTCTGTTGAAGAAGTTATTAGCGCTAAGTGGTAGTGGATCCAAATTGGTGGTGGAGTTTGATAATGGAGGAAATGCAATTGGAGTGAACCGCAATAATTTTGTAAACTATCTTGGGTGTACCACTCGGAGCCATTGTGGTGTTAAGTATGATAATTGGCATAAAGTTCCTCAAGGGAAAAAAGACTTGATATGGAAAGATTTATGCGTGAGTTATTATTATTTGCAATTCTATTTTGTAGATTACAAATTCTATTATTTGCAATTCTATTTTGGATACTAGTTAATAACATTTCTATTTTACAGAATTTGTTTGCATTGGATGAGAAGTTGCATCGTAAAAGTGTGATGCAATGCGCTGGAAAGATGCTTAGAAATTATAGGACAAATCTGAATAGAGAATACATAAAAGAGGGTGATAAGAAGAAGAAGTCAGCCCTTGAACAATGGAACTTCTTGGACAAAGAAGATTGGGACAATTTTGTTGCTTCAAGAAAATCTGAAGAATTCAAGGTATTAGGCGTCACTCCCAATTTAATTAATATACATTGTATTCACCTATTCAAGATTAGCATTTAGTGCTACTAACCAAATCATTAATGTGCATACTAACTAGGCCCTCAGTGACGCACAAAAAGCAAGGTGTGCACTGAATGTGCATGACCACACTATGGGTCCAAAAGGCTATGCAAGCGTTCACCAAAGACTACAGGCGGAGTCTGTGGCTACTCAACAGTCTGCTGCTACTCAGGAGTCTGCTCCTACTCAGGAGTCTGCCACACCCATGCCTCGCCATGATATCTGGATAGATGGCAGGCAAAACAAGAAGGGTGAAATAAAGAAGCATGTAACTGCTGAGGCAGCTGCAAAAATGGTAAAATATAACTCTTAGAGAAATCGTTTGAATATTGATTATTTGTGGTGTTAAGTTAACAATTTCTGTTTATGGTGATTAGCGGGAGCTGCACGAGCAGAGGAAACAAGGCATGTTCATCCCTCAGGGCACAAGGGATGAATTGACAGTTGCTCTGGGTAACCCAGAGCATCCTGGACGTGTTATAGGTGCCGGCACTTGTGTTGGCATCAAAGCATTCTTTGGGCCATCCCAGCGCAAACCCAGAGTGGGACTTTCTCAAGAAGAGGTAACCTATTCTTTTTTTAGAATGTTACTACAAAAGGAAATTCATTAATAAGAAGCTAATGTTTCTTTTATCCATTTATAGGAGAATAAGAGAGTTGAGGATTTAGTTGCTAAGAAGGTCAACGATGTAGTTGCTGAGAAGGTCAAGGAAGAATTGCTGCGGTGGCAGGCATCTCAGGCTTCCAATCAGCCTATGGCGACCCACTCTTCTCCTGATGCACAGACTGTGAGTAATCCTGGAGACCCATCGCCTAACACGTCTGTTGTAAGTATTGTTTATGACATTGTAGCTAGTCTTTTCAAGATGATATGTTTTCAAGATTATATGTATATATGTATAACATTCTTTACGTAAATTTGTAGGCATTGAAGCCATGCCGCTTAAGAATGCAAGACTATGTTGTTGCAGAGGCGCAGGCTTACCAGTCCCTTCCTGTGGCAACGTTTCATGGGACTCCAATGCTGCAGGGCTACATTCGTGTGAGCCCGCTACATGTATTACCTGATTGGAGGGAAGTTGCATTGCCATATGCCCACCCAGATATTGATACACTTGGTGAGGCAGAAGGCGGGGTCATATTGTGGCCCAAAGCAGATGTCATCTACACGAATGAAATTGTAAGATAAATTTACATTGATTTAGACTGTTAATGTGTATATATGATGTCAACTGATATGAAATTATATATACAGGTTAAAAAGAAGACACCAGGAGCACCTAGGCCTCCACCTCCACTTCCCGCATTACCAACTTGGGTTCCAACTGACCTAACATACCCGTTAGGTCCTGCTTGTAGGGGAATGGCATGTTGGCTACGGGCACATAATATACATTGCCCTATAATAGTTTCTTTAGATGCAGATTATGTAGGTCAATCATACGATAGCTCTTTATTTATACAAGATATTATTGAGCTGTTTATGTATGATTGGCTGAATACATCAATGATAGAGACATGGATAAGGTGAGATCTTGTTTATACATCCATATACCTTGTGTAAGATCCGGTGATCTGGTTTCTTATATATTAATGCATACGCCTATATGTTTTGCAGCTACTTAGTCGAAGATCATTGCAAACAATTTGCATTTGATCATGTGGGATTTTTGATTCCATCATTGATTAGTTTGGTAGCTAAAGACCCTGATAATGTTCAACAATACTGTATAGATGCTTTTACAATTTTTGGTCAGCAAAAGAAGACGATAATAATAGATCCATTCAATGTCAAGTAAGTTTACTTTATTTATAATTTGGACTTAAGAAAATTCCATTTTTATTTTGCATTTTGAGTTATTAATTGTTAACTTCTTACCTCTAGCGGTAGACATTGGGAGTTACTAGTTATTGTCCCCGGGACATTCACTGTTTATTATCTAGATCCTGCGGGGAGTACATTGAACACTAAAATTGGACACGTAATGAGAATGCCATTATTCTGGTGAGAAATATTTCATTTTTATATCCGTTAACATCTTTTATTACATTACTATTTACTTATGCAATTTATTGTGTTATATTAACATGTAGGGGTTTAGATGTATTCAAAAAGGCTGGAGGAACGGTCCCAAGGAAAAAGAACCAGCCAATAAATTGGCAGAACGTACAAGTAAGTTCCCGACTCGAATATATATATTATTGATGTGAATTGTGCTTAGTTGTATTATTTTGTATGTTTCAATTTATAGTGTGCTACACAAGACAATGGTTGGGCATGCGCATACTATGTGATGTGATTTATGCAGATGATTATCAAACATGCCGCATTGGACATCGATAGCATACATGAGGTATTATATATAGTCTCATTAGTTAGTATGAAATATATCAATCTTATTTTTATATTATTACTTATATATATACATCATTCTCTTTGCAGGTGTTTAAAACTGACCACACTATAGGTAAACGCTTAAAAAATATACATGCTCCATATACGATGGAAGCATTAAATGAAGTAAGAGAAGAATGGGCAAAAGCCATACAAGCAGTGGCAACTGTAAGATATAATTAGGATGTTGATAGCGATAATGAATGATACTTTGTAAATGAATATTTCTGAATGTTAATACATGTATTTGAATGTTTCTATATGTGTGAATGTGAGAATTGAATTGATGTCTGAATGTATGTACTTGTGTGAAATTTTCCTTGTGACTTTTGCAGGTTTGCGGCCTGTTTGTGGGCTGATATCAATGGATGTCGTAAACCTGCAGTTTAGAAAACTGAACTGCAGGTTCTCATCCTGCTGACCAGCCACAGCAGACCTGCGAACTGATATGAAAAAAAAAATAGAAATAGGCGTCGGTTATTTATAGAAAACCGTCAGCAAAGACATACAGCGTCGGTTATTTGATAAAAACCGACGCCTAATAGTACAAACAACCCGACCGTGCAGGATAGCACGGCCGTGGTGGAAAAGGCGTCGGTTATTCATATAAAACCGACGCCTATAGTACTAAACACGGCCGTGCAGGGAAGCACGGCTGTGTCGTCTTGAAGTATAGGCGTCAGTGTTTTAGTATATAACCGACGCCAAAAGTGTTCGCGCCACAGAAAATGGCGTCATCTAGGGCACTTTATGCGTCGGTTGTTTAGTAAATAACCGACGCAGAAAGTGCCCTAGATGACGCCATTTTCTGTGGCGCGTACACTTTTGGCGTCGGTTATATACTAAACGACCGACGCCTATAGAATAAATAGGTGTCAGTTAAAAAACCGACGCCGAAGTGTTCAACCTTTAGCGGCGCCCACATAGGCGTCGGTCGGAAACCGACGCCAAATGGGGTTAAATGACTGACGCCAAAGGCCGTTTCTGTAGTAGTGTACACTTTATATAAATTTGCATCTTTTATCATATGGAAGACTCCAGTCCAATTATCTCTAGATTCTTACCATTTTTGTTCAAGTAGTTAAGAAGTAGATAGTTCAATGTTGATTTTGTTCCAACATACAATAAAATATGGCCAATAACACAAGAACATAAGAAAACTTCATATTTACAGTGCTAACAGATATGGGAAAAAATGTAACATCGTTATTTTTAGGTAACATGAATCTGATTTTAGGCACTCTATTGTGAATATGTATTTAATAACACTAATAAAAACTTTAACTTATCAATTCCATCTCACAATCTTGAGTGTTCTTCACTTAGTAAAGACCTAAAATGTGTTGATGTTGATGGAGATGGTGTCGTCATTGTTGCCGATCTTGCTTTGTTGTTGTTGGCGCCACTTCTCTCTTATCTTGACTATTGCACATCGCCTCTATGTGAGCTTCTCTTCATCCTCCTCTACCTCTTCATCCTCCTCTTCTTCCTCTTCCTCCTTCTCGTCTTCTTCTTCCTCTACTCTTGTTCTTCTAGGTATAGGCTACTGATTGTCCCCCTCCCCCTCCCCTTCTCTCTATTATCTAGTGTTACTCCTTCTCTCTTCCTCGTCTCCTCTTCCTCCTCTTCTGCTATTCTTCTTTAACATTGTGTCCCCTACTCCTCCCCAAACACATACCCTTGCTTCTATTGTTGTTCCCTTATAGGATACTAAATTTTAAGGGTATTGATGCCTAATAAATGTTATCCTGAGCCTTGGTTTCCTATTGTGTTATATTTGACAACTGCTCCTGGTTTCTTGTAATGTTGTGAGTACCTTCTCCTCTAGCCTCAGGGTGATGTTTTTATAATTTCTAATCCTCAACCATTAACTAATGTTTTAGATGATTGCAACTCCCATTTATTGTTGTCTTGTTTAGATGATTTCATAATTTGTGTTGTTCATGAATATAAAGTTTATGTCTTCTCATTGATTTCACAGTAGAGTAACATGTTTATTATTTACATGCATAGTTTGTAGTTACATTAATCTTTTGTGGTTGCTTGGTAGTTGGTATATCTATGTGTGGTTGTGTTTATATACATAAATAGTTATATATTTTTATATTTATTGATTATAAATGATGTCATGTTGACGTCATTGGTTGAACTAGTCCAACCACTAGTTGAACCAATCAACTGAGAACCAGAGGACTCACTAGTTTGTTCACCGGTTCAGTTATGACAACCATGGAATTTAGGAAAGAAATTGAAGATGGGAAGGGTTAGAAGTGGGATAGAGTCAAAGGGAATCTTCTCATGCATGCGAGAAGAGAGTGAAATGTTAGCATGATAAATTATAGAAAAGTCAAATAAGCCTCAATAGACATGGATTTTACTAAGGATATCAATAGATATCAAGGAAGGTTTTGGCTATTAGAGAAAGGGGGTTAAGGAAATCATTGGATATGAAGAAGAGTGGGGTGGAGTAAAATGAGTAGGAGACTAGGAGTACAACAAAGCGAGAAATTGTAGACATGTGAAACACCCTACAGAAACCAAGGTGTAGAGTGGAAAGGTATGCATGGGTCAGAGCATTTAGAGAAGATGCTCGAGATGAGAAAGGTTGATAGTGGGGTTAGGAAAGGTATGCATGCATGCGAGAAGCAAGTGAAAATTTGGCATGTGAATATAAAACAAGTCAAATAAACACCAATACATATAAAATTTACTGGTTGAAGGTAACAATGGCTTTACAAGAAGGGTGTGGCTCCATGGAGAAAGAGAGGTTAGGGATATTTGTGGGTAAAGGTGGAGTGAAAGAGTATGAGTGTAGAAAATAGACTAGATGGAAGAAATTGAGGACATGCAAAACAAACTAGAGATGGACAAAACATTGAGTATATCCCATCATAGGATTTATTTAGTTTTTATTCCTAATGTATTGGTCTAGGCATCTGGTGAGGAAGTTGAAGACGAGAAAGGACTAAAGTGGTGTGTAGAGAAAGGAAATCCCATGTGTGCTGGTATGGTGTGAAATATTAGCATGATGTAAATAAAATGTGATGTGTAATGATTATAAGTATTAAGGGAGGCGCCCATAAATTTTGTGTAACCATCACAAATAAGAAATTTGACTTGTCTGATATACCCCCTTATACATTAGATAAAAAGAGACGGCTATTAAACTTTATATGACTTTAAGAGCCTATACGTTATGTAACAATTCTATTTAAACTTCTCAGTATTAGAATATACAAGAATAAAGCATGATATATAAATAAGGTTAGTATGGGCTAAAATTCTAGAATAGGGTAAAGATTATTTCTTATTGAGTGAATAAAACGCAAGAAAAGAGAGTAAGACATAGATTAGAGATAGACAATATGGGATAAAAGTACATGCTTATAAAGACAAAAGCCAAAAATATACTAAGTAAGAAACAACATAGCATAGTCAAATATATATACTAATACTCCCCCTCAAGATGGAGCATATATATCAATCATGCCCAGCTTGTCAATCAGATCAGTGAATCGAGTCTTCAGAAGAATCTTGGTGAAGATATCTGCAACTTGATCAAAAGTATGTGTATAAGGCGTAGATATTTGACCAGAAAAGACAACATCTCATACAAAATGATAGTCAACTTTGATGTGCTTAGTACATTCATGAAAAGTAGGATTACTTGCAATAAAGATCGCAGCCTTTTTGTCACAGTACATAGGAATAGAATTGGAATGAGAGATACAAAAATCTTTCAGAAGGCCAAGGACCCAGAAAAGTTCACAGGTAGTATGAGCCATGCCTCGATATTCTGCTTCAATACTAGAATGAGCAAGAACTGTTTGTTTCTTGCTGCACCAGATGACCAAGTTACCACCTACAAACGTGCAGTAACCAAAAGTAGACCGACGATCAATTTTGCTCCCAGTGTAGTCAGAATCAGAATACCCTATAAGATTACAGTGGCCATATTTCTTATACAGAAGACCTTTCCCAGGAGAAGTTTTTAAATATTTTAAAATATGGCAGACAACATCCCAGTGACATTGTCTTGGCTTATCAAGATACCTGATAACAAGTCCAACTACATATGTGATATCAACTCGAGTGACAGTAAGATAAATAAGCTTCCCGACCATGCGATGATATTGATGATGATCAGGATAAGGAGGAGACGTCTCGTCATCCCAATTAGTGTTCGGATCCAATGAGGTACTGGTAGGCTTGGCTCCAAGAAGACCTATTTTAGATAGAAGATCCAGAACATATTTTCCCTAAGATATGCACATACCAGAAGATGACTGAGAAACTTCAATCCCAAGAAAGTATCACAGAGTACCTAAATCTTTAGTGAAAAAATGAGTTTCCAAGTAGCGTTTAGTAGCCTGACTACCTACAAGGTCACTCCCAGATAATATGATGTCATCAACATAAACAATCAAGATAACAAGCCCTGAGGAGGTGTGTATGATAAATATAGAATGATCAAACTGAGAACGACGAATGTCCCAACCGATAGTGCCATTGGATGCCCATCACAGAAGAAGTCAGAAGCACAACAGTCTTCGGTACATCCAGGTAGTATAAGCCGTCTGGTCCCGCATAGCCCGAACAAATCTTCATCCTCGTACGCAGATCCTGAATGATAACACCATCTAGATCAAATGTTATAGAACAACGCAAGCTCTTCATAGTCTGACTGACAGATAATAAATTAATTGGAAATTTAGAAACACATAATGCAAAGCGTAAAGGTAGGCGGCCAGAAGTACATATATTGCCAAAACCATATACAGGTGTTTGTGAACCATCAGCAAGAGTAACAGGAGGAATAGCAGTAGTTTTATGCAAAATAGAAAATAAGTTAGGATTGCCAGTAATGTGGGAGGTTGCACCAGAATCGATCAGCAAGTGTTTTTACCAGACTGGGTTAGGAGAGCAGTACTGCCATCAGTGGAAGTCTCCGCAGACGAGGCCAAACGCGCTTGAAGCAGTTTCTCAAATTTCGATCTGATCCAATCGGTAGATGGTGGAGCAGAAGTGGAGGCAGTAGTGTCAGGTTGCTCGGACGTGACTTGATTTGCGCAAGCAGGTTTCCCATGTTTGATCCAACAACGGTCTTCATTATGATTAGTCCATTTGCAGAAGTTGCAATAGCGTTGTTCAGTAGCATCAACAGTAGAGGAGGAACCCCGTCCTTGACCAGTAGAGGATCATCCACGACCGCGTCCTCGACTGTGGCCACGCCCACAGAAAGAGTCACCAGTCCTAACAGCGAGGGATGTCCCGTTAGAGACATCAAGAAGTGCTTGAGAGACAGAGGCAAGACGTTGCACACGCTTTAGAACATCGCGAAGGGTAGGAAGATGATCGCTAGAAAGGATTTGATCGACTAACCCCGCAAAGGATGACGACATGCCAACCATAAACTAAACTAATTGTTACTCATTGTGCTGGCGATGGATCTCAGTAATATCTGATGATAGGGGGTGATAGACCTCGAACTCATCCCAAAGCATAGAGCATTGATTATAGTAGTCTTTCACAGAATCAGTAGCTGAGTACTCCAATTTGGCCGATTTTTTGAAGATCTCGAACACCTTCTTCGGATTCTGCTGGTGAGAATACACATGGAAAAGTTGATCCGAGATCTCCTTGGCCATCTTCAGGTAGAGCAAAGAGTGACTGATTTTGGGCTGTGCACTATTGACCAGCCAGGTCATGACGTCATAATCTTCTTTAGACCAAAGATCATAGACCTATTTCATCTTGTCATCAACATCTGTAGCAAGAATCACTGGAACTTTAGTAGATAGATGTGAGAAGCGTCCTTGAGACTTGACGTAGAGTTCAAAGGAGGCTACCCATAAGTGATAGTTGGAGCCATCTAGTTTGATACTAGTGACACACAGGTTGCAAGGAACGTCTGAGGTCGCCATAACAACAACAGGCAACATGGATCAGGGGTGCAAGCATCAGTAGCAAGAAGAAGGTTGACGTAGCAGTTAATAGAGGCAGACAACAACAGAAGCCCAACACATGGATAGATCTAGAAGATAGGAGATCCAAGCATTGGATCTCAGGAAACCACACAGGGGCAAAAAGGAATATAAAAGAACCTACGCCAACATGGTGGAAGAATCACTCCACCATGAGGCGTAGGCAGTCAGAGAACATAACTGATTTTACATCTTCAATGTGCCAGAACTGGAAAGTGTCTGAAGTTGTCCGGAAACCAACGGGAAGATGATGGATGGATGGATGGGGTGATCAACGGGATGGAATAGGAATAAGGAATGAAGGAGGTGGTGGATACGGAGAGTTAGGAAGGTAGTGGTGGGCTGTGGAGAAGAGGGTGGGTTGTGGGAATAAGGGTGGTGGCGGCAGCACTAAGGGAGGCAGGGGGTGCAAACGGGTGGTAGGGGGGAGGGGTGTTGGCGGCGTTTTGTGGTGGAGTAGGGATAGTGGGGAGAGGGCTGGTGGGGTGGAGAGGGTTGGCGGTAGCAATAGGGGAGGAGGGGACGGTCGACAGCTACAGGGTAGAGAGGGGGTAGTAGGGTAGAGGGGGTGGGGCGGCTAGGGTTAAGGAGGAAGGGGTTTATTGGGGATCAGGAGGCTTTGATACCATCTAAAATAGGATAAAGATTATTTCTTATTGAGTGAATAAAACTAATACATGACCCTCTCTTTTATAAGATAAGAGAGTAAGACATAGAGTAGAGCTAGGCAATATGGGATAAAAGTATAGGTTTATAAAGACAAAAGCCAAAAATACACTAAGTAAGAAACCACACATCACAGTAAAATATATATACTAATAAAAATCATTGGCCCTTACATGATGGTTCTATAAAAAATATGAGAAGGCAAATTCTAAAAGTATCTTGACATTATACACCGAGATAGATTTATAAATGTCATAAAAGCTAATAAGAGTGCACAACAGTAGATTTTGATGCGGTACTTACCAGTCAAAGACATGGTCATAACAAACTACTTAGTCAGAACCATCTTGCATATAGGCCTGCATTATAAAAATAAAGACAATGTAAATAAGGAAATGTAAGTATATAAAGAATCGAACGGCTAGTGGAACCGGAACCGATCACTCTTAGGGGTGAGCAAATATTGGTCCAAACTGCAAAATTGGACCGGACTGCACAGTTCGGTCCGGTCCGGTCCTGGACAGGCTTGAGTTCGGTCCAGTCCGCAATCTGGAAATTTTAAAAATTCGGTATGCAATGCAGTCCGATCCAAAACTGGTCCGACTGCGGTCTGGCCTGAAGATCGATTTATATGTATTATATTTTTATATGGGAAGTTATATTATGCCTATACGAAGCAATGCTATTGAATCAAACACTATAAATAGAAGAAGAGGAAGGCCTAAATTAAGATGGGATGAGCTTATAAAGAGATATTTCAAATCTCTACATCTCAATCAGAATATGGCCCATGATAGAGCTGAATGGAAACGAAGGATCCATATAGCCGACCCCAACATAGTTGGGATTGAGGATTAGATGATGATGATGATGATGATGATGATGATGATGATGATGATGAAGTTATATTATGTCAAATCATAAACACATCACACATATACACATTAGTAGTGTAAATATTTGATATTTATGTTATACAATTATTAGAAATAATTAAGAATATTCATCATTTACTATTAAATAAGTTTTAAAATACATAAGAAGTCTGATTACGGTCCAAACGGTCCGGTCCCAATTCAGTTCAGTCCAACTTTAAAATGATCCAGTCTCAGTCCGGTCCTACTTTTAAAGGACCCGGTCTACGGTCCATAAATTTGCTAAAATCTGGTCCACAGTCCGATCTGGTTCGGTCCAGTTTGATTCTGGACCAATACTCAACTCTAGTCGCTCTATGAGGTCGGTTCCCTCCCATAGTCGAAAATGACGTCTGACCGGCATCAAACCGGTGAACGGACCGGTTGAACTGGTGAACCGGAAACCGGTCCAGTTTTAGCCCAATTGGCCATTTCTCTCACTTAGGAAGTAAATGTATTGTTGTTGTTATTTTTTTTAATTAACATTGAATACCATATAAATGTTGGTATATAAATGTACATGAATAGAATAATATTTGTTATTTAGTTTTTTTCAAGTAATTGTGAGCAGTTGTGCTATTATTTATATTTCACAATTTTTGCTGGAATATTTTCTGAGTATCAAAGACATAAATATATTTTTAAACTATTAGTGATGTTATGTTGACATCACCGGTTGAACCGGCCAGACCACTGGTTGAACCAGTGAACTGGAAAGCAAAGGCCTCACCGGTTTGCTGATCGGTTCGAGTCTGACTACCAAACAACTACTTCATTCTCAAATAATCCAAATTTTCTTCTTTCTACATTGATTATTCATTCACTGAGAATGTCTGATGGCAATGACGTCCTCATTTTTTACATATGATGTCTTAAACATCTTGTAAACCATCCAAAAAGTACATTTCTTGAAACAGAGCGGGAGAGAGCAAACTCTGTGTGAAATCATCAAGGATTTATCTGTTGTAAATTTTTTGAGTCTATCTCAAGCACTAACCACAATATTTATAAAGAAATAACTTTAGAAACAAAAAAATACAACACCACCTGTGGTCGTCCTCCCTTTCTGGTAAAGGGAAGTAAGAGCTTAACTCATCAAATAGAGAAAGCCGATCATCGAATAGGGAAAAGGGCACAAGTCAATTGACTACCAAAGACATTAAGGCTGATACAGAGACAATATGGGTAAGAGAGATGAACCAATAAGAAATGTGGAGAAGATAGGAGAACTGATAGAGGCGACCATCATGGGCCGAGAAGAAGACACCAGCGCTGCACATTTTTCACTTGTCGCCACTGCATTTTCCCTTGCCACCGTTGTGTTTTCCCCTCGCCGCCGTCGGGAAGTCCGCATTGGTCGTTGTTGTTTTTCCGCTTTCGGACCGCCGCACAGAGGCGTGAAAAAGGGCTCGCAAAGTGCGACTAGAATGGAATGACCCTACAAAGAGTTTCTACTCTTTCAGTAAACAATCCAGACCGTTCAACAAATAAAACAAATCTTTGCAATTTTGTCTGTCATTTATTTTGTTTCATGCGGTGGAAAGATACCATGGGCAGCGGGGGAGTAGGCGATCAAGTGGGAGACAAAGAGCTGCCTCGTACCCGTTAAAGTTGCCTCGCCGTCAAAAATATAAAATTTGACCCGTGGATAATAACCCCCCTTTCCAGTAGTGTCCGCCTTTTGCTTAAATGTCAGATGAACCATCCGATTTCTTATCTGGGGAAGAATATCTCTTATCTGGGGAAGAATCAAAGATGTGCACGAACGGCCGGCTACTGCTATCGAACGCCTTGCTTTGCTGCATTCGTATTCCTTTGGTGGTGCAACATGCTTGTACCGTTGGATGACACCATAAACATCTATTATCTCCCGCTGATGTGGGTCGATGTCGCGTTCAGATTCTGCAATACAGCTGATCGCGTTTGTCCATTGTGTTGTGTTTATATTCTCCGGTACAATTGCCGTAGCACATACACAAGCAGCTAAGCTGGGCCGAAAATTAAACACTGACGGCCGTCGACATTGCCGAGGAGGCCGAGATTCACGAGTCACAACACACCCACCCAGCTACGAAGAACGATTTGGAAGAAGTAAGGTTAGACTATAGCCCATGTGTCGTGGAGCAGTGCCACCACACAACCACGATGGTTTCCACTGGCATGGCGTCCTCAGCGTAGGTCTCCGGTTACGGGGCAAAGCGGGGCGCGGCGGCCACCTGTGGCTATCCATTTGCACTTCGCACTGCATGGGGTCCCAGCACCTCCCGTCGTCTTCCCCGATGCTGTCCGGTACACTGGAACAGCCTCAGCATTCATGCAACGACGCTAGAAAGTATCATCCAGTACGCCTGCCCATGTGAAGTCCGTCCTTGTCCGTCGTTGCATTATCCCAACGCCATCATCGCCGGCCCAAGCAGATTCAAGTGGATGTGCACCAGTCTGGGGCGGCGAGCGGCGACAACGCCGACAAAGGGATCCAGCTCAGTGGTACCTGTACGGACCGGCCCACGCGGTCATAGGAAACCAACAACAATTAATAACGCGCAGGTGCCGAAGAAAGCTCAGTTTCCGCGCGAACAAGAATCTTGCCTGAGAGGGCCTGGGAAAAGACAACAATGAACAACTTAGATATCACGACGCCCTCTCGCCTCCATTCCGGTCATCCAAGCACCAAGAATTTGCAACAGTAATATAACCATACCAACTCCTCTTCTCTCATCTTATTAAAGGGTATGAATCCCAAATGTAACCAAGAGCAAAAACCGTGTTCACAAAAACAAACAGATGATACGATTGGTTTATAAGCTGAATAATATAGCATTTAAGAAAAGAAATCATACACTAATACACTTTTCATCAACCATCACTCTAACTGTCATTTTTCGAGAATGCCACATGACTTGAAAGTTCTAATAGGTGATTACTTTATTAGTTTGATTGCTTAGACAATGAATGCACGCCTCTTGAGCTATTGAAATTCTTAACTTAAAATGCAGCCCATACTTAAAACAAAAGTTTATTCCGTAAATGCCCCCCTCACTTTTTCAGAAATCCCTAAACGCCCCCTCCCATTTCCCTAATTCCTTCAACCTCCTCTGATACCTTTCCGTCAGCTGCTGTGACGGCGCTAAATGGGCAGCTGTACCTTTTTGTATCAATTGGTCATGTGTAGACCAACGTGACCTTTAATACTTATACTAGTGAACACACACGTGCACATGCACGTGACATAAAAAATTTATGTGTTGGTTGTTTGAAAAGAGAAAATCAATTAACCGTTTTCGTGGGAAGGAGTGAGAAATACAGAATTAAAGATAATAAAAGTTAATAGGAGAGTGTGAATATAAATATTTATAGGAGCAAAATTCCTTGAAAAAATGAGAGAAGAGAGTGAATCAAGGAGAGCGTAGCATCAAACTCGCTATTTTTATAGTAGTATAGATATTATATTATACTAGGATTGTTTAGATGCTATAATTTATTGAAAAATAAACACATTCTAATTTATTATTTATATAAAGAGATGTTAAAATTTTGTTTGGGTCAGAAATGGCTGATGGGATTTTTTGACAATCAGTGGCCTACTAGAACCCAGATTTTATTCACTCAATCCAAATCTAAAATGTATATAGATTATTCATTTAGAACTTTGTACGAGCCTCATTTATATTATTAAGTTGATAAAGACTTGGACTCATATTTCGATAACTCTTTATGATAAGTATATCAATGTACGTTTGTAAAAATTTAGATTTACTTTGTTTAGATCATTTACTAATCTAACACTAAACCAACTGACTTACATTTATCCTAAAGATCCAACTTAAATTGTAAAAAAAAAATTCTTTTATTTCAGCTCGTCTCTAGTATGAGATTTATTATTTGCAACATCATTCAAACCATTTAAGCATATACGAAATTATTATGTTTAGGTTTATTAGTATATATACGTTGATTCTTGGTTGAGTGTTCTGTCAATAGTTATAGATTGATTTTGTACCAAATGTGGTCTCAGTCATTGGAGTTGAAGTTGAGTATCAATTATATGGATGTCAAGATTTTATCCGGAGTTTATTGCCAATCTAAATTAAACAAATCATGTTAATTTTGAATTTTAAGTTCCGTAATTTATTTAGATTTTAGATTTGAACAAAATGATCAAAATTTGGTTCCTAACAAATTATTGATTTGATTATCAAAAAAATTTGATTAGCCATTTCTTACCCTGGACCGATCCAAAACTTTAACACACACACACACACACAAATATATATATATATATATATGTGTGTGTGTGTGTGTGTGTTTTGTATGTGTGTGTGTGTAATATACAATGAATTGTTAGCAAGGTATAATTTGGGAAGCAAACTAATGAAATCCCAATGAAGGAACTCAGGTTTGACTCCCAAGTTGTGCACTTCAGAAATAAACTATCAGGTCACGTAAGCTGACCCACTGTCTGGGGGAGTCACTAAGTGGCTTATCTATGGAGAAATACTCTTGTAAATGAAAAATAGATGAATTGATATTTTTAAGAGTTACATAATTTTAATAATCCTAATATAGCATAATATTTGAATTAATAATATATAAGTATCAAAGCACTCGAAAAATATATAAGTATTAAAGGTCTAGTTGATTCACAATTGATGTTTTGACATGAGAACAGAAAAGGGAGAACATCCGTCCATATATCACCTTCAGGGTAGCTAACGGAAAAGGAATCAGTGGGGGGTGGTTAGAATTAGTGAAAACGGAGAGGGCTTTTAGGGATTTCCAGAAAACTGAGGGGGTAATGGGAATAAACTCTTAAAAGAACATTTTAAAGAGTATCATATATGCCTTTTCCCTATACCCCCCTTATTTTCTCGAAATTAAAGAGTACCCCCTCATTTTCCAATAATCCCCGTAATCCCCTGTCTGGGGGTTGTTGGTTGATTCAATATGTTTTAATGCTAAACTCGATTCATGTTTGTAACAATGAAAATTCACCATCTATATTTAAAATTGTCGATGGCATACCAAGTATCAATAAATATAAAACTAATATTAGAATACATTTTATCTACTCTTTATAATAGAATATTCATTGTCCTTATATTGGCAGGTTGAATATGGTTCATTTTAGGCTGGTCTTTATGGGTCTGTGATAGAGATTTTTTAAATATGCATGTCTTTACAAGTCTGTGATAGAGATTTTACAAATCTTGTTTATGTCGGCTTGAATTGGGTTGGGTCCGATCGAGTTCAGGTTGCATGTGTTATGGTAGGACTATATAGAGTCAATACACATACATCTTGAAACTGCACTTGAGAAAAAGTTGTAATAAACTTGTTGTAAACTTGCATAGACTTAACTTGGACCAATCGAATTGACTTAACCGAAACAATATAATGAGCATTCTATTATAAAGACTAAAAAGAAAAAAAAATGATTAAACAAACCTAACTATCTCTACCTAGGCATAAGAGGAGGAAAACTAGACCTCACTAACTCGAACTTAATTTGTGCTGACCTGAATCAACCTTACTGACAATCCTGAACTTAGAATTTTCAAGTTGGATTAGATCAGTCTGATTTTTTTGCCATCCCTACGGTAAAGGAAGTAGGTTGTTAAAGTTACTATCTTCCTTAGTGAGTTTGACATGTCCAACCAGAGAAGAAAAAAAATGTTGAGAACAATGTGTTAAACCGGTCAATGACAATGAAAATTGGTGTCCACTAGGTTAGTTGCATATATGAATTTTATCGATCCAAATCAAGCTCAAAAAGTATAAGATTTGAAACGAGTACAAACCAATAAATACCATGAGTAATTAATATTTTAATAGAATTGTCAGTCTGTAGTGACTCAAGTGGTAAAAGATGTATAACCCAAATAAACAGACCTAGACTTTGGTTAAAAATAATAAGATAAAATATTATTAGTATGTTTATTACCAGGGTTGAACCAAGTTTGATTGATGCTTCAAACTAAATTTTGAAAACCTTATTTCATTACAATTAGGCATGCAAGAAACTTGATGTACCTGAGCCCAATACAAAAACTTTAGTTTTCAAAGATATTTTTTTTAGATATTGGGTCGGATCAAGCCAAATGTGTTGTGATTCGATCTCTGTCGAGTAGCTTATAATTCTTCTAGTTGCGTACAGGTCTAGCGGGTTTCAACATTTATCCTGTTTTTGTTTTATGTCTAGTATGTATAGTTGAATCATTTCTGTAATGTTATATCTGGTCAAATCAGGTTGAGTTGTGATCATGTCTGTACGGGTTTGCAAAAAGCTTTATACAACTCTTACATGTGTTGGTGTTGGTTCAGGTTCCATGTGTTTAGATGGGTTCGACAAAGGTCAGTTCATGGTTGAACAAAACCAAAATTGACCACTTGACTTGATGGTCTACAACAATTTCATGGTCTACTACAGTTGCATCTGAATTCAACCATACAAGTCTGATCATTCTCACTAAAAAATATTATATTTGAATTTATCAATACTTGGTATAGCACCACACAAACATAGGTGTGATCAATATATGTAGTGGAAAAGGTTCTAAATAAAAAGAAAAATGAAAGGTTAATTACATTGCTAACAGAGGGTAACAAACAAGTGATGGTTTGGTTTTATCCATTACCCAACTAATTGAGGGTAATAGACAAGGGGTAGTTAGGAATTTTGAAAATTGAGGGGTTATTCTAGAATTTATGGAAACGAAAAAGGTACTTTAGGGGAAAAAAATCATCATCAAACACATTAATGTATTTAGTAATAAATTATAGTGATTGAATAGTACCAAGACTTCTTTTGCCTATAGTACTCATTCCAAATCTACTACCAGGATTGGTACACAATACTCTACACTGATGTAAACCTTAGAGTGGCACATTTCTCCCAAAAATTATACCATTGTGCATGAGAAGGCAATATATGACATGAATTATTATTGACTGTAGTGACCAATTTGTAAGTGATCACCATAATCCTTCCAGACTGTCATGATCGAGGACCTATCTACAATACAAAGATATAAAGTTTTTTTGCTATTTTCTCTACAAGAATTTGTACTTACCACATTAAATAAAGTTCACAAATTCTCTAGACCATTAAAATTTTAGAATCATTCATTGAATATAATCTGAAATGTAATCTTAATTGTGAACAATATACATGTATACTTCTTAGTCATAGAAAAGCACACATATGTACTATATATAAAGAGAAACAAGAAGCAATAATGCAAGTGTTAGAAAAAATGTCAAAATGAATAAGAATTATTAATGCAAAATGATCTATTTCCTAGTAGGAATCTTGTCTTTGTTGGATGTATGCTCGTGATATTTCCTATACAATAGGAAAAAGGGAGATCACCATTGGTTGTGATAGTTAATTCAGAAGCAAACTAGATGGGAATAATTGTCTAACCATGCTCAATTGTCGATTATGTGTTGTCCTTCCTATCTTTATGAAAACCAATATCAAATAAGACTGTCATATTGAATTTGATAAAGACAACTGATAAGTATGGGCACACATTTCTTCCAATTATAAAACATTTTGAACTTAAATTAAATAACCCCAATTTCCACTGTAATAAATCTTTATAGTATAAAACCCACTTACTGGACATTGTATGTTCAATCATTCATTATTTACATATGCAATAATAGACTTTTAACACGACTGTTGTAGAAATGCACCCAACAATATATCTCTCATATAAATTGAGGTTTTAGCATATGTATATCATAAGTACAAGTGGGAAACACATGATTAATAAGTAAAAGTATTCACATGTACCACAATTTGAAATCATTTTATATAAATAAGAATAACAATAAAAGTAAGCATTCTAGTATTTATCACATGTACACCAAATCAATTTTTACAGGAACCACACAAACATAGGTGTAATCTATATATGGACGATATAGCTACTAATATGTCATAATCACATAAACTTTGGTGGCTTGTTATGGGTAGTATTGGCATTGCAACTAGGCCTTCAAATATTCATTTTAGAGATGATGTGATCTACAGGATAGCTCCTACAAAAAAAGAAGAATATGCATGATTAGCAACACCACTGAGGTTAGGTCAAACTATCTAAAACTAGCAAGACTAAGGATATTGAAAAAGTTATAAAGAACCACACACTATTATGTTTCCTAGGCAAAGTTGAGGTGACAATTTGTCAACATTATCCATTTTTTTAAGGAAAAATGATTAGTTGTAATGAGTATCTTTCAATAGGAATATCTAGCCTATATTATCTTTTTAGATCATCTCGAGAACCAAAAAATTTCTTCATCATTAAATTTGAGGATCTAGTAGATCTGAAGACAGTAGTCAGTGGGGGCATGTGCTTCATAGATGGAAAGACATTGATTATGAAGAAGTGAATTAAGTGATGTTTTTGTTGGTTGTATGTCTTGAGAGCCAGTCATGTGATGATTGTATTGGTACATATTGTAATAAATTTGATTATTATAATAGGAAATTCCAATTATTTTGTTTGGTGCAAAATGAGATTATGAATAAATACAATAATACCCTAACAACATATGACTCAATAACATGTGATTTTTATTTGGGGACCTGAACATGACATCACATGTATGCTAAGAGTATTCATTCTTTTCAACATCCATGGTCGGATATTATAGTGTAAATCATGATGATAATAAAAATGAAGACTAGTATGTGCGTTGACTAATGACTATGTCTCATTAGTCATGATATTGGATATCAATTCAAACACACATGTACTTGTAACGAACAAGTGTACCTAATAGAGTAAACTTGAGTATGATAAATGTAAGCAATAAATGGCAGTCAAAATCATAAATGAGTATGACAACGGTGATGGTGGTCCTTAGACATAAAGTCACTACAATGATCATGTGGTTTTCAATGTACTACAATACTACCCAAAGCGACCTTAAATAAGGGTCTCCATACTAGCAGTGCTTAGGAGCAATGTGAGTCATGTTGATTATTGTGAGTAATTTACATGACATTTGTCCCTCCTATGATGGTGATACACCGACCACTTGATGACAAAAACTAGGAAATCCATGGCCATGCTCATATGAGTGAATATATGATATTGAACTCATTTTATCTCAAATAGTCCACTCTAGATCAAAGAACAAACATTGAACATCAAGAGGAATACCTTTCCATGCTTGAGGTTCAATCTAGATATCATAGACAAAGGGATTCTATCATCACTATAACACTAGTCACAACAATAGGTTGTAGATGCTCTCTAACATCTCCCATTATTTGGGCACCAATCAAGTCTTGCTAGATACCAATCATTGTTGATGAAGTAATAATATGATTATCAACATCAATACTGACATAATGTGGAGCTAGTTATATCCGAAATTTCCGTAAAATTGAATTATATAAAAATAAGCCACGGATTGATAACTAAATTTTCCAATTATATTATTGATAGAATGAGAAGGATACTTGTGAGATTATTTGCTTTCAAATAGGTCCTTGGAGCACAAGATAAAGAATAAGATATTTTATGTGCAAATAAATAGTAATTGCTTTATGAATTATTGGATAATATGAAAATGAGGTGATATGCAAGTTTCCAAAAGAAATAAGATGTGTGGTGTTTACATAGTTAAAAGAGTAATTATCTAGCTAGTTTGGCAACATGTTTTGAGACATCAATAGTATTACTTTGATTTAACTTTTTTTATACTTAAAAATCAAATGGAAAGGAAGAGAATTATAGAAATTGGGAGAAAAAGGATATTCCATGAAATTATGGTATTGTTTTAAATAATGTTTAAATGGAGTGAGTTTTGTATGGGAAAGATATTTCATTTTATCCCATGCATTGAATATACATTGAAAGGAATTAGGGAGTTTACTTCAAATAGGAAAATTTATTTAAGAAATATATCAAAAAGGAGACAAGTAATGACCTAAATCCCAAGTCATAAAGAGTTTCCAATAATTTAAGGATCAAGTTATCCAATATGTGTCATGTAGTGGTATGCTTTCCTTTATGGATTTTTGATGTAAAGTTGATAATAATTTATGGAAATATATGTGTCTCTATTTTAGGAATTTATTAAATGGTTCCTTTCGACAATTAAGCATACTTTTCCAGGAAGACACTTCATAATTGTGGGAAAAGGGAAAGAGACCCATAGAAGGAAAGTGTATTTGTGCTTTTGGCAAGTATATGTAGCTCTGATTTGTGAGGAAAAGTAGGGGGATCAATAGTTAATTGTATGTAAAGAACCTTCCATATTCATGGATCATGTCATGCAATTTCCCATAAAAAACATATATACATGAAAGGAAGCCAGACACCTCACCCATCTCTCTCTCCCAATCATCATTGTATGAGCAATAATGTAGGGAGAAACTGAGTATTCTGATTCCTTGCTTCCCTAATGCAATGAGACATAAGATGGATGGGAGAATGCCTTCATGTAAGTGGCGGCTAGAAGATTGGCATGGAGAGGGAGCACAGATCATGGAATCTTGGCCTTTTCCAGAGTCATGGCAGAACAAACACTAGTGTCCAGGAGTGTAGAACTGGATGTCATGAAGAGGAAGGAGGAGGTGAAGAAGAGAAAACAAGTGGGGTGGTGGCCATGGTCATACTTCACCATATTAAACTTGATGGTGATGCTCTGACGCCTCCTAGCCTTGTGACAACTGAAAACCCTGCTTCATGTTACGACATCACCAGCATGCAAGTAGGCGTGTAGGCTCAAGGGGATGTAGGGATGATGGAGGTTACCTGAGAGGTTCTTGACCTCTATGATACTCCACCGCATGAGGAGAGAGAGGGGGAGAATCTTGATGTCAAGGGGGGCCATGAGATATGTGAAGAGGTTTAGGTTCTACAGACCTTTTGCGTTGAAGGAGGCTAGTTCTTCGTGGCTTCCTGGTAGGTTTTTTGGTGGGGAGACTAAGAAAGGAAGATTGGTTTTGGGGCTTGTGCCAGAGGGGAAGACCTACAAAGTGAGCAGATGGACATGTTGGTCTCGTGCCTCCAGTCCTTGGAGGAAGAGGTTGTCATGTTGCACAAGTTTCACAAAGGAGACTAGGTGGTGGTTGATTCCGGGCCAGTGCTTAGATAGACTCGAAATAGGATTTGTGATCAAGGAAAAATGATAATCAAGAAACAAAGGTATATATATCATACTAATTTGGCATCCATTCACTGGTCAATAATCGAATATCTTATGTTAAGCCTAACTATTTAATGGTAGATCAAATTATGGTGAATGTAAATGTCAAATTTATAAGGAAAACAAAAGAAATCTGAATAAAATAAGTTTGACACCTAATTATAATCCCAATTCTAAAAGTAGTGCAAATATTTAAAATGATGATTAAAGCACTTAAACCTTAGATTTGTATCCTAATCATGTTAAATATGTTTCATGAGATATAATTTGACAATGTTGAACGTAATGGACATTTAACATGATTATGACCATAATGATGATAATTAGAGTTACAAATGTGGATAGTCATGAATATGGAGTTTTAGGGCTAAAGATCATAACTTGATGTGTCATTAATAGGAATAATTGAATCTAGTGTTCATAATATAATAACATGGTGGATTTGATAATCATGGCTAAAATTAATATGAATCAGGGTTTCAAAGCATGACTCAATTAATAACTCAATAACAAGGAAACCTAAAACCTAGATTAGGACCTAAGTAGTGTTTAATATAATTAATGTGATGGTGACATTTTAGGATTTACATACATGTAGATTATATGTTGAACAACTTGGATTCCTCTTTGATTGGACAATATTCTTAAAGTGTAATTGCATGATAATTGCATGGCTCCCCATTGAGGTATGTGATTACGATTACGAATACCCACAATATAGTTTTCTAGTGTTAACCAAGGTTTTCTTGAGGATTGAAAAACTAAATTGTTGAGTGTTTATGTACATTTTGTATAATTTAAATGCCACTATGAGTATCTCATAAAGGGAGATTATGTGAAGAAAAATGACAGTTCTTATTTGGAAGTAGTGGAATGAATATATGTTGTTATGTACTTGCACATCTTTGTATGCATCCCACATATGCAGTATACCAATATGTTGATTAGTGATTTTGGTTTCACTACGTTTTAGGTACATGCTTAATATGAAGATATGATGATGTGATGGATAGATGAAATTACATGAAAACATTAAACTAACTTGTAAGGAGGATTATAAAGATACTTGTTCTCATATGTATAATTCTTATGATAGAAGTTCATGTAACTACCTAGAGGAGCATTTTGTAAATACCACCTGAATTAATATAAACTATTTACTCTTTTTTGTTATTTGTTTTAATTTGGATCCTTGGAAATTTTAGGTAATTTCTCCCATTTTTTTGGGTCTTTCCTTAATTTTAGATGTTGAAAAGTGAGGTCATTACATTTGGTATCAGAGCCCCAAAATTTTCAAATAATATTTTAAAGTTTATAGGTTCCAGTTTTTTTTGTAGAAATATGAGGGAACTATTATGAAATTTTCTAATGATGATGGTGTCTAGAAGAGACCATGACTTGGGGGCTCGAAAAACTTTCCTCCGCACTACTACTCGTCGTATGAGAACTCCCAGACTCATTCATCCTTCCTGGCCAGAGTCAGAAGATTTTTCCTGATGTAAAATACCTTTTAGTTTTCTTCTCATCTAAATTCATCCACTTGTCATTCTCTTTCTTAATAAACTCTAACAGAACTTCCCTCCTCATGTAATGTTAACATTTTTTTGACAAGAAGTAGGATTAAGGAATCCTCCACCAATTAATATATATGTAGTATGGAAATAATGACAAAGTAAAGAAAAATGTTTTATGGGTTTTTCTTTGTGAAGGTAACCCTAGAAGGAACTAGGGTTGGTTTGGGAATATCCTAATGGGTCATGGGACATAGAAACCCTAAGAGGCAAGGTGTAGTCTCTAACCCTAGACCCTTATCATGGGTAATGGGAGTGGTGTAGGTGATAGAGTAACCCTACCCATATGAACCATGATTATGGTGAAAGAATGCCAATAATATAAACGAGTTAGGTGACTCAGTCTTCCATGCATGAGTACATGTGGATCAAGGTGTTAATGAGAATTTTTTTAAGAAACATAAGAAAATTATGACAACTCATTTTATGGATATAACTTGCTCAAACCCTGAATAAGATACCTCTAGTGAGTTAAAGAGCATGGGATGAAAGAAAGTCATTATGGGAATGATGAGTGATCATGCTTGAAAAGGAAGATCACCTCAGCCCAAGCCCAAAAAGGAAGTCCATGAACAAAACTAATCCCGAATGAGCGAAGGTTATGAACGTCCACTGTAGGGACTAAAATCCTTAAGAGAGGGTTCCCAATAAAAGAGGATCCCCAAAAGAGAGGGCTCCCATGAGAAAAAAGGGATAAGGGTTGAGAAGGTGTAACAAAAATGTACGCTCAAAAATATATCACCTCAATTTGACTTTTAGGGTTGGTGTCCCGAGCTGGGGTGGATCAACCCAAGAGTGGGAAAAGGACCTATGGGGGAGGAAAAACCATAAACCATGTTGGGTCAAGTTGTGGCTAGAGAACCTAAGCTCCTCCTATGAGTCAAGAAGACACCCAAGGTTAGGACCTTCCCTAGAAGGGTGAGTTGACCAATAGTTTTAAAGATTGAGATAATCATGAATGTCACCTAAAGTATTTAGTATACAAAATATGAGAGAACATATATTGAGTATAAGTCTTTGAACCCAAGTATGCCATCTCTGACTTGAGGAAAAATCACTATGGAAGTGGCTGACAATGTGGGACCAAGCCCGGAAGAGAAGGTTTCTGTGAGCCCAATGAGGGGAAATCAAGAGAATAATGAGCACCATAAGAGATGGAGGAAATATAGGTTAAAAAATTACATATGAAAGTAATGTGCCCTCGATAAACCTTAGGCATGGTAGAGCCTAAAGTCAATCTTGAGATCAAATAGGGAGGATTAAAGGTACATAAAACCGATGAGATTAGGAGTGATTGTTCCCTAAATGCATAATACCATAGGGTAGGGAGGTAACAACTATGTTTTCTTGAGGCCCATGAATCAGGATATTGGGCACCTTCATGTTATTATGTGGCGCAAGGAGTGAATACGAGATACACTCCCTAGATTCATAACGTGAGAACACTCCAAAAGTACCTGCATAGTTAGAGTCCTTGAGGAAAGGACTAAGGCTAATGAGATATGAGGTGTAAATATAAAAGATACAAGAAATCATATAATAATGAAATCTTACGAAGAGTTGTGCACAAAATCAAGACTGAGATAAACACTTGACTTCTTGAAATATAAGAAAGTCATGGAATCAAAAAGTATGTATAGTTTAAAGTCACATTGAGAATGATTCAACCTAAAATGTGAAAATTTTAAGATAATGTGTGGATACACTATCTCTTCTCTTAGAATGGGATGAAGTTTGTATTTAGACTGTAGGAAAATGCTTATTTTATTTTATTATGAGTGAGAGAGATTGGGTAGACATAATTTATGCTTAAAATTGACACAAGAGAATTAATATCCTAAGTTGAGATTTAATAATATGATCTAAGGTTGGAGGTATTACCTCACCCTTATGTGAAAATAATGAAACATAGGTTGGGAACCTAGGTGAAAAGGTATTGACCAAGTGAAATTTGAAATCACAATGAAAATTTAAAGTGGATATACCCTGATTTGAAATTTGTGTATCAAACATAGAAGTAATGTGAGGAATTTGAATATCAATGGAAGATGTTAAGAGATATCTATATAGGGTTGTTATCCCTAAAGTTTAAAAGTAAGGTGAGTTATCATTCACCTTAACCTTACTAAGTTTGAATTTTGTGGATCAAATTCCTTTCAAGGAGGAATGAATCTTGCATCCTAACTTTGACAAAATTGAATTATATAAATATAAGCCACAAATTGATAAGTAAATCCTCCAATGATATTATTGACATAATGATAATGATACTTATGAGACTATTTTCTTTGTAAATAGGTCCCTAGAGAACAAGATAAAGAAATAAGATATTTTGTGTACAAATAAATATTAATTGCTTTATGCATTATTGGATAATAGAAATTTGATGTGATATATAAGTTTTCAAAAGAAAATAAGATGTGTGGTGTTTAGATAGCTAAAAGAGTAATTATCTAGCCAGTTTGGGAACACATTTTTTGTGACATCAATTAATATTATTTAGATTTAACTTTTGGTATACTTGAAAATCAAATGGACGTGAAGAGAATTGTAGAAGTTGGGAGAAAAAGGATATTCCATGAAATAGTGGTATTGTTTTAAATAATATTTAAAAGGAGCGAGTTTTGTATGGGAAAGATATTCCATTAGATACCACACACTGCATATATATTGGCGAAGGTAGTAGGGAGTTTCCTTGCAATACACATAATTGATTTAAGAAATATATCAAAAAGGAAACAAGGAATGATCTAGATCCCAAGTCATAAAGAGTTTCCAATAATTTAAGGATCAAATTATCCAATGTGTCATGTAGTGGTATGCATTCCTTTATGGATTTTTAGTGTAAAATTGGGTGATACCTTATGGAAATATATGTGTCTATATGTTGGGAATTTATTAAATGGTTCCTTTTGACAATTAAACATTCTTTTCCAGGAAGGCACTTCAGAATCGTGGGAAAAGGGAAAGGGACAAATAGAAGGAAAGTGTAATTATGCTTTTAGTAAGTATATGTAGTAACTATTTGTTAGGAAAAGAAGGGGGAATTAGTAATGAATTGTGCTTAAAGAACCTCTCATATTCATGGATCATGCATGCAATTTCCCACACACAACATATATACATGATAGGAAACTAGACCCCTCTCCCATTTCTCTCTCCCTGTCATTTTCCTAACTCTAGTGTATACTATATAAGCGGTAATTTGGGGAGAGTCTGAACATTCTAATTTCTTACTTCCCCAATGCAATGAGACAGAAGAGGGATGGCAGGAGGCCTTCAACAAAGTGGTGGCCAGAAGACTAGCATAGAGAGGGAGCAAGGATCATGAAAACTCAACATTTGTTGGAGTCATGGCATCACGAACACCGATGTCCAAGAGTGTGGAACTTTATGTCGGGAAGAGAAAGAAGAGTTTGAGAAGAGAAGACAAGAATGGTGTACTCATGCCTCACCGAAGCATACTTGATGGGGACACTCCAACCCCCCGCCTTGGGATAGGTGAAAATACCAGTTCCTAATACAGAAACACCATCATGCAAGCAGGAGTACATACTTGAAGAGATGCAGGGATGATGGAGGTTACTTGAGAGGTTCCTTGACCTCTACGATGCTCCGCCATACAAGGAGCAAGAAGGGGAAGAATATTGACGTTAAGGGCAGATGGGGGATCTGTGAAGATGTTTGGGTTCTACAAACCCACTCTGATGAAGGAGGATAGTGTATCCTGGCTGTCTGGGAGGTTTCTTGGTGGGGAGAAGTAGAAAGGAAGTTCAGTGGGCTTATGTCAGAGGGGTGGTGTAACATCCCAGGATTTGAGGATTCAAATAACATGATCTTAAAAGGAATGATAGGACTACCCATATCACCAAGGTGCGCCTCCTTTTTTGAAAGCCCATCACTAAAGAACTCCATACTTAAGTGTGCTCAGCTTGGAGTAGTACTAGGATGGGTGACCAGTCAAGAAGTTGATCTTGGCTTACGCGTCAGTGAGGACAAAGTGCACAATTAAGGCTAGTGGTGGTCTGTGGGGCCATTCGTCATTCCTGAAACTCTACTGGAGCCTAGGGCAGTGGGCTCGGGTGTTATACTTGGTATCAGAGCCATAACCCCTCCAGTAGGTGGGGCCCACATGGACATGGCATGCCAGTCTTGAGCCATGCGGTCTAGGCATGTAGGAAAGGGCTATCCATGGTTGACGTAGCCACCCTTGCACTGGTATTCCATGATCGAGAGATGGGTTTCCATGGGCCATTGTGGGTCTGCACTGAAATGGGGAAGAGATTATGAGGCCCTATAGTTGAGCTTTGACGAGGACATCAAGAGCCTAAGTGGGGGATATTGTAACATCCCAGGATTTGAGGGCTCAGATAACATGATCTTAAAAGGAATTATTAGACTACCCATATCACCAAGGTGCACCTCCTTTTCTAGGAGCCCATCACTAAAGAACTCCATGGTTACACGTGCTCATCTTGGAGTAGTACTAGGATGGGTGACCAGTCGGGAAGTTGATCCTGGCTTGCGCATCAGTGAGGACAAAGTGCGTAGTTAAGGCTAGTTGTTCTCTGTGGGGCCAATCGTAATTCCTGAAACACTACTAGACCCTAGGGCAGTGGGCTCGGGCATTATAGGTGGGCCTGTGAAGAGATTAGACAAACCTATCAGTATCGGCTAGGAATAGAACTTTGTATGGGCAAGTCTGGAAAAAGTGACTAGGTGGCGATCGGATCCGGGCTTGTGCCTAGATGGACTTGAACCATGATCCATAATCTTGGAAGAAAGATAATCAAGAAAGAAAAGGTATATATAACATTGACGTGGCATCCATTAATTGGTCAATAATCAATTATCTTATGTTAAACCTAATTAATTAATGGTAGATTGGACTATAGCGAATGTATATGTCAAATTTATAAGGAAAATGAGAGGAATCTGGATAAAGTCAATTTTAGACATAATTCTAATCCCAATTCTAAAAGTAGTGCAAATATTTTTTAAAATTATGATTAAAGCCCATAAATCCATGATTTGTATCCTAATGATGTTAAATACATTTCTTGAGTTATAATCAGACAATGTTGAACATATTGGAAATTTAACATGATTATGACCATAGTGATGATAACTAGAGTTACTAATGTGGATAATCATGCATATGAAGTTTTAGGGTCAAAGATCATAACTAGATGTGTCATTAAGGGACATAATTGAATCTAGTGTTTATAATACAATAACATGGTGGATTTCATAGCTAAACTTAATATGCATTAGGGATTCTAAGCATGACTCTCATGATAACTCAATAACAAGGAAACCTAAACCCTAGATTAGAACCCGAGTAGGGTTTAATATAATTAATGTGATGGTGACATTTTAGGATTTACATACATGCTAATTATATGTTGAACTGTTTGGATTCCTCTTTGATTGGGAAATATGCTTAAAGTGTAATTGCATGATAATCTGCATGGCTCACCATTGAGGTATGCGGGTGCAATTATGACTACCCACAATATAGTTGGTTTTTGTTTTCTGACGTTTTCTTGAGGATTGAACATCTAAATTGTTGAGTGTTTATTTACATTCTGTACAGTTATAGTTCCACTATGAGTATCACATAAATGAATATTATGTAAACAAAAATGACATTTCTTATTTGCAATTAGTTGAATGAATATATGTTTTTATGTACTTGGACACCTTTGCATGCACCCCACGTACACAATATGGCAATATACCGATTTGTGTTTTAGGTTTCACCGCGTTCTAGGTGCATGCTTAATATGAAGATATCATGGTAAGATGGATAGATGACCTTTCATAAAGACATTAAAGCTAATTGTAAGGAGTATTAGGTAGTTACTTCTTCTCATATGTATAGTTCTGATGATAGAAATCCATGTAACTCCCTAGAGGAGAATGATGCGAGGATTTTGAGTCACATTTATAGACTTGTTTTACTTGTGTTTTATGTGTTTATTGGTCACTTTGGTGATAAATAGTACATAATTCACTTACTCTAGTCTATAATCTTGTTCCGTATCAAATCTCTTATATTTTATCTTTTTTCTATCATAAATGATGATAATAATGGGTTTTATCTCAACTGATTTGGCTTTTTCTTGCAATTTCAGGAAAAACGTATATATACAGCTTTCGATACCATTGACATCCGTCGATAGTATCGACACAGTCAAAGACAAACAGTGGTAAGGAGCCAAGTAGTGTCGATACCATCGACTGGGAAGTCGATGGTAGCGACCTTTAGGTTTCCAGCGATCAGCCGGTCGATACTATCGACATTCTACAGCTTCAGTGTCAGAAAGGTGATAAAACAGACGCCTAAGGGTGTCGATACCATCGAACCGCGTCAATGGCATCGAGTCTGCATCAGGATGAATGACGAAGAAGAAAGGAAACCTGTCGATCTCACGACGGGTCGATACCATCGACCCACGTCGATTAATGTTTGTTTTAGATCGGCCCGAATCCAACAGTGGTGATATTTCGATGATCTAACTTGGTGTTTATACCTAATGATGGCGTCCAGGAGCCATCTATCACGTCATTAGACACTGCAAAAGTCCTGAGAAGGTGTGGAGAGAAGAATGGAGCCCAGAAGCACGCCCCAACCATTCCGAGAGCCGAAGAAGACGTTTTCCACTGCCGAAAGGCTGTAGATCGCGCACTCTACGTCGAGGAATGCTTGGATCTTCTCCGTTCAGGGGTTTACATCACTTCATCCACATTTTTCTCTGTGTTTTCCCTTTCTTCTATCATGTCTTGCTCTGAGATAAACATGTGGGGCTAATCCCCTTTGTCTTTAGGACCAGGAGTAGCCCGGGTAATCATTGTATGCCGTTTTTATCATAGTAATTCATAATTTGTCTCTTAAATCCATGGTATGATTTCGTTTTCTCCATTATATCATTATGCTTGATCACCCTAATGATAATCTAATGCCTTTAATTGCTTTGAAAGAAGAATTAACGGTTGAAAAGAGACGAAATTCACATTAACTCATAAATTCCTTGAACAAGGTGATGTACGGTTAATGGTGGAAACCCAGAGGTCGATTCTAATGCACCTAGTTTAGGGTATAGGTTACTACGGTGGTGGAACCGACCTAGATTTAGGTAGTGAATTGTATCGCGACAGTGAACAATTCTGACTACAGGCCACTACCCGGAATGAGAGATGAATTTGATTAATTATGTGGAAACTCATACAATGAGAATCCGCGGTGAAACCTCAATCCTAAAGATTCCCATCTAAATTGATTAAACTCAACATTTAATCGATTTCTTTTCTTTTTTTTTCTTTTTCAATCAATTCTTAAAACCTTTTTAACCGGTCTAGATGATTGCGAGCAGTTAGTAGTAGTCTACCGATAGTTCAGTGTCCCTGAGTTCGACTCGGGCCTCACAAAGGCCTATATTACGTTCACACATGCACTTGAATTTTACGCACGGTAAAATCGTGTCAGAGAACTTCATAAATAATACTTGAATTAATTGAAATTGTTTACTATTATTTGTTATTTGGTTAAATATGGATCCTTGGGCATTATAGGTAATGGCCCTCAACTTTTGGGGTCTTTCCTTAACTGGGGAATGCTGAAAAGTAAGGTCATTATAGAGCTTATAAGGTCACACATAGGATGCACAAGGAAGATGGGCATAATGATGGAGACATTATTAATGGGTTATTATTAAATTTAGGTAACTAGTGAGATCTTTGGTAGACTGACTAGAAAGAGATCTTTGGTAGACTGACTAGAAACCTATTTGGCCAATTAGAAAGTCCAATCACCCAAATTGATAGATCTATCAATCGATAGTAAATTCTGATTGACTAAGCTAAAACCATCCCAATTGGTTGACTAAAAAGTCCAATTGATTGGTTGAACAATATCATCCCAATCGACTGACAACTAGACTAGATTAATAAGTATCTGACTTATTCTAAAAAGTTCTATTACAACCCAGTCACCTGACTGGACTAACAAATTGGCTGAATGACTATCCACACACGATCTACAAAAATGCATAATGTTGTCTTTTCCCCCTATGTTTATTACAAATCACGCTTCCTTGCCTCTCCTATATAAAGGGGCATGACGTCCAGGGTTTTACTTCCTCTTGTTGGATACATGAACCCTAGTCGTCATCCTCACAAGAAAGAGACAAAAGAAGGGATAGTGCAACACTAGAACATTTCTTATAGAAAGGTTTCTCCTTCCTTGTCTCTCTTGAAGCATGACGTGGAGTTCCCATCATTCGTGTGGTTGATATAGAGATGTGAATGCTTTTTCAACTCTATTTGGAAAATGTATTCACTATCTTCTTCACGTCTATATTTGTTGTGAGAAATGTCATATGATATACTATGTGAAAAGGAATACCTCCCATCCCTCCTTCCTAGCATATTGTTGTTGATGAAATCTACTCATGTGAATGTGGATTTTTTTTTTCATTGCCTCCATAATCCCTAACAATTCTTTTGAAAAATAAAATATGATTGAACTTTTGATTTGGATTAGATAACCATAGCTTATGGAGTTTTGATATGATGACATGCTAAGTCTCCTAGACAACTATGTAAGATTCTCTATTTATATTTTTCTACTAAAGTTATTAGGATACTAAACTAAGCATATCTATACAAAATATGAATTTCTAATAGGGAATTATTATGGATCAATAGGGGGAATTTTGATATGTGAAAATGTAATATGAATCAATTCCTAATTTTTCTATCCTGTGTGGCTTCTTTGGTTATGAATTCAGCATATGTTGTAGTGTACAACAGAGTCTGGTTCATAGAAACAATGCTACTGGGAAAGTTGCTAATCTCAGGAAAGTTGCTTATGTTTCTAATGAGAGTGTGAATTGTCATGTAGTTATGGCACACAAGTATGTTGATGTGGCATCTACCTCAAATAACTTGATATTCATAATTATTCTCACTATTGTACCTATAATCATGAAATAGGTGGATTTTTCATTATTCTCTGAACAATATAATATTACAAGACTTTCTTCTATTTATAAAAAAAAATTACCATGTTCTTGATAGTAGTTTGTATTTCACCAATTCTATGGTTGTTAATAAGCAATTTGATTTTGTCTTATGGTATTCGAGAACTGCAAATTAGGTTTTGGATCAATCTAAGTTGGACCCTTTTCTTCCTAATTACATGAATTCTAATAACCAAAGAAATATAATTCCTCCCTACATATCCAGTTCCAAGGTAACTTGTTAGCGGGTAACAAAAATGAAAGCTCACAGAGTGTCATCAATATGGAGGTAAATGAAGTAACTATGGGGAAACATAGGAAAATGAGGTTGTCCCTACGATTGAAGGGGATTGAGTGCTTCATGCAGAGTAAGTCATAGATGAGGTACCAATGAAAAATAAGAAAACATAAACATCTAAAATTAATACAAAGATGGACAACAACAAAGATATTACCACTCTACCAAAGATTAAACATTTCTGGGTTAGTGATGAATGCATATTCATCTTATTTCCAATCACACTTTTAGCCCAGTTTGTGCTCAAATATCTCATATACCCTCTAACTATGCTCTTATATCATTTTTCTTGGATTCATGTAAATATTAAGAGATTTGATCAAATGCATTGGTCTTCATTGCAGGATTAAGCATCACACAATGTGCACCAGCTTAGGAGACAATGGTCCTGAGAATCTTTTGATAATTTAGACCCTCTTTTTTATGACCAATTTCTTCATCATAAAGAACCCTTATCAGTCAGTGAAGTGTCTCATAGAAATATCCCCCCAAGGATGTGGGTTTATTCCAAAAGGTAGTGCCTCGTACAACACCGAACATTGTCACGACCGTGACATGCCTTGCGGCTGCGACATGTGTTGTTGCCGCGACATGTACCACGGCCACAAAAAACGTCTTGACCACTACTGAGGTCGCAACCAAAACATTGTTGCGACCACCACACCAAAAAAATGTTTCAACCGCTATACCATCACCATCATCACGCCCGCAATGCCAAAGGGTGTCACGACCGATACTCCAAAAGATGACACAACCATGGCCCAAACAATGGTCATGACCTCGATGCCAAAAAATGTCTCGATCGCAACATTTAAGTCAATACTCCCCAGATCTAAGCCTATAAACATATGGTTGTCTCCTTCATTTTGAGGGATCTCTTCCGCTCCATTAGTCTGATAGGCTACTGCTCTATTCCCAACCAAGGAAGATGATATCCATCAACTTATGATGCCTCCTTGGTTCCCTTGCTATGTCACCACCTCCACTCTATTAAGATCCATTCTCTAGCCAGGAAGGTGGCTGGGGTCAGATCTGCATCCACCACCTACCTCTCCATCTCCTAAGAGCAAGAGTATGAGAACAGAAGGAAGAATGAAGGAGAAGATCATCCTTTCTTGTCGTTAGTGTATCTTCTACTCCTCCTCCAGTCCTGTCCTATCATCAAGTAGAAGATTGTTGCTTCACTAAGCCACAACCATATTCTTCGCCATGACCATGGAAAAATATTCCATCTCCCTTGTTATCTTTTTTTCCATCATGAGAAGTGAGTAGTCCATCTCACTGGGGTGTAGGGACTAGCCCCGCTGCCCATGCTTCAATGTTCATCTTATAACATTCCTTGACATGCATATAACTTTCCATTTTATTTTTAACCATTTAATGCATGCTTAGTGGATTGATTACCTGCCTTGCATGATCCATTATATTCCTTTGTTGTAAGAAATTCAATACTCAAGATTTGTATATTTATTATTACAGTTGATGCTCGGATGAGAACTTCTGAAGGGATGCCATAAGAGTAGTAAGTGTGTGATCCGCAAGTAATGAGACATATCGCTCATGGAGATTCTTATACAATCTCTATTTACTAATAGATGGTTTTTGCTTATTCCATTTGGATAGTTTTGTCTTTCTTAGATGTGTTTTGGATGTGTTTGTATGTGTAGTGGTGGTGAAACCCGGTTCCACCCTAATGATTCCCATCATTAATCTAAACACATTTTAAATCCTACTTTTTTACATCCCTTGCATTTAGTTAACTAAACTCGAATCAACTCTTTGTTATAAATATTAGTCTTAGTCGATCCAGATTCAACTAGCAAGATTCTTAAGAGTGTTGTCTCTTTAGATTCCACCTTTAACTATATTGCGATAAGACCCATCTGCTTGCAGGTTGTACTATTGCACAAGGTTTTGATAAAAACTTAGGGATTTCAGCCCTAGGTGAATTTGTTAGTACCGTATAAACCACATCAGTTAGGCATAAGACTAACAACCCACTTAGTGGCTAAAGCTGAACTTGGATAAATTAACATGGCTTTGAAGGTTGTTTACCAACTAATTCCCAATAGCTATGATAATTAAAAGTACATCAATGGCCATGATAATCATATTTAATTTGGTAGAAAACAAGTGGAACATGAGAGAAAATGCAATTTACAATAAGTTTCTTTGTTGAGTATGACAGTGATCTCTAGGAATCTCTTAGTGTGTAGTTCCTTGTAAAAGAGGAATAATTTGGTAAAAACCTTTGAATCCTAAGAAGAACAAAAGGTAACCTCCACCAACAAAAATGTTGGTTATGATGTCGTCCATGTCATCTAACACCCTCTATCAGTAAATAGGGCCTTTTTATCCTAATTAAATACATTGTAAGGGGAAGCTAACTTGCTTTAGGTCTAAATTACACCAACATATGTAATATAAAGGCTGAATTTGGTTAAGGGAAGTCAAATGTAGGTAAAATAAGGTTTTCTTGGGTTAAATTATGCTTGATATATTCAAGTTAGGCCTTGTTTGACAAATTCATTTTATTATAGATCAAGTTATGTTTGGTGAGATAATTTTAGGTCATATTAGTTTTTTTAAGTCAAACTAAGGAAGATTAGTTCTCATTTAGGTAGAATAGGTCAAATTTAGACCATGTTGTTGTAAATTAAGCATTGAAAAAAGGATACACAATATTAAACACTATAAAAGAAATCAACTGGAGCAGACAAAAACTAAATTTAAGACTTTTTTTGTGCATTACTAGGTCGTAGGTCCATTGAATACTCTATGTTGTCTACTGACCACACACATATATACATGTGTGGTAAAATATGGCATCAAATATGGCATTGTAAAAAAATTTATTAATGCCATAATCCCCTTAGATAGCAAATCGCGTCAACAACTATGAACTTGAACAAAGGATGCATGGTATATACATGGTCTTGGAGGAAGTCCATTGACTCATACTTGTAGCAAAATGCATCTTCTTTGAGCAACACATGATCACTTGTTAGCAATGGCCTCCTTGTGCAACACCACGAACAATAGTTGATGACATTTTCCTATTGTGATGATGACAACCTCCACACTTCTACATAGTCCACCAGACCACCGACAACTCCACATTGCGCTACCAAAACCAACAGGAAGGTATTGTCTCTCTCTTGATATCCCTCCCTTTTATAGGTAGGACTCTCTTGGGCTCTCTAGTTACCACAACGAGAGATGACAATAATTGTAGGCTCTTATTGTTTTATCTCTAAAAGACTTGACTGTCCCTCTATTTGTAAGAGGGATAAGGTCAGGGTTTCTTGATCAATTGGGAGTCAAAGAGATATATTCTAAAGAATTTTCTTGAAGTTGCCGACTATGAAAAAGTTGGTTCATAATTGAATTGATCGGTTCACATGTGAAATGATCGGTTCAGCATTTGAACTGTTCAGTTCACTTGCTTTTCATTTTTCAATCACATTAGCTTTCTATATTCGATTAATGCATAACAAGATGTTAGTATCAATCCTTGATCCAATCGTATTGATCATTGAACCTGGTGGTTCATAACCTTAACCAGACATTTCAGTGTCTGAAATGGTTGGCTCACTTCTGACTTGGTCATTTTAGATTTATGATTCAACCAATTTTGTTCAAATTAAGCTGACACTTGAATCGACCACTTTGTAACACTCATGCCCATTGCCCTAGGCTATAGTAGAGTTTTAGGAATGACGACTGGCCTCATAGACCACCACTAGCCTTAACTATGCACTTTAATCTCACTCATGCGTAAGCCAGGATCAACTTCCCAACTAGTCACCCATCCTAGTACTACTCCAAGCTAAGTGCGCTTAACTATGAAGTTATTTAGTAATGGGATCCTGAAAAAGGAAATGCACCTTGGTTATATGAGTAGTCCAATCGTTCCTTGTATGATCATTCATAATATTGCCCCATTTCTATACATACCCAGAATGGCTCATGGACACCCAGCTCCTTACCACAGAATACTAGCGCAAGGGTGGCTACATCACCACGGATAACACTTTTCAACTTGCTTGGAACTCACCATGGATAACACTTTTCAACTTTCCTGGACCGCATGGCTCAAGACTGGATGCCACATGCCCATGTGGGCCCCATCTATTGGAGGGGTTATGATTCTGATACCATTTGTAAAGACTAGGACCACTGCCCTAGGCTTTATAGGGTTTTAGGAATGACGACTGACCCTAGACCACCACTAGCCTTAACTGCATGATTTAATCTCAGTCACACACAAGCTAGGGTCAACCTCCCGACTGGTCACCCATCCTAGTACTACTCCAAGCTGAGCATGCTTAACTATGGAGTTCTTTAGTGATGGGCTCCCGGAAATGAGGTGCACCTCGGTGATATGGATAGTCCAATCATTCCTTTTAAGATCATTTTATCTGAGGCCTCAAATTCTAGGACGTTACAAATTGTAACATCCCAGGATTTGAGGCCTCAGATAAAATCATCTTAAAAGGAATGATTGGACAACCTATATCACTAAGGTGCACCTCCTTTTCTGGGAGCCCATCACTAAAGAATTCCATAGTTACTAGGATGGGTGACCAGTCTAGAAGTTGACCTCGACTTGCACGTGAGTGAGATTAAAGCACGCAGTTAAGGCTAGTGGTGGTCTGTGGGGCCAATCGTCATTCCTGAAACCCTATTGAAGCCTCGTGCAGTGGGCCCGGGTGTTACAAATGGTATCAGGGCCATGACACCTCCAGTAGGTGGGGCCCGCATGGGCATTTGACATACCAGTCTTGAGTCGTGCAGTCCAGGCATGTTGGAATGGGCTATCCATGGTTGACATAGCCGCCCTTACACTGGTATTCTGTGATCAGGAGCTGGGTGTCCATGGGCCATTCTGGGTCTACACTAAAATGGGGCAATATTATGAGGCCATATAGTTAATCCTTGACGAGGATGTCAAGAGTCTAAGTGGGGGAGATTGTAATGTCCCAGGATTTGATGCCTCAGATAAAATGATATTAAAAGGAATGATTGGACTACCTATATCACCAAGGTGCACCTCCTTTTCTGGGATCCCATCACTAAAGAACTCCATAGTTAAGCATGCTCAGCTTGGAGTAGTACTAGGATGGGTGACCAGTCGAGAAGTTGCCCTGGCGCATGAGTGAGATTAAAGCACAAATTTAAGGCTAGTGGTGGTCTGTGGGGCCACTCGTCATTCTTGAATACCTATTGAATCCTTGGGAAGTGGGCCTGGGTGTTACACGCTTCAACACTTGAACTGATCTGTTCACATTCTTATCAGTCAATTTTCAGCCATTTGATGTTTAAATTGAAATCCTAAACATTTCAATAATCAAGTTAAACCATATTCATTAGTGAACTCCTATTCCAAGTTCATACTATGTGTGTGATCCTATAGGTCCCAAGTTACATTGGTAGTGAATGTCCATAAACAATTTATGACATCACATGCAATGAGTGGTATCTAGGAACCCATCCTTGCTACCCAAGTAATTTGCAAGTTTGAGAACAACTTCAACCAACAATCTGTGATCAGTGTTATAGTGATTGTATAGTTCCTTTATCTTTGATATCCAAATTGAACTCAAGGCATGGAGTCATCATCCTGTTCAATGTTCAATCCATGTTCCTTGAACTAGAGCAGACTGTCGAGATACATATGAACTCAATATCACATATTGACTCACATGAGCATGGACATTCATTTCATAGTCTCACTTATCAAGTGGCCAGGATATCAAACTCATGTAGGAGGGACGAATCCCATCTTATCACTAACAGCCATCCCCATGCATCATAATACATCCGAGAACCACATTCATGACAACCCTTATTCAAGGTCACGGTGTATAATATCAAAACACATTAAATGTCATGTGATGAGTGTGGTGACTTTAGGTCTAAGAGACACACTCACCACTATCACTATGTGATTTGATTCTGACTACCATTCTCCATGTATCACACTCAAGGTGGGACTATCTGGTACACTATTCTCTAACAAGTACCTATGTGTTTGGTTTGATATCATATATCATGACTAATAAGATCTTGTCATCAACCAACACACATTGTAGTCTTGTGAGTTATTGGTGTCTATCAACTTCCACAATAACACCCGAATAGGGACATAACGATTATCTATATATACTCTTAACATCTATATGATGACATTATTTAGGATCTCAGCTTGAATACATATGTCATCAAGTAACATTATTCTTTAGACATGTTTTTTTGTTGTACTATTTTTTAGACATCTATATAATTCTTTAGACATCTTTTTTTGTACTATTCTATAGACATCTATTATGTTACATCATTATCTCATAATTTAATAAAACATAATAAATAGAATAGCTTTTATTTTAATAAAATGGTTTACAAGATATTCTAGTACAATCATCATATGAAGTGGTCTCTGGGCATACATACCAAAAGACTCCCACTTGCACTTAGAGACAATCACTCATGAATCTCATTCCAAGTATTCTAACATGTCCATCTTGTTTTTGATGTTGAAGTGCTTTTGTCAGTGGGTTAGCTACATTGCCTTTGGTCCGTATTATGCAAATCTTCACATATCGCCATTGTATGATCCCTCGTATGAGATGGAATCTCTGTATTATGTGCTTGGAACACTGATGTGATCTGGATTACTTAGCTTAAGTGATAGCTTCATTGTTTTCGTATGAGATGGAACCTCTGTATTATGTGCTTGGAACATTAATGCAATCTGGATTACTTAGATTAAGTGATAGCTTCATTGTTGTCACAATATAGCTCTACTACATCGTTGATGATTGGAACCATCCCAGGTTTTGAAATGAAATTCTTGATTCAAACGACATCCTTGACTGCATTAGATGCAACAATATCCTCGACCTATGTTGTAGAATCAGCAATTGTCTCTTGCCCATTGTTTAGGAAAAACACAAATCCTGATTACATTCGATACTCATCCTTGTCAGTTTGAAAGCTTCCATCAATGTAACCCCTTACACCCAACTCTTACTCACCGCTACAAACAAGAAATTGATCCTTAGTTCTTCTCAAGTGCTTAAGGATTTTCCTTACAACAATCTAGTGACTCTAATTGTTATATGATTGTATCTTCTTGTCATACTCAGGGCATATGAGATATTAGGACCAGTGAATAGCAATGCATACATTATAGATCCAATTGCAAACTCATATGGAATCTTACTCATGTGGTCCCGTTGTTTACAAGAACTGGGACATTAGACTTTAGATAGGCTAATTCCATGTGACATGGAACCTCTTCAACACTTTGTCAATGTCCCATGTCACATGGAATTAGCCTATCTAAAGTCTATAGATCTATAATAATCTATCCAAGATGCATTCTAGATCTATCTCTATAGATCTTAATTCCTAAGATATACGATGCTTCTCCTAAATCCTTCATAGAGAAGGTACTTCCTACACAGTTCTTTAACATCTATAAAATAGTGATGCTATTCCCCATCAATAGTATGTAATCTACATACAATATGAGAAATACAATTATTCTCGCAGTAATCTACTTGTACACATAAGGATCATCTTCATTTTGACTAAAGTCAAACTATTTGTCAGTCTTATCAAAATAAAGATTCCAACTTAGAGATGCTTGCTTTAATCCATAGATTGACCTTTGTATCTAACATACTTTATTGCCTTCCTTTTGATTTATAAAACCCTCGGGTTGTGTCATGTACACATCCTCAAGAAAATTCCCATTAAGGAAGGTGATTTCAGCATCCATCTGCCAAATCTCATAGTCATAATAAGTTGCAATGGCAAGCATGATCCTGATGGACTTAACCATGGCAACTAGTGAAAATGTTTCATCAAGTAAACACCTTGAACTTGTTCAAAACCTTTTGGAACCAATATGCCCTTGTAGGTTTGTACATTAACATCCATGACAATCTTCTTCTTGGAGACCCACTTGCAACCTATGGGTTTTACCCCTTTGTGTGGATTGATCGAGGTCCATGGCTTGTTGGTGTACATGGATTCCATCTCAGATCTCATGGCCTCAACCCATTTCTTAGACTCTTGTCCCTTAGTAGCTTCTAGGTAGGTTGATGGCTCATCATTTATGACCAACTCGCTGCCTTCTTAAGTCACAAGATAATGAAATCTTATAGGATCAAGGCGTGTGCTACTAGATCTACGAGATTCTTGTGTTATATGAGGAACTTGAGATTCCACAATAGTTTGTGATTCTCCTTGTTCTTTATTTACCTTTATAGGTTCAATGTTATCTTGTTGTTCTAGAACCTCTTCGAGTTCTATTTTACTCCCACTAATTCCTTTGGAAATAAATTCCTTTTCAGGGAATGCAACATCCATGGCAACAAAGACTTTGTTTTCAGAAGGGTTATACAAGTAGTAACCATTGGTTTCTTTGGGATATCCAATAAAATAACATTTATCAGATATAGGGACAATGTAAAGAGGTGGGATCAACCCCTTACTAAAAATTTGAAGAATAAAACATCCATTCCAAACACACTCAAAGGTATGCTGGAATAGGTTTAACATTTTCAAAATTCAATAAATGGTATTTAAAACAACCAAAGTATACCAGCGTAATAAAAATGTTGACTATATTCAATTTATCACAAGGTTATTACAAAAGTACATCATAATATCCCATAAGGGTTTACATGTATGATACAACATAAAGATCTAAGTAGAGGGAAGTCTAAACCATAATAATTTTGTCTCCAAGCTTTAACTCCTAAAGCTAGTCCAAAACTTCATGCATTATCATGAAGTCCTTCACCTAGGGTCGGAAGCATACCCCAGTAAGAAGAGAAAATAGATGACATCAGAAAAGGCTGGTATGGGCATACTAAATAGGAAAATTGAGCAATATATGGAATAAAGGACATCAAATATAAAAGGCTTCCCATAGAAAGGATAAGGGACACCCAAATGGGTATCCAGAGAGAAGGAATTGAAATCATATGATAATAAAAGAATACTTGCCATTAATAAAACATAAAGATTGTGCCACACAAGAACATAAAGAATTAGGGCACACACCCCATATAATCATCCTGCATGCATGTGAGATAAACATAGCCCTAGAATAATATAAACACAAAGGCGTCCAAGTCTCATAAACTTGAAATCTGATAGAGAAAGGAATACTACCAACCTCCCAAATATATAAAACATGGGACAAGAAGCACACATCTTACCCTGGGTATGAGGTTCCTTCCCATCCCAAAAGAGAAGGAAATATCACATCTACTCGATAGGAAATAACACATCTGTCGTAATAACCAATGCAATTACACTACTTTAGTGCAACTGAATCACATATCATGTTAAATGTAGAGGCAGGTAGAACGTGTAGTCAAAATATAAAAACTAGTCACCACATAAGTGACCAACATATACATCCACCTCATAAGTGGGCAAAAGACATCACATGTCATCTTTTATAGTTCCATCATGAACAAAGCATACGGTAAGAGTTCAAAAGAATATCCATGATCACATGATCTATATCAAATAAGTTAGTTCACATGAACCATGATTTTCAAAATAAAAGACATTGTGTATAGGATAATGTCCATAGGACAAAGAGAATGAATAAGCATAGGTGAATTTCTCAACATAGAATAATAGGGGATACATCATACATTTAGAGTGAAGAATTAGAAATTGCTGAATATAGAAATAATGTGGGATGCAATCATACCTCAACTTCATAGTCTAAACAGTCCAAGTCAGTCATAGATCCAAGAATAGGCCTCCCAAGAACCTCTATAGAAGGTGGAAAGGTTTAATAAGTAAGGTTCGCAAGCATAGAGAGGTTGGTTTCTCCAACAAAGCTCTTATGTCCAGCAAGAAGCACCTTCTCCACTTTAGAGGTGAAAACCCCTAATAGAAGAACATGGATATGAGGTGTTTATGGGTTATAGGTGTGATTTCACCATGGAAGGCCATGGTTTCGACCTCGAGAGGTAGAAGGAAGACAAAAAGCATGAAAATAGGAAAGGAAAGGAGGATACTTACTAGTTTTGGTCAAAATCACCAAGGAGGAGCTTAAAAAATCCCAAATATAGAAATTTGGAACCCTAAGGGCCTTCTTCACCAAGGTAGGCGCCTCCTTTTACCTTGGAAAAAAACCTTCATGGAAAAATAGTGTAGGAATGATGATCTAAACTAGAGGAAATAAAAGAGAGCAAGATATTTTGAATTGGGAGTTGGGAAGGGGTAGATATGGCTATATAAAGAAAGAGGTCAAGTATGAGGTGTCTATGAGACTTTCCGTGTGTCATGTATAAGGGTGTCCATGGACATGAAATCCTTTATGGATAAGGAAGAAGTCATGAATGAGGTGTCATGTTACTTTCCATGTGTCCAATTCTAAGGGTACCTATGGACATGCAAACCTTTATGGATAAGGAAGAAATCAAGCATGAGGTGTCCATATAGATTTCCATATGTCCTTAGCCTGAGGATTTCATGGCCATGGAAGAGGACAGATCATAGAAGCTTCTTGAATATCAAATGTCAGTTTATGGACACTTATAGGCCATCCCAACTGACCCCCGATCAAAGAAATAACCCCATTGGTTGATAGCTTCTAAAGATAAGCTCATTTATAAAGAGGGTAATCCCTATAATGCCCTTGCAGAGAAACACCTTCAAACTAAGGTGCAACCAGGTGCCCTATGATTCAAAAACTCTAAAATGGTAAGGGAATATATAAGGATTATAATGCATGTGACAATTTGCAAAGAAAACCTCCCAATTGGGTAAATTGCAGAAATGTCCATAATGTACCTAAACTTGCATAAGTTGCACAAACAACATCCAAATTGGACCAAACTACATCAACAAGTTATATTTGATGTGTTTAATATGAATTTGCCATTATTTACATATTTTGAAGTTATATAATTACATTATTAATTACTTATGCCATTTACTCATTTTGTCTCTCCTAAACTTATCCTAATATTTCAAAGTTGTCCAAAATTTAGATGAAATTTGACTTATAGGCTAATTTTGATATGTAGATTTCAAATTTGAATTTTGTTTCCACTTTTGAGACTACTTTTTATGAGATATGCCATATGGCCCATTAACGACCCATTCTCTAAATTATTCTTCCAATTAAGTTTCTTATCTTCATATTACCACCAAAATGAGTTATGTGGCATATTTTATGTATCCATTATAAACCTAAGATTAATGTTAGAACATTAGGTTACATGAAGGTGATCTATACATGAATTAGCTCGTTGGTATTATACTAAATATCTATCTAGGTCTAATCGTCAACCTTGTTTTGCTAAGTCCAAAATGTAAACTTCTAGGGTAGGGTCTGATATATAGTATGTTACAACACACCACCCCTTAAAGGGATTTCATCCTCAAAATCAAAACATCCACATATAAGTAAACAACTTATTCATCACCCCTTAAAGGATTCATCTTATTAAGTCAAATTTATTTTTTAGGTACAAAAGGTCCAACCACACTTCCTTTCATCCAACTACATAAGCATCATGCAATAAAAACCATAACTTGTAAAGACTAACTATGAACTATGGATTAACTTGCTCTTGTTTATCCTCAAACAAGTATTTACACCTGGGAGACTAGTTCAACATATTAGGGTCCCTAAATATAAATCATATAGATGTATAAGGCTACTATTGCCTAAAACATACTATTTTGAACAATTCATATCAACTCAGGCTAGGCTGGTATCATATTGATTCGGGAGTCCTCATAAACCAAGCTAGTGGTGCGGAGGAAAAGCTTGCCATCCCCCGAACCCTGATCCTTTCTAGACACATTTGCTTTGAAATTCATGTACTAGTAGCTGCCAAAAGGCCAAGCTAAACAACCTCAAGTTACTATGGTTACTTATGCTTCTTTTACTTGTAAGTATTTTAAGGATCTATTCACCATTATTCTAATGTGAAACTATATGATCTTAAATCAACCCTTCATCATCTATTGATCAACTCTAGCGAAAACATGTCACTTAAAGGTAAGGCAAGGATTCCAACTAGGGAGACAAAATTGAAATAGCCATATTACAACTATTTTGGGCTCTAATACCATGCTGTAAGGAGTGGGATCCACTCCCTACTAAAAAAAATTGAAGAATAAACATCCATTTCAAACACACTTAAAGGAATGCTAGAATAGGTGTAACATTTTCAAATTTCAATAAATGGTATTCAAAACAACCAAAGTATACCAGTGGAACAAAAATGTTGACTATATTCAATTTATCACAAGGTTATTACAAAAGTACATCATAATATCCCGTAAGGGTTTACATGTATGATACAATATAAGGATCTAAGTAGAGGGAAGTTTAAACCATAACAACTTTGTCTCCAAGCTTTAACTCCTTAAGCTAGTCTAAAACTTCATGCCTTATCATGCAAGTCCTTCACCTAGGGTTGGAAGCATACCCTAGCAAGAAGAGAAAATAGATGCCATCAATAAAGGCTGGTATGTGCATACTAAATAGGAAAATTGAGGAAGATATGGAATAAAGGACATAAAATATAAAAGGCTTCCCATAGAGAGGATAAGGACCCCCAAAATGGGTATCAAGAGAAAAGGAATTGAAATCATATGATAACAAAAAATACTTGTCATTAATAAAACATAAAGATTGTGCCACACAAGTACATAAAGAATTAGGGCACACATACCACATCATCAACCTACATGCATGTGAGATAAACAAAGCCCTAGAATAATATAAACACAATGGAGACCAAGTCTCATAAACTTGAAACCTGATAGAGAAGGGAACACTTCCAATCTCCCAAATATATAAAACATGGGCCAAGAATCAGACATCTTTCCCTGGGTATGAGGTTCCTCTCCATCCCAAAAGAGCAGGAAATATTACATCATCTCGGTAGGAAATAACACATCTGCTATAAAAACCATTGCAATTACACTACTCTAGTGCTACTGAATCACATAGCATGTAAAATTTAGAGGCAAGTAGAAAGTATAGTCAGAATATATAAACTAGTCACCACATAAGTGACAAACATATACATCCACCTCATAAGTAGGCAAAAGACATCAAATGTCATCTTTTAGAGTTCCATCATGAACAAAGCATAAGATAAGAGTTAAAAAGAATATCCATGATCACATGATCAATATCAAAGAAAGTAGTTCACACGAACCATGATTTTCGAAAGAAAAGACATTGTGTATAGGCTAATGTCCATAGGAAAAAGAAAATGAATAAGAATAGGTGAATGGTCAGCATAGAAGAATAGGGGATACATCATACATTTAGAGTGAAGAATTAGAAATTTCTCAATATAGAAATAATGTGGGATGCAATCATACCTAAACTTCAGAGTCTAAACAGTCCAAGTCAGTCCTAGATCCAAGCCTAGGCCTCCAAAGAACCTATAGGAAAGGTGGATAGGTTCAATAAGTAAGGTTCCGAAGATTAGAGAGCATGGTTTCTCCAACAAAGCTCCTATCGCGTGCAAGAAGCACGTTCTCCACTTTAGAGGTGAAAAACCCTAACAAAAGAACATGGAGATGAGGTGTTTATGGGTTCTAGGTGGGGTTTCACCATGGAAGGCCATGGTTCCAACCTCGAGGAAGGTGGAAGGAAGACTAACAACATGAAAATAGGGAAGTAAAGGAGGATACTTACTAGTTGTGGTCAAAATCACCAAGGAGGAGCTTAAGAAATTCTAAATAGAGAAATTTGAAACCCTAGGGGCCTTCTTCACCAAGGTAGGCACCTCCTTTTACCTTGGTACAACATCTTCATGGAAAAATAGAGTAGGAATGAAGGAGAGTAGGTTTTTTTGAATTGGGAGTTGGGAAGGGGTAGATATGGCTATATAAAGAAAGAGGTCAAGTATGAGGTGTCTATGAGACTTTCCGTGTGTCATGTATAAGGTTGTCCATGGAAATGCAAGAATTTATGGATAAGGAAGAAGTCAAGCATGAGGTGTCAAGTTACTTTCCATGTTTCCAATGCTATGGGTGCCTATGGACATGCAAACCTTTATGGATAATGAAGAAATCAAGCATGAGGTTTCCATGGAGCTTTCCATGTGTCCTTAGCCTAGGGAATTCATGGCCATGCAAGAGGACAACTCATAGAGGCTTATTGAATATCAAATGTCAGTTTATGGACTCTTATAGGCCATCCCAACCGACCTCCAATCAAAGAAATAACCCCATTGGTTGATAGCTTCTAAAGATAAGCACATTTATAAAGAGGGTGATCCCTATAATGCCCTTGGAGAGAAACACCTTCAAACCAAGGTGCAACTAGGTTACCTATGGTATAAAAGATAGAAAATGGTAAGAGAATATATAAGTATTATAATGCATGTGACAATTTGCAAATAAAACCTCCCAATTGGGTAAATTGTAGAAAAGTCCAAAATGTACCTAAAATTGTTGTACTTGCATAAACAACATCCAAATTGGACCAAACTTCATATACAAGTTATATTTGATGTGTTGAATATTAATTTGCCATTATTTACATATTTTGAACATATATAATCACACTATTCATTACTTATGCCTTTTACTCATTTTCTCTCTCCTAAACTTATCATATTATTTCAAGGTTGTCCAATTAGATGAAATTTGACATGTAGGCTAATTTTGATATTTAGATTTAGAATTAGAATTTGAAGTTTGTTTCCACTTTTTATACTTATTTTTATGAGATATGGTATATGGCCCATTAACGGCCCATTATCGAAATCATTCATCCAATTAAGTTTCTTATCTTCATATTACCCCCAAAATGAGTTATGTGGCATATTTTATGTATCCATTATAAAACTAAGATTAATGTTAGAACATTAGGTTACATTAAGGTGATCTATACATGCATTAGCTCATTGGGGTTATACTAAACATCTATTTAGGTCTAACCTTCAACCTTGCTTGGCTAAGTCCAAAATGTCAACTTCCAGGGTAGGGTCCGAGATCTAGTATGTTACAGCCAAGCTTTTCAAGAAACATTTTCCTTACATAAGATACACACCCCCAAATCCTCATAAAAGACATTTTGGGATGCTTCCCAATCTAAATCCCATATGGTGTCTTTTGAACTGATATAGATGGTATGCAATTAAGTGTAAATATTGCATTTTCAAGAGAATAACCCTAAAAGGAAGTAGGAATATTAGCAAAATTCATCATTGATCACACCATATATAGTAATGTGTGATTCCTTATTTTTGATACACCATTGTGTTGTAGTGTTCCATGTGGAGTTTATTGTGATACGATACCACAGTCTCACAGAAGGTCCTCAAACTTTTAGCTTAATAATTCTCCACCTAGATCAGAATGAAGTGACTTAATACTTTACCAAGTTGGTTTTGTACTTCATTCATGAAATACTTAAACTTTTCAAGGATTTTTTTGACTCATGTTTCATCTAGTACACATAACCATACCTATGGAAATCATCAGTAAATGTAACACAATAATGATAACCACAACTAGAAGTTTTTCTAAAATGCGCACATACATCGGTATATATGAGTCCTAATAGATCACTTGCTCTCTCACTATTTCCAGTGAATGGTGTATTTGTCTTCTTTCCCAATAAACAAGATTCACATGTCCCTATTGATTCAAAATTAAAAGAGTCCTTATAACCATCTTTAAAGATTATGAAGATGTGTTTCTCATTTATGTGCCATAGACAACAATTACAAAGGTATGTTTGGTTTGAGTTATTGAGTTTTTGTCTTTTAATATATATGTTATAAACGCTTGTCTCCAAATCTATCAAGTATAGTCCATAAGACATTGGGGCACTACCATAAAATATCCCATCTTTTCTAATAGAGAATTAACCTTTTTTGGTAAGGAATTCAAATCCGTTCTTGTCCATAAAAGATACAAATATGATGTTCTTATTAATGGAAGGTACATAATAGTAGTTCTCTAATTCTATTACAAGCCTACTTAGCAGAGGTAACTCATAGGTATCAATTGCACTGGCAACAACTCTTGCTCCATTAGCAATGTGTAGCTCAACCTCACCTTTCTTCAAAGGTCTACTTCTTTTAAAATCCTTCACATTTGAACAAATGTGTGATCCAAATATGATATCTAGTACCCAAGATGAAGAAAAAGTATATTTAATCTCAATTACATGTATACCAAAAGTAGATATCTATACCTTGCTTCATCTTCCTATGTTTCCTTACCCTTTTTCTTATTTTGAGTGCAGAAGACTTGGACTTCAACTTAGTGTCAGAACACTTCTTGGCCTATATATCCTTAGTTCGGAGACTCTATTTTTTTATCACCATCACGGGTTTGTACTCCTCATTTGTGCTTTGACATTTATCAACATGCTAAGCAACTCATACATCAGTTTAGCAAGGTTACTCAAGCAATAACACTCAATAAACTAACAATATGATTCAGGCAATGATTATAGAATCAAATTTATGGCTAATTCTTGACCTAAAGGAAACCCCACTCTTTCTAGATGTTCCACATGTCAAATCATATTGAGCTCATGGGTCTCTACAAGATCTCCCTCTATCAGTTTTCACTCAAACAATGCCTTACCGACATTATACCTTTCATGTTGTTTAAAGAAATTCATAGTTCATACAACCCAACATAAGGTTTTGGATGACTATTGTTGGCTAAATGGACATCTGTAAATCCCTTTGTTTTGATAATGACAAACATTTCATTCTTGTTGATCTAACGTGCTACTTGAGTGTTGCAGGAATAAGGTGAATGACAAAGCACTAGGGAATCTATATGCTTGAATGATTGTAAATGTCATGAAATGTAATCAATTGTAAACTTGTACAAATATATAATGTACAAGTACTTAGACTTCATGTAAATCAAGCGTTAGATCTTCTCTAGCTAAACACCACATTTAGATAGGTCATCTCCTTCAATAGTGTCACATATGCACACTCATACACACACTTAATGTCTTTATTTGAAACATTGAAACAGAGTCTATCTCGGTCGACAAAATCCTCGACCGAGACACTCTCGGTCGACAAACTTCTCGACCGAGAAAGACCCAAGTAGCCGTTAGACACAGCTAACAAGGTAGTTGGTAGTTGGAGATAAACGTTGCAAAACACTTGATCCAGAGAGCCTGTCGGTCGACAAAACTTCGATCGAGTAGGTGTCTCGGTCGACCATTTCTCGACCGAGATGGACTCTAACAGCAACTGTAGAATTAATTAACTAGCCGTTGTTAAAACAACTAACTTATACCTAACGGCTAGTTAAGCACTTAGAAACCCCTAAAAAGTGTCTAGAACATCCTTAAGCACTTGTAGGACATTCCTATAAATAGGACATGCCTTAGGACACCTAAACTCACTTGTTTTTACACTTGAGCAATCTTTGAGCTTACACTTACTTTGAGCAACCTGTTTGTGAGCAATTGAGCATATTGACAACTGGCTACTTCTTCTCTCAGCTCAAATTCGTGTCCTATAGGCTAGCATCTCCTATCCACAGCAATCACAATTCCATACACATTGGCTAGGAGATCTACACGCTTGATCTAGGCAAATCAAGCCTTGTGCTTCAAAGGATAAGTTGTAATTCCTTTTTCCTTTCTTGTTCACTATTATTGTTTGTACTCTCCTTGCTACTCCTAGGTTGGAGGCTGCGGATTGGAGAGGTTGGAGATCTTCTTGGTGAAGAAGGGGACCTTGAGCTACTTCAAGAAGGCTGGTGCAACGGGAGGTTACTTCTAAAGAGGAAGGCTACTTCAAGGGGGAGCTTGGAGTTACTTCAAGAAGGTTACCTCGGGTTGGTGCATCTACTTCAAGTGAAGGTTGTTCAAGGGGTGTAAGAAAGTATTGTATTTTGTGTAATTCCTTGTGAAGGTAATAAAATTGATACTTTCAAAATCTCGGTTGGGTAAGCAACCGGGTAGTGGACTGACAACCTTAGTATTTGCTAAGGTTGGAACCACTCTAAACCCTTTGTCTCCTTCTTGATTTCTCATTTGTGGTTGTTTGAGTTAAATTATTGTTAAATTAATTTAAAACCCTATTCACCCCCCCTCTAGTGGTTTTACAATTGGTATCAGAGCAGGCTTCAAGGAGCTCTAATCGAGTCTTGAAGAATGGAGGGTGATGGTGATTACAACCGCAATAAAAGGAGCAACCTGGACCAATCTACAACATGTTGCAATTGGTGCTTAGGAACAAGCCACACAACATCTAGCTTCCCATGGAGATCAAAGAAGGAAGATGAGCACAAAGATTGTCTTATTGCTACAACAAGTGAAGAAGAAGAAGAGGTAAGTCTTTTTTATTTATCTAAAGATGAGCTAGTTGCTAGTCTTGAAGAGACACATAATAAATATATTGAGTGCAAGAAGAAATTAAAGAAATCTAATAAAGCAAATGATGAATTACATGCTAAGCTTCTTGCTATTACATCTGAAAATGAAGATCTTAAAAAGATCATTGAAGATCATAATATTAAGATAAAATCTATAGAGGCAGATTGCAAACTTCTCTCTTTAGAAAAGATTAATTTGCAAACTCAAGTGAACGATCTTCAAAAACAACCCATCTTGTGCTCACATCTAGATTATGATACTATCGTGAAAGAAAGAAATTCATTATCATCTAATCTAGAACAAGCAAAGCTAGATATCAAGAAAAGGATGGAGGAAATTGCTAAGCTACAACAAGAAGTTTGTAGTCTAAGTAACAATGGCATTCTTGATAAATCCTAAATGATCCTTATCGTCAAATTGGAAGGAGAGGACTAGGTTACAAGCCTAAAGGAAAATCTTATCAACAACCTAGTAAGGGAAGAACACAAGCGCCAAAGAGTCAATCTATGTATGTACCTAAAAGTACAAATACATACGTACCCAAGAACAACCTAGAACAAAATCATAGAAAGAGATATGAAGTTGATTCTATATGTTGTCATTACTGCTTGCGTCTGGGTCATTATTCCTTTTCATGTCCTTACAAGAAAAAGGATGTCGAGTTAGTTTGGGTCCCAAAACCCCCAAACTAAATGAGCAAAAATAAGTTGAGATATGACCAAGGACCCAAATTTCATATTTATATGTCTATCTCAACTTAACAAATTAATTCAAGTATTTAAACATCTAATATATAATTCCTTTAAATCTACAAAAACAATTCTGATTTACTTACTGAAAACAGATCTGAAATAGTACAGAACCTTTCTCGGTCGAGAATCTGTCGACCGAGAAATACAGTCGGTCGAAGACATGGTCGACCGATCCAGTCTCTGATAAATCTGCTGAATGTGTTTTCAAATTGATCAAATTGCTATCAATTTATTGCTAATGACTGATCTTAGAAGTTGAAGACCATCATGTGTTATGACATCTAGTATAAATGATCACTGTATTTTATGAAATTATTATTATATGTTGTTCATCGTGGACATGCTTTCACTATTCAGCTCATAAAGATGATAAAAAATGATTATTGTATGCATGGATCCTTGATGACACATTGGCAAGCAAAATAATTCATTTGTGATATGAAAAAGAACTTTAAGGCTTGCAACACATAAGATAATATATATTAAGAACGTGAGATATTGCTTTCAAGGATATATATTTTCTTGGATAATCTTACATGAAAACAAGGGTACAAGAAGAAATAGAATTTGATATTTATGTACCTACAACAAAGCTTATATAAATATTCTAGGAGAATTATGAAGAAAAATCTTCATATTGAGTATCACTCAAAATTGCCTCTTGGTTAGAATCAAGCTTGACCAAGGGGCGCTATGGTCTTAGTCAAAGTCGACCTAAAATAAGTTTGGCACAATACTTATTTGAATATCATTCTCTATATAAAAATTGTGATCAAAAGACCAATTAAAATTGACCATCTATTGAAGAGGGATATCTATTTAAGGGGGAGAAATACTTTTCATATAATATCTGTTTTTAAACGGATATCTTTTTGAAATGACAAAGGGGGAGAAATAAATATAAATGCAAAACTCAATCAATGAGTTTCATAAACAAACTCTTGGCTTTACATTGAAAGTTTCTATATTCCCTAAAGAATTGGATTTCATGTTCCATAATTCATGAGGAATAATAAGCACACATTTTATAAACAAGCGACGAAATTTGCAAAGGCAATCTTCAGGTATGAAACTCACATGTTTTATATTTTCTTATTTTATATTTAGGAAATGTTTGTCATCTTCAAAAAGGGGGAGATTGTTGGCTAAATGGACATCTGTAAATCCCTTTGTTTTGATAATGACAAACATTTCATTCTTGTTGATCTAACGTGCTACTTGAGTGTTGCAGGAATAAGGTGAATGACAAAGCACTAGGGAATCTATATGCTTGAATGATTGTAAATGTCATGAAATGTAATCAATTGTAAACTTGTACAAATATATAATGTACAAGTACTTAGACTTCATGTAAATCAAGCGTTAGATCTTCTCTAGCTAAACACCACATTTAGATAGGTCATCTCCTTCAATAGTGTCACATATACACACTCATACACACACTTAATGTCTTTATTTGAAACATTGAAACAGGGTCTATCTCGGTCGACAAAATCCTCGACCGAGACACTCTCGGTCGACAAACTTCTCGACCGAGAAAGACCCAAGTAGCCGTTAGACACAGCTAACAAGGTAGTTGGCAGTTGGAGATAAACGTTGCAAAACACTTGATCCAGAGAGCCTGTCGGTCGACAAAACTTGGACCGAGTAGGTGTCTAGGTCGACCATTTCTCGACCGAGATGGACTCTGACAGCAACTGCAGAATTAATTAACTAGCCGTTGTTAAAGCAACTAACTTATACCTAACGGCTACTTAAGCACTTAGAAACCCCTAAAAAGTGTCTAGAACGTCCTTAAGCACTTGTAGGACATTCCTATAAATAGGACATGCCTTAGGACACCTAAACTCACTTGTTTTTACACTTGAGCAATCTTTGAGCATACACTTACTTTGAGCAACCTATTTGTGAGCAATTGAGCATATTGACAACTGGCTACTTCTTCTCTCAGCTCAAATTTCGTGTCCTATAGGCTAGCATCTCCTATCCACAGCAATCACAATTCCATACACATTGGCTAGGAGATCTACACGCTTGATCTAGGCAAATCAAGCCTTGTGCTTCAAAGGATAAGTTGTAATTCCTTTTTCCTTTCTTGTTCACTATTATTGTTTGTACTCTCCTTGCTACTCCTAGGTTGGAGGCTGCGGATTGGAGAGGTTGGAGATCTTCTTGGTGAAGAAGGGGACCTTGAGCTACTTCAAGAAGGCTGGTGCAACGGGAGGTTACTTCTAAAGAGGAAGGCTACTTCAAGGGGGAGCTTGGAGTTACTTCAAGAAGGTTACCTCGGGTTGGTGCATCTACTTCAAGTGAAGGCTGTTCAAGGGGTGTAAGAAAGTATTGTATTTTTTGTAATTCCTTGTGAAGGTAATAAAATTGATACTTTCAAAATCCCGGTTGGGTAAGCAACCGGGTAGTGGACTGACAACCTTAGTATTTGCTAAGGTTGGAACAACTCTAAACCCTTTGTCTCCTTCTTGATTTCTAATTTGTGGTTGTTTGAGTTAAATTATTGTTAAATTAATTTAAAACCCTATTCACCCCCCCTCTAGTGGTTTTACAACTATGTCATGCTTTAAGTAAGCATCCCTTTCAGCCTTAGGCACATATGGATTCCACTGGCATTGGTGTTTTAGGGACATTGAGAATGATCAACAATGTTTTGAACCAGTTATGAAAGTCCATCCCATTTAGATTGTCCTTCTCAAGGACTGATCCCATTGATTCTGTGTTTTCCATTTATATCTACAAGAGTAAATTTTGCATTTTCTCAAAACACATGATTTGATTTTATAAAATTGATGATATTAATTGGGCCTATAATTAATTATCACTCCCACTATTTTGTTCAAATCGATACCATTCACTATCAATTCAAAAGATTGTAGTGTATAATGTACTAGTGAGCCAAGATCCATATTTCATCAAATCACACTACAACTTAAAAATTTGGGTAGGAATCTTTTGCCAATTGCATACAAATACAACTCTTGGATAGATGGTGTGCACAACTCCTTGTAGCTATCAATATCCATGGTTTTTGTCCCTTAATATCATTAAGGTCACCTAGCTAAGCATGACCTAAAAGACAACATGATAGAATATGTAGCCTGCTTTGGTAGATCTATATATCTACCATCACACTTCCACGAGTTAGACAGTGCACCATTCTTTGGCGTAACCTACACTTAGTCAATCAAGATTGCCATTTGTGTTTCTTATGGAAAGCATCTTAGGCTTAATATTTATTGAGGTGTTTCTATTTATATCTACATATACATATCAAATCACCACATACTTATTGTACATATCATATCAAATGATATATCCACAAACAACAATTATGAAATCAGAAATATACAAGCAATGGTTATGTCCATACCAATGTAATTCCTTGGAGACACGTGGAATTACTACCAGCTGAGGTCCACACCATATGTAGCAACCTATCTTTGATGAAGATATGTGATGGAACCAATTTGGATCGATCCATTCATCTCTTGAACCATTAAGTTGGACCCCTGATTGGTTAGTTGGTCTCTTAGATTGGTTGACTAGTCTCTAGTTCAAATGAAATTTGGAGTCCTCCAGTTGATTGGTTTGTCCACCAACCAATCAGTCAACTCCTCTTGTCATATGTCCTCCTCGGTCCTCCAATCTGTCAATTCATCTACTGAACTGGTCAGTTCATCTAGAGTAGAAATCTTCTTTGCAATTATAAAAAAAATCCTAATCCTATTTAACATATTACCACAACTAGAGAGGACAACAATTCATCAACTTATTATTATATTTCTTAAATAATTTACTACCCTTCTATTTATAGGAGTCCATGTTTAGGGTTTCCAGATCAATTGGGAGTCCAAGAGATGGATCCTCATGAACTTTCTAGAAGCAACAAACCATGAAACAGTTGGTTTACAGTTGAACCGATCAGTTCACATGTGAAACAATCAGTTCAACACTTGTACTGGTCAATTCACTTGCTTTACTATTTTCCATCACATTAGCTTACAATATTTGAATAATGCACAACATCACATCAACATCAATCCTTGATCAAATTGTATTAATTATTGAACTGGGTGGTTCATAACCTAAATCAATCATTTTAGTGTTTGAACCAGTCAATTTACTTCTAAACCAGTCATCTCAAATTTTTGATTCATCCAATGCTGTTCAAATTGACCTGACACTTGAATCGATTGGTTCAATACTTGAACTGGTCAGTTTACAGTCATGTAAGCTAATTTTTAGTCATTTGTTGTTTATATTGAATACCTAAACACTTTATTAATCTAGTTAAAAATACACATGAGTAAACTCCTATTCTAGGTAATCCTATGTGTGTGATCCTATAGGCCCTAAGTTACATTGGCAGTGAATGTTCATACCCAATTTATGACATCACAAACACTGAGTTGTATTTAGAGACACATTAGTGCTACCCAAGTAATCACAAAGTTGGAGAACAAATTCAGCATAAAATTTGTGATCAGGGTTACAATGATCATATAGTTCCTTTGTCTGTAATATCCATATTGAACTTAAGGCATGTAATCATCATCCTCTTCTACATAAATCCATGTTCCTAGAACTAGAGTGACTATCTGATATACAGGTGAACTTGTTATCACATAGTGACTCACATGAGCATGCTCATTCATTTCTCAATCTCTCTTATCAAGTGGACATGATATCAAGCTCCTGTAGGAAGTACAAATCACATCAACATCACCCATAGTCATCCCCATGTGTCGTAATGCCCCCAAGCACCACCTATATGGAAACCCTTATTCAAGACCATGGGGGATGGTGTCAAAACACATTGAACATCATGTGATGAGTGTAGTGACTTCAGGTCAAAGAATGACAATCATCAATATCACTATGATAGTTGATTCTAACTACCATTCAATGGTCTACATGTATCACTCTCAAGGTGGGTCTATCCCGTGCACTCTTCTTTAATGAGTACCTATGCATTTGGTTAGATGTCATGTATCTTGCCTAATGATATCCTATCATCAACCAACACACATTCTAGTCTTATGTGTTATTGTTGTCTATCGGCTTCCACAATAACATCTAACTAGAGACATAACAAGAATGTATATATACTCTTAACATCCATAGGATCTCATTGTTTGGGTCCTCAACTCGAAGATATATGTCATCGAGTAAAATTATTCTTTGGACATTTGTTATGTTATATCATTATCTTGCAATTGAATAAGCCAAAATAAACAAATTGCATATATTGTTATTCAAATATTTTACAAGATATGCCATTACAATCATCATATGATAGGCTCTCTGGGCTTCCATACCAACAACATCCATATTAGATATCAGCCTTGTGTGTGTGTGTGTCTATATATATATATATATATTCATCATTGGTTATTTAATATAGAAAATAAATAGGAAAGGTGTACCCACAAAAAGACAACTTCAAGAAAATAAAATTTACTTATAATATGATGATGTTGGAATGAAAAACAAATTACTCAAGGTTCAATGTGTAATGTGTCATTTCTTGTAGAAAGGGTTGACAAATTAATAATCCACAAATCAACATTGATATCCAAGACTAATGAATTTACAATCCTATAAAGGAAAGTACAATGACAAATTACTACATATACAACTGTCCACTTAAGTATATTTAAGATTATAATATATTTGTTGGTAGTCAATATTATAAGAATACTTTCCATCAAGAACTTGGAAAATGGTTTGTACGTTAGTTTATTTATATGAAATGCAAATTAATAAAATTCCAAAGATGTTAAAATGAGGTATCCAGTTTATGTGGCATGGGTTTTCCATACAAGTTATATATTTCAAACATGCAAATCTTTCCACGGGTGATATTATCAAGTGTTGGGAAAGAGGACGTGCATTGTATCATTTTCATGTCAATATCCTTTGTCTCAGATCACAATTCACTAAATGAACATGTAACTAAATACCTATTCTCTACATCACTATATATAGGAAGGAAGGTTACATATTGTATAAAATCAATTATTATTTGGAGAGGAAGGGGACAACTTAAAATATAAACTCTGACTCATTATCAGCAACATCTCAGAACAACAATAAAGGAACCTAAATATTTTGTGGTTGTTTCCAAAAGTTGAGGGTAAATAACTTGGGAACTAAAATATTTGAAGATTCCATTGTGCCTTATAGGTAAACCATTGAGACGGTGCAACCAATGTAAAATCATTGTCACCCCAAACCAATAAAGATACCAAATTTATTGGTTTACTTGAACGTCGAAGTCACAGATACGTAATTGCATTGAAAACAAAAACAATTTCCTAAGAAAGAGTCATAAGAGAAATTTTGGGACGAATTTGATAGATAATCCATAGATGTCAAGTGTGACATTGAAACTAGGAATCCATTATGAATGAAATTATAAAATAAAAACAAGAGTAATGAAGACCTTTTTTGCCTAGTTTAGAAGTTTGAGATTTGTTTTTGAAGCCTGATGTCTAGTTTTGCTTCAGTGTATTTATCCTTCCTTGGTCTAATAGTGTTGTTGGTACACTGATGTGTTACTTTACCACACAAGAAATTATCTCAAGGGGATTTACCCTATTTCTATGTGCAATATCACCCCTCACATGAAGAAAATCTTATGTATAATAGCTATAGGTCAAACCCAAGAGAAAACCTTAGAGATTTTTAATTAAGTCCAGGAGATGGATACCAATAACTAGAAATTGTTGGTTGATTGGTGGATTGAATCAACTATAAATAAGCTAAAAGGAGACTCTCCCACCTTGTTTGATAGGTTGCGTAAGGTCACCCTCTTCACCTCTTCATTGAGGTGTGCAGAATAGTACCGTTACTTCACCCCTTCTTTAAGGGACAATAGAAGAGAACCAAGTTGAGAAGACTCCTTCTTCTCATAGGTTCTTGGAAAACCTTCAGTCCAAGATGTAGTCCATGATCAGTACTAGAAACTAGAAGTATGTTGGAGAATACAATGTAGCTCATAAGATTTACAATTAATCTTTATTAGACAAGTGTTGATGATGCACACTACAAAAGGTTTAGGCAAGGTTGTATTTGGTGAAGAGGGATGCTAGTATAGAGCTCAGGCTTGATCTAGATGGATGACAACTTGAAGTGTAGGGCCTAAACTCTTTGAGAAAGATAGCAAGTAGTGTGCTCAAGTATGTGAATCAATGTGTATGCAATTGTATGTGTGGTTCAAGTCTCCATGTGTCCTAAGACCAATCCTATTCTCAGGAAATGTATGCAAGTGGTTAGGGTACTTTTGGAAAGTGTCTAGAGTGTTCTAGGACATTAAGTAGCCATTAGAATATCACTAATCAAGTCACAACAGTTAATTTGTCTGTTAACAAAATAGTTTTGAGAACCTTCCTCGGTCTACTATATAATCGATCAGAAGTGTATCGATCGAGAAGGAGTGTCTATCCATAATATTTTTTTTGGTCTCCACGAGATTGTTGACCCAGAAGTATATTATCGACTGAGAATGACTCATAAATTAGGATATCCTAAGCTATTTTTTGGTTATATGATTCTTAGATTGAGTGTGTTCAGTCAACATTTTTGTCTACAAATAAGGACTTCGTGCAAATATTTGCAATGTATGTGAGGTCCTATTAGTGACTCATATGAGATATATCAACCCTAAAGTCTTCATGTGAGTGTAGGATAAGATTTTCGGTAGGTTTTGGAGGATCATCACTTGTCCTTACATCATGTCTATCAAGTTGTACAAAAACACATATGTACAAACAAATACATAAATACATGGTACAACTTGATTTATAAGTATCCTATACTATATATTTGTAGGGTCTTTGTATTTGGATCTTGAATTAGTTCCTTGATCACCTAAAATACTTGAAGTACATGTTAGTAAAGTATTTTTGAAGTATTTGCATCATCAATGTGGCATATCAAAAACCCAACAATGGTTTATGCATCAGATTGTCCTTGTTAATTATGTCACTAGACAATATAAACTATTTTGCAAGAACACCATCCACAATGAAGAAGGTAAGTGAACAAAAAGGAAGCATGAAATGAGGTTTTTGGAAAGTCAAGTTTCTTCATATATGATAGATAGAAAGATTGGTGATTTAAATTGGGTTCTAGGTCTCTCTAGGACATGAATAAACCTAGATTGTCATGTGAAATTATCATGTAGTAGGGGAACAAAGATCTATTTGTAAAGAATATCAGAACATGTCATTTACATGGAAGGAAACAACATTGAAGTAGAATGTATTTCCCTTCAATAGAACATAGTAGTTTAAAATTTTTCATAATGAGTGACCCCAGGGGATGAATAGTAATTCCAAAATAGGCCATTTATCCTAAGATATACAGGGCAAACGTCTACATCAATTTTATTAGACTGAAACAACATGTAATAAAGGAATGTGAATTTCAATAAGAGAAGAGCATAGAACATAATAGGAAATAAAGGAACTTAACTGAAACACGCTCAAGCTTTTCTCTATGAAGCTCTTGGTGTCAAATAGAAGAATAAAGGCCACAAATTGAGGTAAGCATATAATTTATAGACTAAAACATCACCACTGCCATGTTGGACAACTAGAATGATCTCTGATTTGTTGTGCATTTTGATATCATAGTGCTTGTGTCCTTGGTCCTGAGGTTTATTCTAATATACAATTTCCTAGAGCTCCTCATCTCTAAATCAACTTTATTTGTGTTCGTCATTGTTCCTACAATATTTTATTTCTTTAGAGACCTTGGTGCACCAGTTCTTAAAGATTACAAGTTATTCATTTTCTAGGACTTAAATGTTAGCTTCCAAGGTTAGAAGGAATCTGAGATAGATATCACAATGGACCACCACCCAAAGTTTGATCTGGATTGGTTAGCATGTTATTTATTAGAGTTAAAGGGTTTAGTATATGGATTCTTGTACGCCAAAATGTCTACACATGACTCTCTGCATGACTATTATAGAAAAATGAGTGGAAAAGGGTGGCCATGTGTTGTATGAGTTTTAGTAGCTCATTATTCTTCACAAAACCCAAAGTTGCTCTATGCATTTCCACTAGTTGATCCATAGATTTCCACTAGTAGAAGAAACCAGCAGCACAACGTTGCCTTACATAACAGCCTCTCAATGTCTCATTGTCTTTCATCAGTTTATCTAGGTCATGCTTAAATTTACAGATTGTGTGTTCTCTATGAGCACCCTAATGGTTGATCTTACTTGATGATTTGAGAAGGCCATAGTTGCTGATAGAGAACAAAGTTATCATTATTAAAATTGAGGAGTTTGTGTTGAGCTTGTAGATAAATGAAGGTACTTTAAAGAAAAAATGTTTAGGTTTGCACTAATGGTATAATACATCACTTAATCTACTTTATATTATAGATGTATGCAACTTCATTACCATTTAGTTTGGTCTTTTATAGATACCCATAAATCTGAAGTAGAACTAGTCTTCATGGATGAAGATCTCAATCCCAACACCATGGCGGTTGAATAAATAGATGATACTAGTCAATGGACAGTAGAGGAAGAGGTTGATAAAGAAGAAACTTCTATAGACAAGAAATAAGAAGATACTCGATTAGATGAAACTATTCATGAATTTGTTGTAGGGAAATGATTATATTCGGCATTAGAAGTTCTTCAAGAATGTGGAACATGCTAATAGAAATTGTTGAATGGGGAGTAAGAAACATGGATAAGATAAAGAAATCTCATTGGAATACATGAGAGTGATGGTCCTAGAGATATTCACATTGATAAAATAGATGAGATTCGTAGAACTGAAAGTACTATCTCCCCCTACTTAACTAATGTTTTCTATGGGGATATTTTCATGAGATCTATATAGTGGATTGCCCCCAATCTTTTATAATATGAAGTTCTTTCTTACATTGCATATTGCCTCTACTATAATTCTTGTCTTGCACTTTTTGATATTGATGGTTTTCTTGTGTTATATCCATTATACATGATGAATAAACATCACAAGTTTGGGGCATGATTATGTAGTTCTTATACTATTTTCTTAGAAGTCAGACCCCATACTCATTCAAAATAGTCACCAATGGCAGTTGCAACCCAGTGAGTAGGGTTACTGGAGTACATGACAATTGTTTGATCATACTATGAGGGGGAGTTGGCAATGACATGGGAAAGCTCTCCTCTCTTTTCAAAAAGGACTTATGCATACTTAGAGGGGTTGACTACACCGCAAGATATCCTTTAGTGTTGCACCAAAATAACAATTTCTACCACCACGATTGCAGAGAGATTTCACCAAGTTGAGAGCATCGTTCTCCAGACAGGTGTGTGTCCCATAGCAACAGTAGAACATATGCTTAAAAGAGCCTCGTCAGCTTTGACAATGTCTCTGTTCCAAAGGGCCCTACATTTTCTCTATATCATAGCCAATAGTATTTTCCCCTATGACATCTATAATATAGTGCAGTAGTTGGCCACCAATGCTTTGAATCTATAAGTTCACGTGTTTCTTCTCATAAAGAGAGCCCAACAACAAAAAAATTTATTTGGTAGCTATAATTATTTGTATGGAACCAATGGTGTGATTAGTATGTACCATGGAAACGATGACAATTTTCTATAAGTACTATTCATGATGCATCATGTTTCTTCCAAGGGTTTGAGATTTTGGAAGTGTGTGGGATTGGGGCTAAGGGGAGGAAGTTCAGATATTATATGCATTCACATTCATGTAGTATCTAGTCCTCTTCTTATACCATTCATGGAGTCAACAAGCCATGATAAAATCACTTCCTACGGAAGTAGTAATGATGCTAGTTCCCTGAATAATGTTGTTGTAAATGTAGATGGCATTACTTGTGGAGGTTGTCCTAGTGTAATATTTTCAAGTAAAATTCGCTTCACACTTTTAGACATGGACCATTTTCAATATTTTACTTTCAACTTTTGTATATTACAGAGTTCAATTTAGTAAAACATAAATATTGGAAACTACACATAGTCATTGACATTACATAAGAACATTTACATCCAGGGGCCCTTGGTTCTATTTTTAGTTCAAGATGTTTCTTTTTGTGATCAAGAGACTGGATGACACATAACTCATTATCATATACAAATGTTCCAAGCTTCTTGCAAACTTATAGAAGGCCAATAGAAATAGAACATGATTGAAAGAATAAATCAAGGAAAATCATGGAAAAAGTTGATCCAGTTGCAAAAAACTATTCAAGTTGTGAGAATGTACTTGTTTCTTAGTTTTCCTTGCTTGTGCACCCTCTTTTACAAGATTCCTATTCTCCCATAATAACAATGCTAGTTTTTGTGGCCTAGCCACAAGGTTTTTTTCCTGCTTTGTCTTAGCCACTAGCAATTCAGGTTCCCGACCTACAATTTTTAGTAAAAATGCATTGGCATGGGAATAAGAGAGAGGGGGTGACTAGAGGCACAATCGCATGGCTTTCCAACTACAAAAAGTCAACATATGTAGAGTTACTATTAGAGAAAATTCACACAATAATTATACATAGAAAATAGGTGGATGGTTGTAGAATCCCTCACTTTGTATCATTACCTAGTAGCTTAGGTGTTTGTCATTGACATTAGGTGATGATAGTGGTATCTAAGTTGTTGACTTGCATTTACATGTAAGGAACACATGGCTTGTTCAACAAGAGCCTCAAATGTATCAAATACATAAGGAGAAACATTGTCAACATCATAGCTCACAGAATGAATAAAGATAATTGTGTTTGTAATAATGAGAGTTAGTTCTTTTGAATAAACAACCACTTTGATTTTTAGTTAAATGGTGTTACTGAGTGAGGACCAACATGCTTTCCTTTATGATGCCTAGATTTATCAATAAACTAAGACTGTACATTGAGATAAAATAGATACCTAAGACAGTGTTGATGCACATAGGGTTTCTTCAATCATAGTACCGTAATGTCTTAGTTGTCTCTATTTTTCATTGAGATAGTGGGCTTCTTTGTATTAATATTTGTATTCAAAATTTGGAAACTCATGTTTACTATTAGAATTAATGAAAGAGATCTAAACCTTTTGTAGGAAGATGAAAAGTGTTTTTCACAATGTAAGAAATTTTCCTAGATATTATGACAATCCCTAACTTACAATTATAAATTCCTTTTCTTCTACTCTTTTCCTACTACGTAGGATCCCAAGTCATGAATAGCAGGGACTTCAAGAATGAGAGTAAGGTCATTGACCTCCTCAATGGCTGTAACTATGTTCCCACCTATGCGGACAAGAATGGAGATTGGATGTGTGTGGGGGATTTACCGTGGGGGTAATCATAATTTCTGTACTATATAAACAACTATTTCATTTACCTTGACCTTAATTTTTAGTGGCACATGGATATATGCATGTACTAATTGCAAGAAATCAAGAAGACAAAAAGGAATTGTAGAAAAACCTAATTCTCCATTCAGTTCTACAAACTTAAAACTTTGATATACTAACTCCAACTTGTATTGATCCTTGTACAAAGTGTTTTTCTAGTCTTGTAAGTGTTTGGGGATAATAAAATGACCGAAGGCCATCAAAATTGGTTAGTGAAAGTGTTTAACAATGAATAAAATAAAATTAGAAAAACCCATTTACAAACTATGTCTACTTTTATCTATTTGACTATGCTACCTAAGGCCACTTACTCTATATAACAATGAATTTTTATATGTTGTTGTTTTGGCCATCACTGGTCCCCTACCGTACCCGTCGTGGCTCTTATTTATAATTTCCTTTTTAGCTAGTAGTATAGTAAATCAAATAATGGTCATATTATTACTTTAATCAACAACTTGTTTCTATTGTTTCAACATGAAAAGTTGTTGAGAAGTGCAAGAATGAGAGATGAACCTAATGTCCTTCTCCTGCTAAAAGAGGACATGGAATTCTTCACCTACTACACATATTGATGCCACTACCTTAGCAGATCATCTTGTTCTTGAAAAAGTAAACTATCATACACCTTATTTGGCTCTAAACCATGTCCTTCAAAATAGAGTGTACATCTATAGAAGGTCCAGGTTGTAACAAAAGGATGTCACTGGAAGGGGCGATGCTACAACCTTCAAACCAAGAATTCTTTGATTCAACAAATATGACCCACTCAATAAGAAAAATGGATGAAGGGTCAACTTTGTCACAATGTCACAACACTACCCTAGAATCTGAAGTATCCAGTGCTTTTCACTGATAGGAACATGTTGAAAAATTATTTTGGCCATAGTGTGTACAAGTGTAGGCACATGTTATTGGATGTTGCTAGTTACCCTATGAAGAACCTCTCTTTTGATGTGGCTGCTCCAAGTTTTTGTGATGTCCATACTGTAAGAAACACCCAAAAAAGATTGTGGGATATATTCTCCCATAACTACAACCTCTTCCAAAACAAAAACTACACCTTGAAAAAAGAAATCTTCTAGGCCTAGCTCATATGTTCATGATGTCGAGAGAAAAACTCCACTTATGATGCTAGTGGCAATTTCCTAAGCTCCCAGGACACGATTTTTGCCTCAATGGTAGTTTTAGCTAATCCAGTTCCACCATAACAATGCTTTTTATCCAGTTGTATATCTCCAATGTAAATACCCTCCCCATGTAAGCTCTTAAATAGAGGTAAGACACAATGGTCTCCCCATGTACATTTATTGTTTCAATACAAATAAAAGTACAATTGTTGGCATTAAAAGAATTTGATTTTCTATTAAAGAAACTTGTGTATATAATGGGAAATTCAAATAGATGCATAATCGAACAATATATATATATATATATATATATGTGTGTGTGTGTGTGTGTGTGTGTGTAAATATGTGTGTGTGTGTGTGTTTGTGTATCTCTCAATATATATATATATGTATATATATGTATCTATATATATGTATGTATATATGTATTATATATATACATATATATATATATATATATATATATATATATATATCTCTGTGTGTGTGTGTGTGGTAAATATTGCTTTTTTTATACATATTGCTACATATGCAATTGTAGTTATTCATTTGGCTACAATTACTCCTACATTTAAATATGTAAAAATAATATTTAGCTACATTCCTGACTACATAAGTATTTGTAGCAAATGGATCATTTAACTACATATTTGAAAAATGTAGATAAATGAATTACCTATGTGAGCATATACTACAAATTTTACATGTAAAGAACAATGTAGATAAATCCTTTAGCTACAAATTTGGGATTTTGCTACATTTGTTTTCTATAGTTAAACACCATTTCTCTTATAATGTACATGATTATTGAATAAATAAGATGAAACATGAATTCATATATATATTTCCACTTCTCTTCTCTCATGTAACACAAACCAAAAGCATTCAAGGATAACAACATAAAGACTTTTCATATAGGTTACTAGGACTCATTCAAGTGAGGCACTATTGTAAAAGCTCTAAGTAAACTATTTCATATTTGGAATTTTTTTCATAGTAGATAGAGATGTTATTTGCTTTCATGCATTCAACCTTATATGTAAATCTAATGGACATGACTAGGTATGGGGTAAGGCACTAATCTAGGTTTGATATTTCCTAGCCCAATGGATATACAACAAAAGAAGAGGGTTATGGAAGAATAAGGAGTGATATTACATTATAACACTCATATTTTCTTTTCGTAGCTTTTATCAAATCGGAGCACTTTTTCATTTTATATTTTTTCTTTTTCCCCTTGAGTATATAGGGCATATGGTGGTAGGAAGAATCATAGAGAAGGAAGGGTTGGACACTTGCCAACGCTTACTCTTTTTTGAGCTGTTTAGCATCTTTTTATGAGAGGGATGAACTTGAAATTATCGAAAAAGGTGGAAGAAGAGAGGGATCACATGGTTTGGATTTTCACATAAGGTCTCTAGAATGCAAACTATCCCAAACATTTTTCACATTAAATTACAAAACCATAATGATTATGGTAAACCATATTATTTTCATAAGACTTTGATAACCCTAAAAATCTATGGCTTTCCTCAATTGTATTTCCACTAAAGGGTCTAACATTTTAGTAGAGAAGTGAAAAAAATGTATAAATTTGAAATTTGAGATCATTTAGTAATAATCAAGTTCAAAGGAGGGTTTTCGTCATGATTAAAAAATGTTTTCATCTGAAATCACTCAACAAGAACCATCTGAGACAAACAAGTGGAATGGTTTTTGTCATGATTAAAATAAGGGATTAATTAATTTAGACCTTGACTCAACATTGATGACTCGATGAAATATTAAGTAAATCCATTACCAGGTGGCATGCAATAGAGATCTTCATTTATTCTTTTTTATTCTATATAGGTGAATATTAAATTCCACTAAGAAGCAAACAATATTAACATAACGACAATTCCAATTATCCATTCTATGAGTGTACATTGTTCCTTGTTATTATAGTATGGTTAATCGAGGCACATCCTATTGGAAAACATTTACCATGATTGTGATTACATTAGAAGACATTTAAACTACATGTAAAGCTATGTTTGGGTTTTTGATGTGCATTGCATCATATAATAAAAGAAAAAATGAAAACAACATGTAGTTAGTAAAAATTATAATTTATAGTAACATTTTAAAAATAATTTCCTAAATATAACCCGTCTAATTGAATTCAAAGAATCTTGGATGAATATAATCCGTCTAGGTAAATGCATCCAAAGTTTGGAAGTGCACATATTCATATCAAAATTCAAAAAAATTAATACTTCCATTTTATGTAAGGCAACATATCATACCATATACTCTCCTTCAAGGATAATGCATCCAAATTTTGGAAAAGATAATAGAATACAAATAGCAATAGGTAGAGACCATATATATAAATGAAAAAATGTAATGACATATAAATTATGTAGAGCTCATATATAAACTTCGAGGTAGATGTTTTATATAATAACATGTTTATAATTGTGACCTCCATTTTTTATTTAGACACTATTTAAATGTACCAACCGAATATAACTAATGAGATATTGAAATTATGTTCTTTGATTATAATAATGTAGATATTTCATATATAAATAATTTAACTACTTACTACCTAAATTTGAAACGTACAAATTAAAAAAATACATTGTTAATTAGTAGAGTAACCCCAGAGAGAATTGGTTAATAATATTTTCACTATGAATAATAAGTCTCAATAAAATAAATTTTAAAATATAATTCCTAACCCAAATACATGAGTAATATCAATAATTAATTTTGTAACATGAGTTTAGACATGGGTCAAGTAATAATGAAACTTGAAATTGGATATCAATCAAGCATAATTTGGTCATAGAATATATTTGTATTCATATTAACTAGTGGACATCAAAAGAAATGCCAAAAATGTTAGAACAAAGTTTTCCTTATGTCAAGAAAGGCGCACCCAAACTATAGATGTTGTTAGCAATGTTTTACGAGTTTGATGACATGCAAAAAGACACATTCAAAATTTAGATACATTGAAAAAGAAAGATGAATACATCCATAATTAGACACATTCATATAAATTTACAATTTTGAAAAATTCTTTTCAAAATAGTAATAAAATGGTCATTTATTTCTAAATGCAGGATTTTGATTTTCTTATATAATTAAAACTTGATACTCAATCCTATCAAAATGAGATTCCACATGATTTTTATTTGGATGTACCTAAAGTAGTGACTTAGTTTTAGGCCTAGGAAACCTATTAAAAGGTGGACAATCTCAATTCTAGTGAACAATCTCATACCCTACACATACACAACAACTGGTATGTGCTAGTTAATTGTGAATGCTTCATAGTGAGATGGTGGTTGGTATGTTTGTCTACATATATATATGTAAAAAAATATCATTGGGAAATAAAATATGAATAAAAGTTTAATAAATAAACAATAATAGCACATAAAAAGATCAAAGTTTTAGACATCAGAACATGTTTACCTAAAATATTACAATTAATGTATTTCTCTACCATTTAAAAAACAATTAGTAAAAATAGTAATGACCAAACTAAAAATTAAGTATAAAATGACATCAATTAGTGGATAACGACATGAAAAATAATATGAAGATGGTTGGAAGATATTTTTGAAAAATAGATAACTCAAAACCAAGCATTTAGTTGCATATTTGAAACAAATTATGATCACCATAGACATGCATTGTAATGATGCCAGGTGAAGTATTCCTTTTAGTGAAAGTTTGCATGTCATGTAGTTGTAGACAATGGATGTTGTGTGAAGTGATTTTTCTACATGATGTTTTGTCTATATATTTAAATGTATGTACTTTTGTATATATATGTGTGGATATATTATATTATATATACATATGTATTTATATTATATTATATTATATATATATTTATATATTGTTGACCTAACAATTATACATTGTTCATATTTTGATGATGATTTAACCATTCCATTCATGTGTATCTAATATGTCTATTTGAAATCAATTTCAGATACTAGGTACATGAAGAGGTTGATTTTAGCAAACCCTAGTTTACCACAAATCAAGACAAATTCAATACAAATGCAAGATTTGAATATTAAATAATATCTCTATTAGAATCATGTTGTAAATCATTTGTATTGAATGTATGACTTGTAACTAAGACTAATGGAAACTTTGAGCATTTAAATTGAATGTTTAAATATTTTTTGGGCATTTGTCTTAACTCTTCATAAGGAGGCTTGTCGGCAGAGTTTCCCCTAAGGTAACTCAGACTACCAAACCTGGCTTTTAGCAAAACCAAGAATGGGTGAGTTTGTCCTTGTAACAACTTAATTGATAGCCTGTACTGATTAAATCAGATGCAATTGTCATCTGAGTTTCCTATCAAACAACCTTGACTAGCAAATACATTTTTAATTCTCACCTAATGTTGTCGATCTACTTTCCCATAAGGTAACTCAGCCAACAACATTGTGGTGAAGTGTATAAAATTGTTTATATCCATTGTAAGTGTTGCAAATTAACAAAATAGATCTCTTACAACCCCCAAAAATGGTGAAAATTCAATATAATTATGTCTAATGTCTAGTAAGCAACCTCAACTATAAAAAGGGGCCCTTGGACTTCATTCCAAGATTTCCTTCAATACACCCTTTTTATAGCTGAGTATTTTAGCCTCTAAGAGCCCCTAATCTCCCTCAATATTGTTTACTACTCTACATCCAATCTGAGTGAGTCAGGATCATTGTAAGAAAGATGCTCCATTGTACATCTTGTAAAGCTCTCCTCTCTTTCTATTAAATATCTCTTTAGCAACTTGGTAGCTTGATGTTGACTTCCTTGAAGAAGTAAAGGTTGGTCAAAGGCTGAAGATCTTCTACATGAATGGGTAAGACACTGACGAACTCAGAAATTCTTGGTAGGTACATAGGTAAGTCCTTTGTAATGGGTTTTTGTCCTTAATCCCAAATGGAATGCTAGTTTAGACCTTTCTCTTCAAAAGGGTGGTAATATTGTTCTAACTCATATAGTGCAATATATACAGTGAGAATCCTAGAAATTGACCCCTCTAGGAAGTAGATGTACATATCCTAGTTTGTAGGTTAGAACCACTATACATCTTAGCCTTTCTTTGGTGTTTTCTCAACATTTCCCTTCCATGCTTTTCAATGTCGCAATATCTTTCAGTAAATACCTCTAAGGTCTAATGTGTCTTTTTAAAGTAGTTTTGGCTCTATTCACCTCACCACCTAAAGAAGTTTGGTCCAACAATTGGTATCAGAGCTTGGTCTTGTCCAACAAAGTAATCCAAAGTAGAGAATATGGATAAGAATGTCTTACATCTCTCATCATAGAGTGTGACTTCTCCATGTGTCCACCTATCTTCAAAGGCATAAACATCCTTCATTATAAGAGGAGGATGCAATTATGTTGGCTAAATTGGACATTATTATAAGTCCCTTTGTTTTGATGATGACAAACATTTCATAATTGTGGTTTTAACTTGCTATTTGAGTGTTTCAGGGACAAGCATATAAGGTGGTGGATAGCGAAGACTTGGAAGATCAATTTGCTAAAATTACTTTATTTTCATGATTGTAATCAAATGTAAAAACTTGTACAAGTTTATAATGTACAAGTACTTAGATATCATGTAAATCAAGCGTTTAGATCTTCCCTATCCACTCGAAACACTTAGATAGGTCATCCCCAAGATAGTATCACAACTGCAAATTGATACACAGACTTAGTAAATGAATACATTGAATCAGTGATATTTTTGGATGACAAAAACTTCGACCGAGACACTCTCGGTTGACAAACTCCTCGACTGAGAATAGACCCTCCTAGCCATTATACTGAGTTAGAAAAGTGGTTGGGAGTTGGAATCGAACGTTACAACATATTATCTCAGACTCCCACTCAGTTGACAAATTCCTCGACTGAGAAACTCTCGGTCGACAAATACTTCGACCGAAAATGGTTTTGTATGCACTTTTCAGAATTAATTAACTAGCCATTACAAATGCAATTAGTGGACACTTAATGGCTAGTTGATCACTAAGAACACCCTAGAAGGTGTCTAGAATGTCCCCAAGCATTAGCAAACCACTCCTATAAATAGGAAAGCCATAGGACACCTCAAAGTATCACTTGCATATACAATTCACTTGAGATCACATTGTAGCAAGCCATTAGCAAAACTTTCACTTAGAAAACATTTCCACAAGTTGTGAATTCGTGTCCTATAGGCTGATATCTCCTGTCCACTATACACTCACATCCATCCACTTTGGTTAGGAGATCAAATGCTTGATATAGGATCAAAGCGTTGTACTCAATTGGCAACATTGTTTCTTTCTTCCAATCTTGTTCCTTTTATTGTATTTTGTTCTCCTTTGCTACTCCTAGGTTGGAGGCTGAAGAAAGGAGGTTGTTGGAGCTTCTTTAGGTGGTGAAGGTAGCTTGACAGACTTTGGACTACTTCTAGAAGGTCTCAATGGGAAGCTACTTCAAGGAGAAACCCTACTTCAAGGGGGAGCTAGAAGTTACTTCAAGTGAAGGTTGCTTCAAGGTTGGTGAGACGACTTTGGGGTGAAGGTTGTCCAAAGGGTGGTGAAGGTGTTTGTAATTTTATGTAACATCCTTGTAGGTAATAAAATTCAAATAATTTCAAAATCCCAGTTGGGAACAACCGGGTAGTGGATTGACTCCCTTAGTTGTTGCTAAGGGTGAAACCACTCTAAACGTCGTGTCACCTTCTCCAAATTTCACTTGTGATTGCTTGGTTGAATTAATTTTAAAGATATCATAAAACCCTATTCACCCCCCCTAGTGTTTTTCATTTGGTATTAGAGTAGTCTTCAAGGAGATCTAATCAAGTCTTGAAGATGGAGGGTGGTGGTGTCTACAACCTCAAGCAAAGGAGAAACTTGGACCGACCTTCAACAAGTTGTAGCTGGTGTTTAGGAATGGGACACACAACACTTAGTTGTCTAAGGAAGTCAAAGAAAGAAGAGATGCATAAAGAGGTACAATGCTTCATTACTACTACAAATGAAGAAGAACAAGGGGTAAGTCTTTTTTATTTATCAAAAGAAGATTTAATTGCTAGCCTTCAAGAAACACATGATAAGTATATTGATTGTAAGAAGAAATTAAAGAAATCTACTAAAGTAAATGATGATCTACATGCTAAACTTCTTGTTCTTACATCTAAAAATGAAGATCTTAAAAACACATTGAAATTAACCATCAAAGACCATGATATTAAGCTAAAATCAATAGAAGCAAGTTGCAATCTCCTTTCTCAAGAAAAGATAAACTTGCAAGCTCAAGTAAATGATCTTAAAACACAACCTGTTTTTGTACTCATTTAGATTATGATGCTATTATGAAAGAAAGAGATAGTTTTTTGTCTAATCTAGAGAAAGAAAATTTAAATGTTAAAAAGAGAATGGATGAGATTGTAAAATTACAAAAAGAAATTAGTAGATTGAGAAATAATGATGTTCTTGATAAGATCCTAAAGAATTCTTCTGGTCATATTGGAAGAAGAGTTTTAGGATATGTTCCAAAAGAAAAATCCTATCGACCTAAACCTAGGAGAACACAAGCACCCAAGACCAAGATCATGTATGTACCCAAGAACAACTCAACTCAAAGTCCTAGAAAAAGAAATGAAATTGATTCCATTTGTTGTCACTATTGCCTGCATCTTGGACACTATTCTTTTTCATGTCCTTACAAGAAAATGGATGTTGAGTTGGTATGGGTTCCAAAACCCCAAAACTAAATAAATATGAATTAATCAAGTTGAGATATGACAAATAATCTTGATTTGAACATCCTTATGTATATCTCAACATAATATAATAGAATAACAAAATAAATCAAAGTAATTCAACCCATAACTTGAACAAACAAATTGTGGAATAAAATCTGCAGAGACACTCTCGGTCGAACTATTTCTTGACTGAATTATTTTCGGTCGAAGTATTTGTTGACCGAATAAGGTTGTGGAAAACTTGTTCAACTTGTTCAGTTTTCTATAAACTTGCTATAAATTTGATATAAATGAAAATTGATTGGTATGAATGAATCATAAATCTTGGAGACAACTCTCAAATCACATATTGATAATTTTCATCATGATCTATATGATATCCTTATTAAACATGCTATACATTTACTAATTATGTGCTCAAAAGTATATGCAAATAGAAACAGGAAATGTTTTCTTAAAATTAATGCACACATTGTAAAGCTCTAAATTGCTATTTCTCTTGAAATGATTAAGCATGTTCATGTACATGGTTTTTCATAAATTTAAAAATTGATGAACCATGATTGATCAAGAAAAAGGTATTGCTTTGATAAATCTTCCTTAAAAGGTATGATCATCTACATTGTATATATTAAAACTACAAAATGTGATGATTTGAGTAAGTTTAATCTAGAAAATCATGGATTTTCTTCTCATGAGATTATTTTGGTTCATCTCCTATATGGTTTGGTTTAAAACTAAAAATTATGAACCATGTTGGAAGCATCCCAATATGTCTTTTATGAGGATTTGGGGGTGTAAAGCCGATGTAAGGAAAAACTTTCCTGAAAATCTTGGCCCTAAATATGATAAATGATATTTTTTTGGATATCCTAAAGAAACGAAGGGACACTACTTGTATAATTGAACTGACAACAATGTGTTTGTTTGCAGAGATGTTGTATTCCTTGAAAATCAATTCATTTACTGAGGAATCAAAGGGAGGAAAGTAGAACTTGAAGAGGTACGAGACCAACAAGAGATATATTCATTGATTATACTATGAGCCTAAAAGGAATATCATATCATTTCAGGGATTAACATTCCTTGCAAATGTTTGAGAAACTATTAAATTAGATTCATGAGCCTAAAGGATTCTCGTGTCATTTTATGGCTTAACAACCCTTGCAAATGATCGAGAAATATATCATGATTTCTGAATTATGGCTAAATTTGACATTTTTGTTATAGTATACAATTAAGGGGGAGTGTCCCATTCATGGGGAGCAAATTGGTTATATGGTTATCTTTTTGAAATGACAAAGGGGGAGAAGTAATATAAATCAAAAACAAAATCTCTTGGCTTTACATAAATTGTGTGCTAGTTATTCCCAAAAGGGTATAGAACATAATATCCAACTCTTGGGGAATATAGCAACAATTTATGTAAAGCCAAGAGATTTTGTTTTTTATTTATATTACTTCTTCCCCTTTGTCATTTCAAAAAGATAACCATATAACCAATTTTCTCCCCCTGAATGGGACACTCCCCCTTAATTGCATACTATAACAAAAATGTCAAATTTAGCCATAATTCAGAAATCATGATTTATTTCTCGATCATTTGCAAGGGATGTTAAGCCCTGAAATGACACAAGAATCCTTTAGGCTCATGCATATATTTTTATAGTTTCTCAACCAATTGCAAGGGATGTTAAGGCCTGAAATGATATGTGATTCCTTTTAGGCTCATAGTAGAATCAATGAATATATCTCTAACCAAATACAAGGGATGTTAAGCCCTACTTTGTTTAGAGAATTCAATTAAGAGAAAGATTTACATCATATTAAAGAATGTTGTAGGTTCCAAGATTACTTTAAGGATACTAAGGTCATAACTAGCTTTGAAGGTCAATAGAATAGTGAATCAAATTTGGTTTTTAACATACTGAGCAAATGTACTAAGGTTAAGTGTAGGTGAATGTTTTACAAATAAGCATTTTGTCAAGCTTATTTTAGGTCGACCTTGGCGCCCCTCAATTGAATTATTTCTCAATCGAGAGGCATTTTTTGTGTGCATTTTTATATGTTGTCCAATGGGACACTTGATCTTTTTGTGTATGATCATTATTAATTCTTGATTTTGCTCATATATTCTTGTTGAATAGTCTAAGATAAGACATTTTTATGACTTAAGTTTGCCTTTAAGAATTTAATTCATGTAATCAAGTTTTTTTTTTGAGAATATATCTTGTCATAAATTCTTAGCAACCTTATGTTTTCTAACAAATTCTAATACATTTTCCAATCTTTTCTTATAATCATGCAAAGTATAAAGTTTTGATACCCATATATACTTCCTTTTGATTTGGATCATTCAAATATTTAAGGCAATGTAATATATAAGGTTCATTACATACTTAAGTTAATTGCAATTGAAGTATCTTGTTTTTATTGAACAATTCTGTCAGAGTTTCCATCGGTCGAAAAAGTTCTCGATCGAGTGTAGCTTGGTCAAAGTATTTGTCAACCAGGTGTTTTTCAATTTTCTATAGGCTTAATATAGTGACTTACTAGGTCAACTATTTTCTCGACCGAATTGTGCTCGGTCGACAGTTTCTCAACCGATAGTTTTACTATTTCTCCAAAAAATGTAGGTTTGAGATAGAAACTTCTTTGGTCGACAATTTTCTCGACCGAAGAGTGTCTCGGTCAAACTTGTTATCGACTGAGATTGTTTCTATTTTTTTTCAGTAATAATAAGAAAAACATAAAGTACTTCCAATACAATTCTACAAGAATATGCAAATTAAAGCTCAATTTAGTTGAGTTAAGACATTTTAAGTATCAAAGTAAAGTTTTAGGTCAAATCTCAACTAATCAAGTTCAATATTTCTACGTTTGGGGTTTTGGAACCCAAACTAGATCAACATCCTTTTTCTTGTATGGGTAAGAAAATGAATAATGTCAAAGAGGTAAATAGTAATGATAACATATAGAATCTATTTCATTTCTCTTCTTATCTAGATTGTCTTTAGGCACATACATGGCTTTAGTCTTGGGTACTTGTGTCCTTATTGTTCTAGGTTTTTGATAGGATTTATTTTTGGGCCCATAACCTAGTCCTCTCCTTCCAACTTGACCAGAAGAATCTTTTAGAATTTTATCAAGGATATCTTTATTTTTCAAGCTACTAATATCTTTTTGTAACTTAGCAATTTCATCCATTCACCTTTTAATGTCTGATTTTGCTTGATCTAGAAAGCATAAGGATCTAGTTGAGGGAAATCTAAACCATATCAAGTTTGTCTCCAAGCATCAACTTCATGAGTTAGGTCCATGTTGAAAGCCATGTACTCCTTATTCTAAATCTGAGAGGGTCCTCATAGATCTTATTCCACTCCTTATCAGATGAGGCATTTGATATTCTACAACAATTTGTGAGTCTCCTTGTCCCTCCTATAGCTCAACTGGTTCAATATTGGATGTTAAGCCCTAATTTGTTTAGAGAATTCAATTAAGAGGGAGTGTCCCATTCAGGAAGAGAAAATTGGTTATATGGTAATCTTTTTAAAATGACAAAGGGGGAGAAGTAATATAAATAAAAAAACAAAATATCTTGGCTTTACATAAATTGTTTCTATATTTCCCAAGAGATTTTGTTGTTGATTTATATTACTTCTCCCCCTTTGTCATTTCAAAAAGATAACCATATAACCAATTTGCTCCCCCTGAATGGGACACTCCCTCTTAATTGAATTCTCTAAACAAATTAGGGCTTTGCATCCCTTGTATTTGGTTAGAGATATATTCATTGATTCTACTATGAGCCTAAAAGGAATCTCATATCATTTCAGGGCTTAACATCCCTTGCAAATGGTTGAGAAACTATTAAAATATATTCATGAGCCTAAAGGATTCTCGTGTCATTTTAGGGCTTAACATTCCTTGCAAATGATCGAGAAATAAATCATGATTTCTGAATTATGGCTAAATTAGAAATTTTAGTTATTGTATACAATTAAGGGGGAGTGTCCCATTCAGGGGGAGCAAATTGGTTATATGGTTATCTTTCTGAAATGAAAAAGTGGGAGAAGTAATATGAATCAAGAACAAAATCTCTTGGCTTTACATAAATTGTTGCTATATTCCCCAAGAGTTGGATATTATGTTCTATACCCTTTTGGGAATAACCAGCACACAGTCCTTGAATAAGAAAGAGAATATCTACAAAAGGTAAACCTCGGGTATGAAACTCATGATTTTTAAATTCCCTTGATTTATATTTTAGGAATGTTTGTCATCTTCAAAAAGGAGGAGATTGTTGGCTAAATTGGGCATTGTTATACCCTTTGTTTTGATGATGACAAACATTTCATTCTTGTGGATCTAAGTTGTTATTTTAGTGTTTCAGGGAAAAACAAATAAGGCACTGGATAGATGAAAATCTACACAAATTGGAAGATCAACATGCTTAGATTGCTTTTATTTTCATGGTTGTACTCAATGTAAAAACTTGTACAATTATATAATGTACAAGTACTTAGACTTCATGTAAATCAAGCGTTAGATCTTTCCTATCCACTCACAACTCTTAGATAGATCCTCTCCTAAGATATAAGCATAATTACACATTGATACACACACTTAATAGATCAACACATTGAATCAGGGATTTTCTCGATCGACAAATTTCTCGACTGAGACACTCACGGTCGAAAAAGTTCTCGACCGAGAATAGACCCTCCTAGCTGTTAGACTGAGTTAGAAAAGTAGTCAGGAGTTGGAATCAAATGTTACAACACATTGACCTGAACCTCCCATTCGGTCGATAAAAAGCTCGACTGAGAGATTCTCGGTCGACAAACTTCTCGACCGAGAGAAGTTCTGGACTACACTTTTTAGCACTAAACAACTAGCTGTTGCAATGCAATTAGTGGACACCTAACGGCTAGTTGAGCACTAAAAACACCCTAGAAAGTGTATAGAACGTCCCTAAGTATTTGTAATCAATTCCTATAAATAGGAGAGGCCTTGGGACACCCAAAGCATCACTTGTGCATACAATTACACTTGAGATTCATTCTTAGTGAGTAACAAGCTGAGCTACACTTGCAATATGTTTCTTTGAGCTCTATATCAGTGTCCTATAGACTAGTATATACTGGCCACCACACTACCATGTTCATCTATAGTGGATAGCATATCAATACCCCTGATATAGGATCAAAGAGCTATACTCATTGGTTAAGCATTTTCTTTCTTCCAATCTTGTTCCTTTTATTGTATTTTGTTCTCCTTGACTACTCCTAGGTTGGAGGCTGTTGAAAGGAGGTTCGTGGAGCTACTTTAGGTGGTGAAGGCTGCTCCCAGTGACTTGGAGTTACTTCAGAAGGCTGCCTCAAGGATTGAAGCTACTTCAGGTGAAGGCTACTTCAAGGGTGAGCTTGGAGTTACTTCAGAAGGTTGGTTCTAGGAGGATTGAGGCTACTTCAGGTGAAGGCTACTTCAAGGGTGTAAAAGGAAGGTGATTGCATTTTATGTAACATCCTTGCGAGGTAATAAATTAAATCACTTTCAAAATCCCAGTTGGAAACAACCGGGTAGTGGACTGACTCCCTTAGTATTTGCTAAGGGTGGAACCACTCTAAACACCTTACCTCCTTCTCCAATCTTTTTGTGGTTGTTTGCTTGAATAATTTTAAAATTATCATAAAACCCTATTCACCCCCTCTAGTGTTTTTCAAATACCACCTTATAAAAACAAAATTTTGCTATCTTGACTGACCTTTGTGCTCTTTCGTCCAACTTTTGTGTCTTCCTTTTTATTTCAGTTTTCATTTTCATTTCTCTTTATTTTTATTTCACATGTGATTTTTGTGACGCCCCACACCACAACAAGAAAAATTACTCAAAAACCAAACATAGAAACAACATTAAGCCAACAAATTACCAGAAACCACAAGAAATTATAACCGATTTCATAAGAGCACTACAAACTTAAAACTTTCACATGTAAGTCCTTAACAAGACACTTGTCGAACATGTCATATATCACAAGGTGCTTACATCATTTCTCTCAATCATTTTTATCATCAACATGTTACATGAAGAACCTATTTCATATATTTACATGTACAACTGCTAAGACTATAAAACAAAAGACACACAAGCAAAAAACTGCATATCGATAACATCTCCACGAAACACATTGAAAAATCCTTCAAGACTTGAGTGTACATGGATGACTTTTCAAATCTACACCAAAAGACTAGAAGTACTTCCAACCTGATCAACTACTACTCTTATTACTTCTCTTCTTTAGCTACACGATATCCACCACATCATGCACGACCACCTACAAAGATGTAGAAACCTACAGGGTGAGACCAAACATCCCAACGAGAGATATAACTCTCCACCAACATCTATTAAAAGAAAAAATAAATTTAAGTAGATAGATAAAATAATTACTAATTGAGAAGATTCAACTAAACTATATGTATCAAACATGTAAAATAGGTTAAGCAATACTAGGCAGTTATCATTGAGTAGTAGAATAATTAATATTCTAACAAGGGATATGAAGAAAATGTATATCATTTATCAACTAAATTACCCAAAAGCAATACAAGAATTCACCAATTTTATCCACGTTTGTCCCTATGCAATTACACTACATTGTTGTATTACATATTTTATTTTACTCTGAGGAGATGATATTTATGAGTTATACTCCAACTGACCACAACGAAGTCGAAATCAGTGCCATACAAGGTCTATAGAAGAGTTGGATTCCATGACCTCTCCACACCTCTCGGTCAGCATGATAGAAACACCACAATGACATAACATATGAGTCATCTACAAAACAACCTAGCCTACCTTGGTATATAGGCACAACGCTAGTGAAACTGAGCTTCGACCCGAAGTCGCACCCCTTCCAGGGTATGGCCCGCAACAAACCCTGGGAAAATATATACTGAGTCACATCACTAAGCTACGACATGTAGCTGCACTCCTGCTAGGGTATGGCCTATAGCCAATCCTGTGAATGCATATAAAGAAAATTGTCATTTTTCTGATCATTGGATGTCCAGTTCTGATCTCCACTGTTGACTGAGTTCTCTATGCAGATGTCACTTTGCTGTCCAACTAGATGAGGATACAATGATCTCTACGTACCCCCTAGGGAAGCATCAGGTAGGAAAGTGCTATTTGCTATTCCTAACACTGAAATCAGGCACTACTTTGACTCTCCCATGATTGGTGTATGCCAATCTCCCTCCCACAGAATGGAACTTTCGATCTACCCTCCATGTGAGGGGGAAGTCAGATCTGATGATTTCTCTTCTACTATTGACTGCTTTCCTCTGAAGAAAGGACACTTATAGAGTCTTTGTTTCACTTAGTCAGAGGTAGTCACAGTTTAAATTCCCCATCAAATGTATTTTGGGCTTCAGACTCACTCCAAGCTTCCACTAAGGGAGAACTCATTTCACCATCCAACACTAAGACGAACACTATAATGAATCTATGGCATAGGAAACCTACATGATTAGATTTCACATGATTAATTAAGCCAATTAGATATCTTTTAACATCAATCAAGTTACAACCTATAAAGCCAAACAAACTTTACATGAATAAGGGCATGGTACAACTTCATAAGATATAAAATGTATAAGGTGTTAACTGGTCACATCATCACATAGAACTGTAGCACTGCCATTCACTAGGCCATAATCACTGTCACACAACCACACAAGGCTATCACCAATGTTACATCACAGTGGGATATACATTCCTCAACCATATCATTGGATGATAATCACCTCACACTAGGCATAAGCCTCTTCCAGGTCACATGACCCTAGTCACATCATTCATGTATCACACGAGTCTCCTTATGCCTCATCAGGGCTCATGCAATTTGTAGCACATCATAGTCACCATAGCATACACTAGCCATGATATTTAAGAACATATCATCTGCACGATTACAGGTTCATATGAAGGAAAGAGAAATCATCGTAACATTATATCCATTCAAAGAGAGAGAGGCAACACATCAATATCTCTAGATTAGGGTTAGGGCTCCAAACATAGCTAATTAGCTTTTGTAGTTATTTCCCATCACCAGCCCTAGGTACACCATCTCCCATATTCTTGGAAACATTTTTGGATTAATAAATATGATTAGAGTAGATTAAACACTTATCCAAACTGCACTCTACATGGTTCATACATTACTCATACATATGTATTGATTAGGTGTCCAAGTATATGATTCAGTCATCCATCATACACATGACTCAACCCCTTAAGTAACCAGGTTGCAACCTCAACACCCACCATAGTATCTTGACCGTGACACATTGGGTGTCATGACTATGAAACACCGTGGTCTCAACCTCAACATAAGAAGATGTCTCGACCAACTAGGGTTAGGGTTCAACCACCCATGGGATCATATCACGACCCCAAGGACAAGGTCATGTCTCCACCTGCGGAAAGGAATATCTCGACCTCAAACCTGGACATGTCATGACCTCAGGCACAAAAGACATGTCACAACCCTCAAACTATTAGGATTAGGTCACGGGCGCAACACTGGGTCATGCATCTCGACCCAAAACCAAATCAAGCATAGGTGTCTTGACGCAAAGAAGAACAAGGTATAGTGACCACCAAGGCAAAGGACCAACATCCAAAATGGATTAAACATGATCAAAGAGAAGATCTCCATGGAGAAAGTAGAAGATAAAACCAAAAGAATCCATCATCCACATGGAGGAGAAAATCTCTTGCGAAACCGGTCACCAAAACCCTAAAAATTACATCACGAAACCATCATGAAAGAAACCTCAAACAAGAGAGAAAAACCATGTTTTACAACACCAAAATAGGACCTAAACTTCATAGAACATCAAGATACTCATACATCATGCATGTGATCAAGACCAAGATCAACAGATAGGGGAAAAACCACCATTACACCATAATCACCAAAAATGGGTATCAAAACTAGGGTTTCAGATTACTCTCAAACCAAACATTGTGTTAACATCGAACAAGTCTAGAACTTAGCATCATCAATTAACATTTTAAGGGAATGATTTAGAAAGTGATAACATCAACATGCATATAGTAAAATTGCATTAATAGAGAAGGTTAAGAGTTATATAACCCGCCTTAAGGAAGATCACTCCAAGGGCGATACCTCCAAGCACACGATCACTATGGATGTTGAAACTCCACCAAAGGATCCACTTTCGGCCACAAGATAGAACAAGAAGACACCAAGGTCAAAAATTGTTCAAGAAAAGAGAGAAAAGATCCCTAGGCCAAACCAAAAGAAGGAAGGTGAAAGAGAGAATGAGACTTCCTCACACTTGGGTCCACCTTGTCAAAACACAACCTATGACCCTTGTGATGAGGGGTTCCCTCCTCAAGAATGACCACCATGGAGGATCCATGGTATAGGGCCAAGAATGAGAAGAAGATGGAGTAGGAGATAAAAGGAAACACCATCAAGAAAAGGTAAACACTTACCAAGGTAGAAGATGATGAAGGATCACTACATGCAAAGGAAGTTCAGCCACCAAGAGCTCTAAAATAGACCTCCTTGCTCCTCACAGACCCAAGGACGACCAAGAAAGGAAGGAGGAAGATGGAAGGACAAAAGGGGTCACCTGCATGGAGAGATGAGGGGTTATGTAGTAAAGGAGGAGAGAAGTAGGGTGAAATATGAGGTGTCAACTCCCTAAAGCACCAAAGGGTCACTTGTCCACCCAAGAAAACAACATACAAACACATGCAACCACCTTAGCCATACATGCACAAAATGGTGATACACTATAGGTTAAGTCTCGACCACTTGTGTCACCCATCATGGTCATGGTCACAACCCTCCAAGGAACACCCTTCTTGGTCACGACAACAACACCAAAACATCACTTAGTCGAGACAATGGGTCACCACACACACCCTAGGTCGATACACCATATACTAAAGCAATTGTCTTGACCTAGAACCATCTTGGTCATGACCACCACCCCTTGTAAAGGTATCTCGACTGTGACACCCACCAAAACATGCCCTAGGTCGCAACCTAGGTCAAGACAACCCACAAGGCACACATAGGTCAAGACACACACCAGCTCTAGAAACCCAAATCACCACTAGGGTGTCATAACTCAAACAAGGTTCCCACTTATTTCTCTCTCCTCTAGATGATGTGAAGAAAGAGAAAGAACATTCTAAGGTGACAAATTGTACATTGACCCCCTACTTTGGGTAAATTGCAATTTACATTAAAACTAGCACACAAGGCACAAACATCATCCAAACAAGCTCAAATTGGAAACTTAAGCTCTCCCCAAGGTCTAAGAGCATATTAAAGGATTAGATCAAGGTTCTAAGCTCTTAATCAAGCCAAAGCAAACATGATTAGCTCAAAACCTAGGTTAGGGTTCTTACAAGCCATGATCCTCTAATAGGGATTTCACCCTTGAAATCCAAAGTGAAAGGAGACGAGTATTACCTACCCATCTCATCCGCAAGATCCTACCAGTGTCAACCAAAATAGATATTACAAAATACGCAAACATATTTGAATGAAATAACTTCATCTGAACTATCTCTACTTGTGGGTTGACCTCTCCTTGTAGCTGACTCAAGGTGTAAAACTGAGTTGTCATTTGTCTAGAAGAACTAGCCTGCAACATCTGTCCACATCGTCTTCCACTACTAAATTGTTGCCTCTATGAGCCCTGCTAACTCTTTCTTGACTACTGAGTCACCTCATCACCTTTCTTTAGACACTCTTGCCATAGATTCCTTACATGCCCACACTTATGGTAAGTCCTAGTCTCATACTGTGACCTAGATGGCCACGTCGCTGACACTGATGTTGTGTTGTGGGCTCCAATAGGTGGAAAACTACACCTTTTTCCCTTACTTGGTGACCATTGTACCAGAGCACTAGAATTGTATTATACTAGCGGTGATGAGAACCTAGGCTCCTTAAAGTCACCCGATGACTGTTCTTGGTACTTAGCAAATCTCCTCTTAGCACCTTTCTCTTTCTTCTCAACCACATATCTCTCTATCATCCTCACAGACTCCACAAATGTGGAAAAATGCTTTGTGTTCTCTAAGTCTTCTTCTGGTGTCGTTAACTACTCTCAACCTCTTCTCAAAATGCCTGATTCTCTCCTAATCTGTAGTAGCCATGTGAGAACAAAACCTCAAAAACTCCATAAACTTCACTCTGTACTTGTTGATCATCATGGATCCCTGTCAAATTATCTCAAACTGCTTGATCTTCTCATCAAGGTACATCTGAGGAAAACACTAATTGACGATCTCACAATGGAACTCCTCCCAGCTAACTACAACACCTGGCCTTTTTTCCTTTTCTATGGCCCATCAATGGCTAACACTCCTTTTCAAAAGGCACACTACATGCCTCATTTTGTCCCCCTCAGGGATGTAGAGGATCTTGAAGGCCTTCTCCAACTCCATCAACCATAGATTTGCATATGCTGGATCCGCGGTTCCAGCACACTCCACATCTTCAACACACCTTAACTATTCAAAGGTCTTCCCCGAGACTGGAGGTTGCACATTGGGCACTGCTAATCTCATTTGTAGAATGGGCATTACGTCCACCACATGTGTAATCGTGTACAGAAACTGTCCAAACATGGACTGAAAAGTAGAATTGGCGAGTACTACAGAGTCTAACTAGGGTATCTCGGATGCCCTCTCCTCAACATCCTGCCTCCCTGCACCTCGACCTGGTGCAGCAACACCACCCTTAGAAACGTGTTCTTCATGTTCTCCAACCATCTTCTCAACTCTTCTTCTTCTTAAGAACAAGCAGAAGTCACTATAAGATAGATTGGAGGGCACTAGAATAGACTCAAAACCCTAGTCCTAGGTCCTTGTAGACTTAGTGAACCTAAAACTCTGATACCAACCTTAACTATGACGTCCCACACTACAACGAGTGAGATTACTCAAAAACCAAACATGAAAACAACATTATGATAGAAGATTACTAGAAAACATAGGAAATTAAAACCAATTTCACAAGAGAACCACAAAATTTAAACTTTCACATGTATGTCCTTAACTGGACACCTTCCTAACATGTCATATATCACAAGATGCATAAATCATTGTTCTCAATCCTTCTTGTCATCAACTTACTACACGAAGAACCTATTTCTTATATATACATGTACAACAACTAAGACTATACAACAAAAGTAACACAAGCTTAAAACCTCATATCGATAACATCTTCACAAACACATCAAAAACACCCACAAGACCTGAATGTACAAGGATGACTCTAACACACTACACCAAAAGACTAGCAACACTTCCAACATGATCAACTACTACTCTTGTTGCTGCTCTTCCTCAATTGTATGATCTCCACCACATCATGAACGACCACCTAAAAAGATGTGGAAACCCATGGGGTGAGACCAAACATCCCAGCGAGAGATATAACTCTCCGCCAACATCTATTAAATCATAGATAAACTGGAGTGGATAGATAACATAATTACTAACCGAGAAAATTCAACTAAACAATATGTATCCAACAGGTAAAATAGGTTAAGAAATATTAGGCAGTTATCACTGAACAATAGAACATTTAATATTCTAAGAAAGAATACGGAGAATATGTATATCATTTATCAACTAAAATACACAAAAGAAAGGAAAGGTTTCAACTAATTTTATTTGCATTTGTCCCTATGCAATTACACTACACAGATGTATTACATATTTTATTATGCCCTGAGGAGATGAGGTATACCACTCATACTCCAACTGACCACTGATATGTCGAAATTAGTTCCAAAGAAGGTCTATGGACGAGCTAGAATCCACTACCTCTACATACCTCCCAGTCAACATGATATAAACACCGCAATGACATAACAAATGAGTCATTTGCAAAATAGCCTAGTTTGCCATGGTATATAGGCACACCGCTAGTGAAATTGATCTATGACCTAAAGTCACATTCCTACCTCGGTATGTCCCGCAACCAATCCCATGAAAGTATATACTGAGTCACATTTACTGAGCTACAACTCGTATCCACACTCCTGCCAAGGTATGGCCACTATGGATAGAGAAAATTATGAAAGAATCTTCACTTTCAATCCATTCATAAAAGGTATAGAAAAAATCAAGTTAATCACTCTTTGCAACCAAAAATAAGTCTAAGTAAAGTGAGAGAAATCATGGACAATAATGAGGTAATACTTGCTACCACAAAACATTTGATTTGTCATAGGTCCAAATTGATCAATGCGAAGAAGCTTAAGATCTCTCTTTGTGCTAAGGAATCCTTTGGTTTTGAAGGATAACTTGGTTTACTTTCCTTGTTTGCAAGGTTACCATTCCTCTTCCTTCTCAAAATTCAATTAGGAAGTCCTTTGACCAACTCCTTTTTGCTCAACTTCTTCAGTTGATGCATATTTACAGGAACAATCCTACAATGCCACATAGATATACCATTCTTATAAAAAACTGGGCATTTACCAATAAACACTTATGAGAGATAAGAATAATATTATGAATATTTTCAATTTTAGTTCCCTTATATATGACATGGTAATTGAGGAAATCTAGAAGAAAACATTGTAGAGAAGTCAAAAGAACAAGATATCCATTATCACAAAGTTGACTAACAATAATTAAATTACGATGTAGGCCATCTACAAGAAGAAAATTCTTTATGCATAGAGAATCACTTACATAACCATCACCTATTACTTTACCTTTCTTATTGTCCCAAAAAGTCATTGACCCTCCTTTCCTTTTTGTGAAGGTGTTGAAGTGGTCCTATTCAGTAGTCATATTCTTGGAGCATCTAGTATCACAATACATTTTTCTTTTTCCTATAAGGAAAGGAGAGATCGATGCCTAATTCAAACTTTTGGATCTGAGGTGAGTTTGGGGACTCATTTCATGTTTGGACTGATCCCCTTCTCTTACTAAGGAAAAAAGTAGAATATTGATCACAAGACTTACTATGAGCAAGAACTGTAGGTGCCGTACAACTAGAAGATTCTCCATGGTATATTGGAGGTCCTTTACCCTTTTTCTTACCCTTTCTCTTTTCCTTACCTTTTTGTACGCACTCATACCCCAAACCACTACTACCCACTTGTGAGCATCGTGTTCTAGGACTTCATTTAGGAAATCTTTTTCCCTCTGAGGAACATTTTTAGTGAACCTTTAATCATGTGGTTATCATAACAAAGACTAATAACGTTATAAGAAAGACTAGTGAGATAATCCCTTGTATGCAATAAGTCGGCCTCTAAATAGAGGACTTTACTTTGTGATAAGAATCCATTACATTAGTTAGGAAAGCTCCTTCTTTATTAATTAAAAATAGGTCTATATTATATATCATTAAGTTAGGCTAGCTACTTCTTTATTAGGCAATATAGGTCTAGATTATATATCATTAGTTTTAGAAACAAGTCTAGCATTTTCATTCTAAGCATGAATAGTTCATCAAACAAGTTTTATGTTTATCTTTAAGATCAATCATTGTATTGACATATGCACCAATTTCAATTTGAATACCATCATATTCAAGTTCAAGATCAAGGACTTTCTCTCGCATGAATTCTATTCTATCATTATAACTTTTTTCATGTTTTTCAATAACTTACTATCCTACCATGCAATTCATCAATAATTTTTCATTATTTTTTTTAGAATTGCATTTAGAATAAGAAGAACGGGGTACATGAATCATACCAATGAGAGAATATGTTGATAGTTTATTGATACTTACCTTAATTTCTCACTTATGCTTTCCATGAGATCCATGTGTCACTCACCTTCATTTGAGCCTATGTTACATGAATAGGTTTCTTCCCAAGCGACATAGGTTGTTTCATTCCCCCTTTTCCTTCTTGTCCTTTGTAACATCCTAGGATTTGATGCCTCAGATATCATGATCTTAAAAGGAATGATTGGACTACCCATATCACCAAGGTGCACCTCCTTTTCCGGGAGCCCATCACTAAAGAACTCCATAGTTAAGCGTGATCAGCTTGGAGTAGTACTAGCATGGGTGACCAGTCGGGAAGTTGACCCCGACATGCACGTGAGTTAGGAAAAAACACGCATTTAAGGGTAGTGGTGGTCTGTGGGGCTATTCGTCATTCCTAAAACTCTACTAAAGCCTTGGGTAGTGGGCCCAGGCATTACAAATGGTATTAGAGCTATAACCCCTCCAGTAGGTGGAGCCCACATGGGCATGTAGCATTCCAGTCTTGAGCCATTATGGGTGTGCACTGAAATGGGGTCCAAGGGCCATTATGGGTCTGCACTGAAATGGGGAAATATTATGAGGCAATATAATTGAGCTTTGATGAGGACGTCAAGAGTCTAAGTGGGGAAGATTGTAACATCCCGGGATTTGAGGCTTCATATATCATGATCTTAAAAGGAATGATAGGACTACCCATATCACCAAGATGCACCTCCTTTTCTGGGAGCCCATCACTAAATAACTCCATAGTTAAGCGTGCTCAGCTTGGAGTAGTACGATGATGGGTGACCAGTCAGGAAGTTGACCCTGGCTTGCATGTGAGTGAGATTAAAGCACGCAGTTAAGGCTAGTGATGGTCTGTGGGGCCAATCATCATTCCTGAAACTTTTCTAGAGCCTTGGGAAGTGGGCCCAGGCATTACATCCTTCTTCTTGTATGTATCCTTCTTATGGTAGTCCTCCTTCATCCTATGTCTACTCATGTGGTGATGCTTCATTTCTTTTGGGAACTCATTTTTGTAGTGCCCCTTTTCACCACACTTACAACACCTAGGAGTAGAGGAGGAGGAGATTTTACCCTTGAAATGCTTTCCCTTAAAGTACTAAGCTTCATGATCATTTGAGGAGTTGTTTCCATCAGAGGAAAGAGGATATTGGCTAATGACTTGCTATTGCACAATGACTTCACCTTGAGCTTTGAATTAAACCTCCTTCTTTCTCTTAGAATCCTTCTCTTATTTTTCTTCTTCCTCTTTATTCTCAAGCCTCACTTCATAGTCATGGAGATTTCCTATGAGTTCTTCAATGGGCAGATTGGAGAGAAACATTATCTCTTAAATGGTAACTATCTTTATTTGCCATCAGTGAGGAAGAGATCTAGGAATCTTTGATTTGATTTTTCCTTGCTCTGTAGGATGACTAAAGGTCACAATGCCATTCACAATAGTGTTCATCCTTGAGTCAATTTGAGCCACACTTTCCTTCTTTCCCATCTTGAAGTTCTTAAGAAGTCCATTGAGCATATTTACCTTGTTTTCCTTGACATTCTTTGTACCTTCATAGGTGATGAAAAGCTTTCTCAAGATCTCATTGGTTGTCTCCAAAGATGAAATCCTATTGAATTCGTTTGGATTAAGGGAGGACTAGAGGACACTTATAGCTTTGGAATTTTGTTACACCTTCTTCAAGCTTGCTTTATTCTGAATTTCCATCCTTTTAGAAAATTTATTGCATAAGAACTAGTTTCCCCATGGGCTTGAGGTCTTGTTACTGATAGATATTTCACTAAACATCCTAGAGAACCTATTTTTTTATCATATCTAGGGTTTAATGTATCCAACCAACAACTCAATTCTAGATTTTGATTCTCCCATTGTTGTCATTCCTACTATTGTTGTTGTTGATGATGATGATGATGATGCTCCCATTATTGTTGGCACTGCTATTTCTCTATCCACCCTTGTTGTTATGTTACTGGTGCTTGAGCTCGATATCACCATCAGTGTTTTTGTGGTAAGTGTGATGGGTCTCCAATTTTCGCACCAAGGAATACCATGAAAGAATGACTCCAAGTTTAACCAAAAGTAGTGCACTAATTCCCTACTCCACATGAGTGGAAGCCTTATTACAATATACTTTAGGATCGAACCCCAAGGAAAACCTTTTTAAGAAGTTATATAAATTTAGAAGTTTAAGACTAATACTATACACTGAGAAGTTGATTGATTGATTAACTAAATTGTTGCTAACATCAACAAAGATTAAGAAATAAATGAATGATATTAAGGAGGTCCAGGACATGGGGTTTCGCTACCCAATCCTACATAATTATCCTAATGAGATCTTACTCGTCAATAGAAATTGCTAAATAGAGGCTTAGCTACTACACCCTCATGGGATATAGGTACCACTTGGATTAAACTCCCTTGGAATTGACCATACTCGGTACCCAAGTTCCTAGTTTATTCCAACTAGACTCCGTCACTTACAAGCGACCATCCTCAACATGTTAGCAGATCATATCACAATCAACTTACTATCACTTTCTGACACCTTTGGGGGGTAATAAGCTTGTTCTTGTGTTCTAATCACGCTCACAAACTCCTACATATCCATAATTATAACATATATGCAAAGTAAGTCGTCAATTTGCAAGGCAAGGAATTAAGCAGAATGATACTTTATTTAAAATTAATATTGTCGAGTTCAAATACAAGCTAGAATAAAATACAGGCTATCGGGGCTAGTCCCCATGCCCTAGTATAAACATCTACTCACTCATGGTGAGAGACAACATCGAAAAGATAGAAAGAACAATGGAGGGGGCCATGACGCCTTGTGTAGGAAGACCAATATATCCATTGTGGCCACTGCCTCCTCTCCCATTTCTAGGGTTTGTGTTGCAAACTATTTCTTCTTCTAATCACCAATAAGATACCCCTATAGAATGGATGATAAGGACTCCCTTTTATAGATGCATTCCTGGGTACTGAAATCCTAATGCTAAAAACTTGTGGTCAAAGCCAACTATTTACATGGCTCGTACTTGGTCCAACATGCGACTCACGTGGGTTACTCAAATTGGATATCACATACGATTCTCTATAGGGCCATCATGGATTGAACCAGAGTGGGCTGGATGTTGGGAGCACATGTCAAAATAGAAGAATATGGAGGACTCCAGGAAGATAGCAACTCGAGTCAGGTAAATTGAGAAGCCGATTGCTTGACTAGGTGGTTGGAAGGTGAACAATGAAAAGCTTTCGGGGCCTTCCTTCCCTCAAGGCATGGCATCATGAGGGTTTGGTTGTCCATCTGGGTGATTTCATACATTTTTGGCTGGTTCTGCATAAAATATATAGAAAATGCAATAAAGTCCAAAAAAAGAGAAGATAATTGCATTTAAGTTAAAATAAAGCTAAAACTAGGAAATATAAATGCAATAGCCCCTAAAAGTGAGTAAAACAATATGCAAATATGGGCATAAATATACTCATCAAACTACCCTGAACTTAATCCTTTACTCATCCTGAGTAAAGCAAAATAAGGAGGTCAACAATTAAAACTAGGATCCAAGCTTTCCTCTCCCAATTGAGCATACTTTGTGATCCCTATCCACCAAACTCGATCAAGAGACCTTAGTCGTTTGGGGTCACATAGACACTATTGGTATTTATGCCCATAGAGCCATCCAGAGTGAATGCATGGAGTCCGATACTAATTAATGAATTAATACATTTAATTGGTTAATTAATTAATTCTAGAATATTCTAATTAATCCACGAGCATTTTAATTAATGCAGTCTTTCTGTTTACCGAATGGTTTAGGAAACCCAGCTTCCTTTCATCTCCTATTTAAAGGGGCTTGACGACTGATGTCTTTATAACATATTGAGAGAGGTTTTCAGTTTACGCTTACACACGTAAACCCTAGCCGTCACCATCCTCAGGAGAGAAAGGAGAGCCCCACGACGCTAGCATGTCATTGTATAGAGGCTAATCCTTCTTGTCGGCTTAGGAATCATGGCGTGGATTTCCCGTCCATCTGTGTGGATGAAGTGGAGATGTAGACACCGAGACACCTACATTTGGAGGATGTCAATGACCGTCCATATGCTCTATGAGCGACATACATCACCACATGAAAGGAGCACCACTAGATCTTCCCGCGACACATTCAAAGGATGGGAGAGAAGTATCATACATGTAACCAGGAGCATTGCACACCATCGTGTAGTGGGACATCGTCAGACTTTCTCCATAAACAATCTTTCTGAATACACTGTCTTCGACGAGATCTTGTTGTGGGTTGCTTGGAAATATATTTTATTTTATTAGTTCCACTGCGCATGTTTCCTCCACAAAGCCCAACAGTTATATCAGAGCAACTTCATTCTATGTCATATTTGGATTCATTTCAATACGATTGAATCGATGAATAATAGTTTTTGTAGTTGCATACAATACGAAAAATTGCTAATGTGCATATTTAAACCTAATTCCACATACTCCTCATGCTTCTATTTTTGACATTTCGGACGGGGTCGACTATGGAAAATACTGATTTTTCCAAGTGTACAGAAGTAAAATTTCATAGTTCTTTCAGGGGATCTACCCCTAAGACCCTATGAGGGATGACTTCCCCTCGACCCCCGCCAACAGGATCCCTACAAAGGGGCACTTCCCCTGTGTACCCCGCATAGTCTGCTGGGAGTCAAAAAATTATTTTATGGGGAATGTCCCACATTAAAAGGTCTACAATTTAATATATGTATATATGTATATGTAGATATACCTATGATATTATGCATGTCACCTTTAAAATTTGTTTTATGTGGTGAATGCATGCACGACTATGGCCTAGAATCCCCTTTTGTGAATGTTATGAATGAATCTGGTTATGAATGTTGTGGATATGTTTGTTTGTAAATGTTATGGATGTATAATGGTTGTACGTGGATCCTTTGTATAAAGTATTCAACTTACATGACATGCCTCATTTCTTATGTCAAAGTGTACTTAATTATTTATATTTATATTTGTACTCATATGATGTAATAGTGATAGGAGTAGTTTTAGTCTTTGTAAACTTGATGTAAAGAGGCCACTTGAACATCCAACTGCATGGAGCTTCCATGGAGAAGCAACCTGAAGATCCAATTCCAAGAAGCAACCTAAAGATCCAACTCCAAGTATCATCCATGGAGAAGCAACTTGAAGTTCCAACCTCACAGAGCATCCATGAAGTTGTTCATTGTAATGTTGATCCATATAGGTTGATTCACAGGTGTAGTTGCATGAGATGCATAAGACCTCATGTGGACCGTAATCCTTTGTGGATCCAAAGGATTACAACAATATGGTTATAATTGATGTTTTTGTGTTTGTGATTGCATGTCTATCGTTTGTGGTTGTGGATATAGTAGTATATTATACATACTATAAGTATGAGGTGTTTGGATATGTATATGTATTAGTAAAACCCCTCAATTAATAATATTAAGTTTTAATTGTCTTTCATAAAGCAACACACATGAAAATCTTGATCGACTGTGTGGGCATGCCTTCGTGTGGTACATTGTCTATCCGGTGAAGTGTGATGGTGGGTGTGTGGGTCTTCCTCCGTAGGGTGCACACTCATCGTTTTGTCTTATGGGTTGGACTTAACTAGGGAACCTTGATAGGATCAAGCACCTAGAGGCATACATATGCATCATGGCAAGGATTTGTGCATGCTCATCTATCCAAGAGTTGCAGATGATGTAATTGGCAAAAGTTGCCTACCTTAGGTTTGGTCTTTGACGTTGGTGTTTGTTTGTCATTGATCCAATTATTTTGGATCTTAGCTCACTAGAAGGTTGTACGCTACAATCTTCTGAGTTGATCGTGAGGGCTGTCGATTTGAATAAAAATAGCGGGAATGTAATTAATTAATGGCCTAATTAATCTTGTTTATCAAATCTTTACAAGTCAAAATGTTTTGGACTAAATGCAAACTTTTTCTTTTGTAGCAATCCAATTGCAAACAACACTCACACATTCTCAATGGGATCAGTCCATGAGAAGGACAAACTTAGGATAATAAACTTTCAAAACTAGGTTAGGACGTTGAGAATTGTTCTCATGGCGGAGCATAAGCTCTTTGCCCTTGAAACACCAGAGCCAACAAAACCTGCCTCAAATGCACCCAAGTGCGGAAAGGATGCTTACAAGAAGCACCTTGATGATGTCATAGAAGTCAAGTGTCTGATGTTGTGCTCAATGAACTATGAGTTGCAAGAGCAGTATGAGAACATGAATGTCATGGAGATGGTAACACATCTCAAGAACATGTATCAACATCAAGCAAGATAGGAGAGATATGATATCTCCAAGGCTTTGTTCAGAAGCAAGATGACAGAGGGAGACTCAGTTGGCATCCACATACTCACTTTGATAGGGTATGTGGAAAGCCTATCCAAGCTGGGATTTCCCCTAGGTCAAGAGTTGGCCACTGACATGATTATGCAATCGTTGCCTAAATCATGTAGTCATTTTGTCATGAAGTACAACATGAACAATCTTGACAAGCCGTTGTCAGAATTGTTGGGCATGCTGAGGACAGATGAAGCACATTTGAAGAAAAACAAACCCAAGTCTGTGATGATGATCAACAGGACAAAGGGAAATTAAAAAAGTAAAGGCAAGGCTAAGAAAGGTTCTAAATCCAGGCATAAGCCAAAGTCATCTGTGCTCAAAGCTAAAGGTGGGATCTCCAAAGAAGGCAATTGTCACCATTGTCACCAGGTTGGACATTGGAAAAGAAACCATCCTTTCTACCTGGAGGAACTGAGGAAGAAGAAGCAGGGGATAGAGATCTCCACTTCAGGTATATATGTTATTGAGATAAACTTAAATACTTCTTCATCATGGGTACTGGATACCGGATGTGGATCTCACATATGATCAAATATGTAGGATCTGATAAGAAGTAAGCCTTTACAAAAGGGCCAAGTTGAGCTACAGATCACTAATGGAGAAAGAGTTGCTGCCACCACAGTTGGAGTTATTAGTTTATCTTTTCCTAAGGGCCTTGTAATAGAATTTGAGAATTGCTATTATGTACCTTCCATTAATAGAAATATTATTTATGTATCTTGTATGGATAAGAGTGGATTTGAATTTCACATTAAGAATGGAATGATTTCTATTTCTAAAGATGAGATCTCTTACTATAATGCCCCTATGTCTTATGGTATCTACTTGTTGGAACTTGAGACTTAGTATATAGAATGTAAATACTAAAAGGCTAAAAATTGACAACTCAAACAAAACATACTTCTGGCATTGTCATCTTAGACACATAAATGAGAAGAGCATATCTAGACTCCATAAGGATGGTTATCTAGACTCTTTTGATTTTGAATCATTAGACACATGTGAGGCTTTTGTATTAGGCAAGATGATCAATACTCCTTTTACTGGACATAGTGAGAGAGCCAATGATCTACTAGGGCTCATAAATACTGATGTATGTGGACTTTTTAGATCAAATACTAGAGAAGGCTATAAATACTTCCTTACCTTCATTGATGACCTCAGTAGGTATTGCTATGTATATCATACAAAACACAAGTCAGAAACTCTTGAAATGTTCAAGACTTTCATGAATGAAATAGAGAAGCAACGAGGTATGAATATTAAAGCACTCTGATCCAATCGAGGTGGTGAATATTTAACCAAAGAGTTTGAGGACCTTCTGAGAGACCTTGGTATTATATCACAATGGACTCCACCTGGTACACCAGAACAAAATGGTGCATCAGAAAGAAGAATTGTACATTATTAGATATGGCATGATCACTGATGAATTCATCTGAACTTCCAATATCATTCTGGGGATATGCTCTTGAAACTGCAGCATTTATACTTAACCGTGTACCTTCCAAATCAGTTCAAAAGACACCATATGATATATGGAATGGGAATCATCCCAATTTATCTATGTTATATATTTGGGGATGTGAAGCTTATGTTAGGAAACAATTTCTTGAAATTCTTTGACCTAAATCTGACAACTACTAATTTTTTGGATACCCCAAAGAAACTCAGGGATATTACCTCTACACACCATCTAACAACAAAGTGTTTGTTGGTAGGATTGTTGTATTTCTTGAAAAGGAATTTGTTTCTAAGGGAGTGAGTGGGAGGAATGTAGAGGTTGAAGAAGTTTGAGATCAACAAGACAACATAGAACCTGAGGAGGTACATAAGGAACATGATGACTCACAAACTATTTCAAGTTCCAAATATAACACATGAAGCTCGTAGGTCTAGTAGGACACGACTTGAGCCTGAGAGATTTGGATTTCTTGTGACTTAACACAATGATGAATTGGGCATAGAAAATGAGCCAACTTCATATAAAGAACCTACTAAGGGATCAAAATCTGAGAAATGGCTCGAAGCCATGAGATCTGAGATCAAATCCATGTACACCAACAAGGTATGGACCTTGGTGGATCCACCCGAAGGGGTAAACACCATAAGGTGCAAGTGGGTCTTCAAGAAGAAGATCAACATGGATGGAAATGTTCAAACCTATAAAGGTAGATTGGTTGCGAAATTATTCCATCAAATTCAAGGTGTTGATTATGATGAGATCTTCTTACCAGTTGCCATGGTTAAATCCATCAAGACCACACTTGGCATTGCAACTTATTATGACTGTGAGATCTGACAGATGGATGTTAAAATAAAATTCCTTAATGGGAATTCACTTGAGAATGTGTACATGAAACAACCTGAGGGTTTTATCAATCCGAAGGAACCCAATAAAGTTTGTAAGCTACAAAGGTCAATCTATGGATTTAAGCAAGCATCTCAAAGCTGGGATCTATGTTTTGATGAAGTCATCAAAACGTTTGTCTTTAGTCAAAATGAAGATGAACCTTGTGTTTACAAAAAGGTTAGTGGGAGAACAGTCGTATTTCTCATATTGTATGTGGATGCCATACTATTGATGGGAAATTACATCCCTACTCTTTAGACAGTAAAAGATTGTCTAGGGAAGACCTTCTCTATGAAGGATTTAGGCGAAGCATCCTATATACTAGGAATTAATATCTATAGAGATAGATCTAGAAGGCTTCTAGGCCTATGCCAGAGCACATATATTGAAAAGATGCTAAAGAGGTTTAGCATGGAGGGTTCTAAGAGAGGTAACTTGCCCACGTCCCATGGGGTTACGATCCCTAAAGCCCAATGTCCTAGTTCATGTGAAGAATGAAGGTGCATAAGTAAGATTCCATATGCATCAACAATTGTATCTATCATGCATGTGATGTTATGTACTCATCCTGATGTGTCATATGATTTGAGCATGACGAGCCGGTATCAGTCAGATCCAGGTGAATGTCACAGGACAGCCATAAAGAACATCCTAAAGTACTTGAGAAGGACTAGTGAATGTCACTGGACAGCCGTAAAGAACATCCTAAAGTACTTGAGAAGGACTAAGGATCAATTTTTGGTATACGGTAGTGAGGAAGAGCTCGTGGTAAAGGGTTACACCGATGCTAGCTTCCAAACTGACAAAGATGACCATAGATCACATTCTGGATATGTGTTTTGCCTGAACAACATGGTTATGAGATGAAAGAGTTCCAAGTAAGATACAATTGCAGATTCTACAACAGAGGATGAATATATTACCACATCTAATGTTGTAAAGGAAACTGTATAGATCAAGAAGTTCATTTCTGAACTTGGTGTGGTTCCAAGCGCTAGTGATGCAATTGAGTTGTTTTGCGACAACAATGGAGAAATTGCACAGGCTAAAGAACCAATATCACACCAGCATTCCAAATATATTCTATAGTGGTTCCATCTCATACGAGAGATCGTACAATGAGGAGATATGAATATTTGCAGAGTACCTACAAAAAGAAATGTGGTTGACCCGCTCACAAAATCACTTTCATAGCAGAAACATGACGAACATGTTTGATCACTTGGATTGAGATTCATGACTGATTGGATATAAGTGCAAGTGGGAGCCTGTTGGTATGTATTCCAATAGAGACTATCATTTGATGATTGTAATGGGATACTATGTAAACAATTTGTAATACTATATTGATCATATCAATAAAGGCAAGTTTCCAATCTATATGTTTGTGTTTTATATTGTGAGATGTCCACAACACTTATAGATGTCTACAAAATAATATACTCAATGATATTTGTCTTCAGGTTGATGACCTGATCAGTGAGATCATATGTATGTTTAAAGTATGTATTCTTGTTTTGTCCCTAATCGGTTGTTATGGTGGAAATACCCATAGACATCAATAACACATAAGATTAAAATGTATGTTGGCTGATGGAAAATCTCATTAGCCATGATATGGAGATATCAAACCAAATACATAGATACTTGTTAGAGAACAATGTAACAGACAGACCCACCTTGAGAGTGACACAAGGATACCATGATTGGTAGTTAGAGTCAGATCTCAGAGTGATGGTGGTGATTTTGTTTCTTAGACCTGAAGTCACTACACTTATCACATGTTGTTCAGTGTACTTTAACAACATCCATCATGGTCCTGAATAAGGATTGCCATAAACATGGTGCTTGGGTGCACTATGATACATGAGGATGATTGTGAGTGATGTAGATGAAATGTTTCCTTCCTAAGGGAGTTTGATATTCTGACCACATGATAAGCGAGACTGGAAAATGCATGACCATGCATATGTGAGTCCATATGTAATATTGATCTTACATATATCTCAGACAGTCCTCCCTAGTTCAAGAAACATGGATTGAATGTTGAAGAGGATGATGGTTCCATGACTCGAGTTCAATCAAGATATCAGCAACAAAGGAATTATACAATCACTATAACACCACTCAAGAATGATAGGTTAAGTTGTTCTCCAACTTCTCCAATTACTTGGGTGGCAATGAAGTCTTGCTAGATACCAATCATTGCTTATGAAATCATAATATGATTATGGATATCACTGCCAACGTAATTTGGAACATATCGAGTCACACATAGGATGTGTTGGAATAGAAGTATAATTATGGATTTAATTCAAATTGTTCCAAATCAAATTTATTACTAAAATGTTTATGTAAACCAATATAATAAAATTAGAATATGGTAACATGTTTGAGCCAATTAATTGGAGTGATTGGCCTAAGTGCAAGTGGGAGTTTGTTGGTATGTATGCCCATAGAGCCATCCCGAGAGATTGCATGGAGCGTTATAATTAATGCAGTCTTTCTATTTACCAAATGGTTTAGGAAACCCTACTTTTGAGAGTTTTAGAAGGGTAAGGATTTCACCTCACTGATCACCTACAAGTATATGAGAGTCAATGTAGTCGAGTGCCGAACATGAGGAGCTAGGCTAGCTAGGCACAAATATGTTAACTTTCATAATATAAATCGGGTTATAAAAGCTTCATTGATTGCACACTAAAAGTGGAAACAAAAGCAAAACACTTAAACAAAGGTGTTGATTAAATTATTACAAACTTGAGCATTGGATTTTGCTACCATTACCATCATATCACATTAACATATGAAACAAATATCACTATTTAACAAGAAAGGAGGTTGTCATCATCATGCATCTCTCAATGCCATGAGATGGTTCTCCACTTCACATAACACTCCCGTGTCTATGTTTAGTGTCAACCACAACTGAAACCCTCAATAATATCTAGCCACTCCCGTGGTCTAGAGAATATTGCCATAAATCCTACTCCATACTCCCCTAATCCATTCTCTTGAAGCACAAGGCAAGAATAAAACATGTATAAGAGGTGGCCATCCAAGAACACAAGCATGAAAACACCATAGACATCCATGGAAGAAAGAAAATTAAACAACAATAAGCATACATTTTGAGTTCACATGAACAATGTCATGGGAGCTACTCTCCCATGCTCAAGAAAACATCTCTACTCATCCATAGTGAAGATATGCAGATACAAGACAATAATTTTAGAGTTTTGCAAGCTTAAGAGAAGGAAAAAGCTGGAGGAACCATAGATGCAAGATAAGAGGAGAGAACTCCAGCTAGAGCATGAAGTTCCACTCCTTGGGACTGCTCCAATTTGGACAAAATTCCCTCCTAGAAAGTTTGAATGAAGGGAGTCGCTCTACTGTACCTTGGAGAAGAAAACGGAGAAGAAATGAAGTAGAATAGGGATTCCCTTGCAAGAAACCACCTTCTTCCACCGCAAAATCACCTTCCTCTACTCTGGAACTTTTCTTGGGTGTAAAACACTTCAAAATGACCGAGCATAACCTCCTATTGGGTTCCAATTCACTTTTAACATGAGAGGCGGTCATTTTCATTTTTGCAGAAACTGATAACGACATGGTGTGTCTATAGAAGGGCACGCCGTGTCATGTCATTTGATCTTGCTCAGTATTGTCGTTGTAGTGAGGTACACGACATGTCAGAAATAGACACATCGTGTCTCTATTTCCTAGAAGTGAATCAAGTGAAGGGTACACAATGTGTTTGAATAAACGCACGTCGTGTGTGTAGGCAGAAAGGTGCAGATAGTCTTCATGTAATAGGAACACATATTGCCCTCTAAGGAACACGCCGTTTCACCACTTCCTCAGCTCTGGGCTAGAAGTTGCTGCATGTTGTGTATTTATTAACACATGATGTGCTCTTTGTTCTGTGAGGCTTCCTGTAAAGGAACACGTCGTGTCCTCCAAGGAACACGTCGTGTCTTGTGTTGTTTCTTCAGGAAATGGCTTTGGATCAGCTGCAAAATGTGGAGAAGTCCCATTGAGGGAGTTGGGCTATCTCCAATTTGATCATTTTAATACATATCTATAATCAACATCATGTGGTAAGCAAAGAAACTAAAAAGTGTGCCAAAATGAATATGAATAGAGGCTAAATGGGGACAAAATGAGCTGAAATTGTGTGTGATAATGAGTAGAAAGTCAATACAAAACACACACAACAAATCCCCCTAAACTTGAACCATTGCTTGTCCTCAAGAAGAAAGAACATAGAAACACACACATGAAAGAATTTTCAAGCTCATGCATATATTAACCGAAAGAAAGATGTGCAAGGTTCAACTAATAATGATCAACACATTTATACTCATAGCCATCAACTCAACTTAAACATCAATGAAAGAGATTCTTAAATTTAACCAGGGAGGTCTCAATTTAATGAATCAATTAACTCAAAAAAACTAAACAAAATTTGGATAACCAAGCCAAACAACCAGTGGATGCACAACACTATTTCTCAGCTATTAAGGATACAAATGATGAAATCTTAGTTAACATTAACAAAATTAGTTGTACTCTCCTTCTTTCCCAAAAATGATATGGCAATGGATTATGGGTTCCAACACTCAACTGCTAATGTAGGCTTATGCACACATGGAGTGTCATTTGGGGAGTTTTACCCTCTTTTAAGACATACCACCTAACCATCGTGGTCATATCAGACTTACACTACGCTAGCATGATATGTGGGCGATAAAGCCGTCTTTTATGGGGTAAGAGGGTGAAGTAAGATAAAAGACATTTTAAAATTATTCCACAACATAGGAGAGTCAACGAAATAGAAAAATTAGCTAGATTTCATTCATTTGTTTTGAAATTTTTTCATTGAAAGAATGGTTGAAAATGCACTAAGAGCTTGGCAAGGGTATCCTGTATTCCAAATGAAGTTGTAAAGTTAATTTACTCACAAAAATTGAAACCAATACATGTTTTAAACAATCAATGATGAAAATGGTGAGTGTTCATGCTACAAGCATAAACCAAAAATTAAGCGTATGTTGGAGGCCAAAGGATTTCAACCAATCTATGCATGCACTTTACAATTCCTTCAAATGACTGATTAAGGTACAAGAAGACAAGATGGTTCAAACGCGGTAGGAAATAAATTCATTACGTCAAGATAGCCTCACATCATACTAGATTTTTCCACAAATGGAAATAAAAATAAAGAACAAACATGAAAGCAGGACATACATGACATGACAAACAACATGAAAAACAAAAAAAAGTAAACTACATTACTGGCCAGTTGAATCCCCCTTATGCTTGAAATTTGTAGTATCCTCACTGCAATAATCAAACCTATGGAGGAAGAAACCAAATACCTATCATGGGGTGGGTGCATCAGTGGGATGGGCCAAGACCCATATGGCCAGAAGGGAAGAACTGGTTGACGAGATCATCGTCATCTATAATATCAACCCACATGGGATGTGGAACAAACTCAGGCTACAGAGGAGGAGTATTCTGGTGCTGTTGTGGCATGGAGTAGTGGCCTTGAGAAAGGTGCCAACTATCCATGCAGTGAACCATATCCTTCATAGTAGAAAATTGTTGACCCATCAGGTCCAGGTAGTCGTCCATGTGGTTAAACCACTGTTGCACATAGCCATACAGATGCCTGACATCAGGCATGGCCCATGAGTACTCTATCTATGTTATTGTGTAGGGAGGTGGTGGAGTAGTAGGGGGTGCCTCAGTAGCATTAGGAGCTCTAGCTGCATCAACTTCTTTAGGGGTGTTCAGAATGACTTTCCAGTTATCTTTGTTCTCCAATGTAATATGCTCTAGATCTGGAATGTCAATGTACTAATCTTTATCAAATAATTACTTAAATTTAGTATCACTATTGGTAACCCTTGAGATCAAGACTGCATAAAAGAGATACTGAATGTCCACCATGTTTCTTCCAGGTACAACCTCGAGACCTATCAGATCAACGTCCAACTTATGGGCCATCAGATTGATCAAACCCCCACACATTATGTCCCTAGATTCTCTCTTCTTCATTTTCTTGATGTCAAGGAACCTAGTGAGAATATAGTATCCTGCATTGATCTTGTGGCTATACACCATTCCTCACAGAAAGAATAGGTCTTGCTTGCCACACACACCTTGGGTCTCTTTTCTTGAAAAAACCCATGTACTAAGAAGGCGGTGCACATATGGGAATATGGGGTTGTGAATTGGGGAAACCCTAGCTTGCTTGGCATCATGACATTCCTCATCAGAAATCTCAAACCAAAATTCATCGCTATTAAATGTCGGTGGATAACTTGTTGCCCCCTCGTAATGGCAATCCAAGACCTCACAGAAGCGTCTAAAAGTAAGTTTAAAACTACGACCCAAAATGCTAAAGTGAATGATACCATATGGTTCGATATTATTTGGGGGTCTGTCTCAGTAGTGAGAGTTGTCAAAAAGTCATAAACGAGGTGGGGGTAAGTATTCAATATTGTACAACAAATGTAGCACAGACCCAGGTCCTCCAAGTAGGGGAAAAACTCATCCTTTAACCTAAGGATGGTGAGAGTTTGCTCACAAGCAAATTGTATGGGGAGCAACCTCCTTGCTATGAGGAACTTGTAGGTGGGGTCTTCCTCAGGAGTGACCCAGAACTGGGACATAGAGATGTACATTGGTGTAGAGGATGAGCTAGCTCCATGCTTATGGTTGGACGTTTGCTTGAGGGACGCCATTGCTGAAACTCTGTGGGACACAACATGTGACTTGTGGAACACGACATGTCTCTTGCAGCAGAACTTGTCAGTCTAGAGAAAGACATGACATGTCTTTGAAAAGATACAACGTGCACCTGCGCGACCGCGGTGGTTTGGGAGTGTAGAACACGTCTGATTCGGCAATGCTCACGATGTGTCTTGAAAGGGGAAAATAGCGGAATGGTGGAGACGACCCAAATGTAGCTTCTCCTTTAGGGTTTGATGCCATATTGGATCAAGGAGGCACCATAGATGAAGTTTCTTCTTCTTTGAGCTTGAGAAAAGAAGAGAAGAAGAAGAACACACTACTACAGAAAATGCTTTTTACAACAGTTCTTTTTCTCAATTTACAACAGTTGTTAACCGTTGTATTAGATCGCGTGGTCTTATGAGGGGTGATTTACACAACATGTGATCGCGTGTTGTAATAGATGTATTTTATACAACAGTTGAAACATGTTGTCTTTTAAGGAATGGCCTGTTGTAATATGGGTATTTTACACAACATGTGGTGCACCTGTTGTAATATATATTATACAAAAGTTGAACAACGTTGTCTTTCGCTAAACACACCCATTGTAATAGGGATATTTTTTACAACATGTGGTTCACCCGTTGTAATATGTATTATACAACAGTTGAATCATGTTGTCTTTCACTAAACACACCCGTTGTAATAGGTAGGTCTATTACAACATGCAGTGCACCTATTGTAATATACATGTTTGTACAACAGTTGGAGTATGTTGTCTTTCCATACATTTAACTATTATAATAGGATTGTTTAGACAACATGGTGTGTGTTTTTTGTAATATACACAATGTATACAACAAGTTATGCATGTTGTAGTTCACTAGAAACACCTGTTGTAATAGGTGTATTTTTTCCTGACAAACCTGTTGTAATAGGTGTGGATAACACAACATGTGTTGTTTCTTGTAGAATCATACATTTTTCAACATATGATTAATTGTTGTCTTTGATTAGAGTTTGACAGGTCATATATTGAACCAATTGTATTCATCAAATTAACTATATTATTAATAAATTATAATAAATATTCAATTATATTTTTTCATTTCACAAACAAACACATAGTTGAACAAAATTTCCATCAAACCTTGAAAGAAACTAGTACTAAATTTAATTAATATTAAATCATCCATACAACGATTCAATAATACAGAGTACTGAGTATCCACTCTAGAATCGAACTGAAAACTAACTAAAAACGTTTCACACATTGGTCTATGCTAAAGAACAAATGTCTCCCCCACATGTCACATAATCTTATGTGTGCTCAAGAACACATGTCGCCCACTCATTTCAGACCTCATCGATTTCTTCTTGGTTGAAGCAATGACCAATATACTTTGAATAATACTACAATCATATGACAAATATATCAACATATTGTGATTTTTTTAATTTATTTAGAAATTTGAACAAACTAAAAGAATATAATGTTAAGTAGCTTACACATTCAAGAATATTTCTATTTCTCGCATCAAAGATGTCTTTCATATACTTCAACACATAATACTCGCAATCTATATTGTTTGGCTACTTTGGACACTGTACAAAATAAATATTAATTTGTTATCCAAATAATTGTGAGAACTTGTTAGCAAATAAGAGGATGGAAAGGTATAAATAGCCAGAAAACTTAATAAAAGGTATGTGTAAATAGAATAAAAAATGCTATAAGAGTGAAAAAGGTATGATTTATTGCTGAAGAAGGAGTGGTTTATATGCCATACTGGATGATGCAAAACTTGCTCTTGCAAGAGGGGGAATTTGTAAGAGTGAAGAATGCCACCCTACCAAAAGGAACCTTTGTTAAAAAACAACCTCACATGAAAGGTTTTTTAGTTATATCAAACCCCAAAGCTATTTTGGAAACAACTCTCAGGAACTACTCGTGTTTGACAACAACCCATCATGGGGATAAGATGACAAGGTATACCTACGATTGTCTTTCCACATGACATATGTATGGGCTAGCACCTTCTGACTGCATTTTCTAGATGCATATTGTCAGTTGTCACACTAATCTTGTTTTGTCAAAACCTTCCATGGAGAAAGTGTCAGGATTTGCCAGAGTTTTCACTCAATTTCATCTGGAGTTTCTTCTAGTGGTTGTGCCATACAAGATACAACAAACGATGCCAGAATAGGAAATGCAACATAGGTATATAGATTGTTTATGGATAGGTCAAACTTGTGTATGCATATGATAGTATCCTGACAAAATCCATATATAATTTGTAGTTCAAACTTTGTGTATTCATATGAAAATAATATCCTAACACAATCCATTTATAATCTGCATAGATGATGACCCATGATGGGAAAATACTGGGCGACCTACAAAAGGACAAGTTATTTATGAGAGGAAGCATCTCAACTTGGTTGGCCTATTTAGCGATATTAATATATAGCTATGGATACCTCATCTTCACTGTGATCTCTAGTATTGGCATCCCTTACCTTTTCCATGAGGTTAATTGGTACTATGGTGTTAACGTCATAGACCTCATCGTCTACATCCTAGCACCAACTCTGGGTTCTACAATGCCTATGGTGCTGGAGAACTGATATGAACATGGCCTACACTGCAAGCCTGCTCTTTTGTTTATCCTTGCTTCCTGGGCGGGAAAGGATGGTCATTTGTATGCTTGGTTGGTTCTGGTTTGGTAAAGTCAGTAGTTTCAGATCAGCAGACCCGATGCATGATTTTAAGACTGATTGTCTTACATTAACATCTCCATGATCTATGTTCCTTAGTCAGGAAAATTGGATTGCAATCAATAGTGTTGTTGACTTGTTGCCTCTCTTATGTTTTTTCATTCTACAAGGCATTTGAATATGTTGGCAATCTGGATGTAAACTTCAAGACCCTATCCAATATGCTCTAAGATACTCGAGAGACGGCCATTCTGAGCAGCATCGATGGTCCATGCCATTGCTTACAATTGTATTATGAATTTTTCAGATTCACCACAACATCTAACATTGACGGTGTTGTCTTGTAATTAAATTGGCAGCACCAAGGTTGCTCTGTTAGTGTACATTAGTACATGTTGTTGCTTCTGGTTTGATTCGTGGTGATGGACTGATGGGTTATGGACCTCCCTTTAGCTATACTTTCTTTGAAAAAAAATTCAACCCCCATGCCATCTGCATGAAATTATTTGGGTCTTGAACTATATTTAATTCATCCATGTCTTTTTCTAGATGAAGTTGGATGCAATGTAATACAATTGTTTAGATTAATTATCAATAATTGATTAACTACATCATATACTTTATTCAATTTTGTAAAGTAAACAAATACTCTAAACTTCAGTTATCGCATGGATTGTATGTTTTGTATTTTAAGATCAAACGTAATCAGTTCATAAGATACATCATGTATCTGAACGTTGATATGATATGAATGGTTTGAAGTGTTTATTCAATTTTATATTAGTCCATATCCATCAAGTATATGAACATTTTACACCATTAGTACAAATTCTAAGTAAGCATTCATTGAAATCAAATATTCAATAAAAATAACTCTTGTACAGTTACTCACACTATTGAAGAAGGTAAAGGTCCAAATCATGAAATGATCCAAATCAAATTAAAATAGTTTATTCACACCATCTATCCATCACAAGGTTTTATCTCTAGTAAAAGGTAATTTTATTATTAACACAACATGTGAAAAAACTAACAAAGGATATAAGTTTGTAGCGTGGAACTATCAATATCAATATAGCTTATTATTTGAGATATGTCAATGAAGAATTAGTATTTTTCTTCACACTTGATTCAACGAGTGATTATTGAGAGAAAGTAAAAACCACGATACTAATACATGGTCATCAAAATGTAGTTTTCATTTTTCTATATGTCACCACTTCAAGAGATGCAAAAATGTTTTTAAGGGCCTATGAGGCTATGATTGTGAGTTGAGAAAAGAGAGAAAATTAGTGTGTATGGTCAGTGGAGTAAAGTGGATGGCATTCTAAGTTTGATATACAGTTGGGAAAGAGAGGAAATATGTTAATCACATTGATATTGGGTAAGACATTGAGGTGGGATCGTGGTCCTTGGGGATGATATTGGTTCAAATTATAATGTTTAGGCTTGATGCAAGTCCAAGTGATGTCCATTCAGGTTGAGTCAAATCAGGTTACCTGATCTTGGGATCACTCAGGAGTATTAGGACTCATATGGAAAGTCCAAGCTACATGCTTAAGGACGAATTATGTAAAAGCAGTTTAGCTGAGCATGATCCAAATGGTAAACATGAGCACGTTTATAATATTACTATATGTTCTACCGAAGTTTTTTTTCTTGACAATAACTGTTAAAACTCTTCTTCTAACTGTGATGTTGATAGACAGATGAGAATGTTTTTACCTGATCTTGCTGGTTACTAGATGTGTTGATGTTTGAGTGCCACTAGAGTAGGCCAAGGATAACTGTAGTTGCTAATACTTTTGTGATCCTTATCCAACTTAAGTAGTCATGTCACCTTTCTTTTATTCCTCTCCAAAAAAGGATCTTATATTGTAGCCACCATCTTGTCCACCATTCTTTTTTTGGTTATGAAACCTTTTCCTTCATGTCTATTTCCATTGGTATTGGTACTAAAAGCTTTTGTTTTTCTCTTTCAGCAGCTATTGTCTCATATGCTTCCATAAGGTACTGCAACAAAACATGGTTCATCTTACTCTTATCTTGATCGTAGTTGTCTGCTTTATACATTCAATTAGATGTCAGATTCTTGTTTTGTTTTACTGCAACTATCATTATCTCGATTTTCCTGAACTTAGATCTATGTAGTCTAGATTTTCTATGTGGGCTCAGATACCTGAGTGCGAAATGTATATTAGAAAAACCATATAATATCATAAGATGTCTAGATATCTATGACCCTTACATGACGGGATTTTGTACTACTTGCATTTTACTGCTAAAGTCACCGTCACTTTGGTGGTCATCCCAAGTCTAGAACACAACATTTAAATTCAATTCAAGCAGACCACTGTCAAGCAAACAGTCATTAAACTCCTGCATACATTCCAGAAGAAGGCTCTTTACAAACTTATTAAATGTCCTTACAATTGGGATCTACCTATAGGGTCTACTTGTAAACCCAAAGTGTAATATTTTGTTTCAAAGGATAATGCCCAAGCAACTTGATGATATTGACCCAAAGAAGATCTAATCGATATATGTAAAAATAAGAGCATTTGTAAAAATAACACCATATCAAATCAAGTAGCAGAATCTGAAGAAACTAGAACAACACTTCTATTGGTGAATCAGAAAGCAGTATTTTTATGGATCAAAATGTAAATTACCTTGATAATTTCCCATTTCAAATTCTTCCTATATTGCACATCTCTCTTTTGATAAACTTTATGAGTCCTATTCAAATTCATATCAAGAATTCTATGCATTAGTAACTATATATGGAACTTTCAATACATGTATTATGTAATTGAAATTGTTTTATGAAGTACTTACAACTCCATGAGTTTTTCCATGTTCCCATGTAATTTTCCTCATAACGGACCAAGATAGTGGCACTTACCCCACATAGGGTCGAAGACGCAAAGTATCCAATGTCCCCTACGCATACATGAGTACTACATTTTAAGATTAATGTATTTTTAAGCAACATTTAAAGTAAACAAATAACAGACAATCGACCAAATGTATGTGTACTCCACATTATGAGGTATAAAGAACAATTCAAATATTTGTTTCTTCCCTCTAATGAATTGATCTGCTATGTACTGCACCGGAGTCTCTACTTTATCATTGTATAATAGATCTATAAAATGTGGACATATAAATCCAAATATATTGAATATATTTCCCGAGGTCACTTTGTTGAAAAAATGCCTACAAAAAAACACATATTTAGTCTTTGTACTTGTATAGAAACACATATTTAGTCTTTTTACTTGTATAGAAACTTGTATAGAAACACATAATGCTCGTATAGAAACTTACTTTATGTACACTGATATGTGCGAGGCTTCTAGTTGGTCTTTATCATGGCATATTTTAACCAATTCCGGTGTGATAATCAACTCATGTGTGTAACCTACTACATCTTTAGACATTTGAAGAGAGATGTTATGATTCTCATCATCTTCCACATACACCATCAACAGTTCCAGCTTCGTTGGAGGCTTTTTGCATGTTGGCTTGACAAGACTTGGGACTTCATCACAATTTTTTCTAGTTTTTGAATTTCCTGTTTGTGTGCTTATTGATTCCCTCACTTTTCTTGTAGACAACAAGTCTTGGGATTCCTTTTATATGATTATAAAAATAAAAAATATAGTTTATTAATATACATGATTCATATCAATAAATTAATAAAAACACTGTCAAGTTATCTCATATACCTTCATATTTATTTTGATCAATTGTGCAGGACAAGGAAGGTGGGTGCCTATGCCTTGAAAAACTTGATAAACTTCAGCCATATCTAAAGGTATTGGTACACTTTCTTCAGGCATCAACGGGGTATCAATTATCACTTTTTTGTGTTTTGGATCCAATGCCACATTGCGAAGGATAATTGGCTCATTTGTATGAGATATATACACCCTTCCATCAGCTACTGAATGTAATGGATTATCCGACATCAAAATACACTTTTGATAGCCCTACAAAAATAAAATATAGATATTATCAACATGAGAAATCACTATCTCTAAAATTTACTACATTGAGAAATCACTATCTCTAAAATTTACTACATAACAGACTTGTTAATTACCTCAGGTAGATGTGAGAATTGTGCAAGTGGGCAATTAGATTTGGAAGTAGGGTATTGGTCTATATCCCCAACATTGTCGAGATCCTTGCTCGTATTCTTCCCTTCCAGATACTTGATATTCATGGCCAAAGCTTTAATGGTGTGTTTCATTTGTAACAGCATATGGGATGGTTGATCATATGTTCGAGCCACACTTTGACAATATTTTGTAATTGTTATTCCTGGTCTGGTTGCTCTCGCATGTCCTAGGTGATCCTATTTTCCCAATGCCATTGTTAACACATCATTACATCCCTTCTCACTAATGAGTCCCTAAGAAACTTCCTGAGATAGAGCATCCTTACAAAATATAAAACATACATATGTAAAAATAATAAAACTATATATTGTGATGAAAAATCAATGAGATAAAAAATTAAACTTACAATCTTGTACACCACTTCCTTGACCTTGTCACAAGTAACAACACCAATTTTGTCCATTATAGCTCTTTTCCATAATTCTGCTCAAGAAATATTTGAAATAACTGGATCTAAACAATTCTCACTGATCTGTTTATAATATGATAAAACCAATATACCTCTATATGAAATTTCACAAATCGTTTTAAAATGAATCAAATCTTACAATTTCTTGCTCTAGGCCAACATATCCCTTATGAGAAATTCTAGGCCGATACTCTTTCTTTGATCATAATTCTCTTCCAGCCTTACTTTTTCTCTGGTTATTTTTACAAACAATAAATATGATAACATATTTAAATGTCTTACAAGCAAAACAACAAAAAGGATTTTGTACACTAGTTTATATTATCACCTTAAATTCTTAGGTCAATCGACTCATGACAAAATCCTCCCATGGATCTGCAGATATAAAATCATATTCTTTGGGTGGGTGTTTGCATATGTTTCCATCTTCGTCCTTGATGAATTTTTTTTATAACTGAGATTTGAATTCCCTCCATATATCATTGTCTCTTTGTAATACCCACTGCTTTCTGACAGATCCAATCGAAAAAACACCCTACAAATAACAAAATCACATACGCATAAAATATAATATAATATTTTTATACAAAAAATATACAAAAAGTATTAACGTCTACATACTCACCTCAATATCTTCCCAAATAAGGTCCATGAGACCTTCTCCCACATCACTCCAAGTATCAATGTTGATTGGAACTCGCTCTCAGGATGCGATTCCAATATAGCTGCTGAAAATGTTTCAGATTTTCCCAATTGGTTGTCCTTCTGAATTCCACTCCAATTGAATTTTTTGTCCTTTACGTCTCTTTCTCAGAACTTTAGGCATTGTGGTACGGCCCCTACTAATCTTTGTGGTCATTGAGTCGTCTTCATTGGAAGACATCTACAACAAAATTTGGAACAAAAAAATATTAGCAAACTGCATATAAAACAACAATTACAAACAACATAATAAAATCTTACAAAATTTAAGACATATTTACATTCATTACAGAAAGATATTAGTGCACGTCAAGAAAATGCTAATACTTACTCTCACTTATGCATACACTATTTTTTTTTAATGCACACTGACATCATCAACAAATGTCCCATCATTATGATCTTCTCGAGCACATATCTCTTCTTCTTCAACAACAAGATCATTATTTACAGACATAAATGGAATGATTGAAGACAAAGAAGTTTCTTCTTTTAAAATGATGTCATCTTCATCGTCATCATCATCTCCTTCATGGGGCCTTCTTTTGTGAGATAAGACTACAGACCAGCCCTTGTTAGTTGTGTCTATGACATAGAAAACTTATTTTTCCTATAATGCCATTATAAATGGATCGTGTTTACATCCCTCACTATCTAGGTTCACTAAGATCAATCCATCTTCTGTGCGTACACCCTTATCATTTTCAGCCCACTTGCAATGAAAAATAGGAATCTGAAATGTGTTGTAGTCCAACTCATATATATCTTGGATCACACCATAATAGGACATGTCACACCAGACTGGATTTTTGTCTTTAGTACTAGCAATGTGCAAAGCTTCGGAGACCAAAGACACCCCACTGTTTTGCATCGTGCTTTTGTCATCTTGACATTTTGTATAGAAAGTGTATCCATTTATAAAATAACTAGAAAATGGCAACACTATTGATTTAGGCCCCACAGATAACCATTTCAAGGTCTTTGAAACATAATTTGGTGAATGATCAATCTGTTCACTAATATGATTCTTTAACCAGTCGGCGAAACAATATATGTGTAAGTTCATTATATCCTTCTCAGTCTTAGACCGGTAACAAGTTTGTAAATAATCAATGTGTTCTTTAACATATGGTTCAACCTCGGTTGTATTCTGAAGGACATACACATGTGTTGTGTGTAGTTCATCAGCTGAAAGTCGTACAAACTTGCATCCTGTACTGCCTTGTCCATCAATTTTTCTGACATGTCGTGAATTAGGAAGACCAATGGCTTCTACATTGGATAAATGTTGGACACAAAATTCAATAGCCTCTTCTACTATGTAGCTTTCCACCATACATCCCTTGGGTCGATATCTATTCTTCACATACCCCTTTAATAGCTTCATATATCACTCGAACGGATACATCCAACGTAAAAATACCGGACCACATAGTTTGACCTCTCTAACCAAGTGCACAGTCAAATGAACCATTACATCGAAGAATGAAGGAGGGAAATACATCTCAAGCTGACACAAAGTGATGATGATATGATTTTGCAATGAGTAAAATGTCTCATGGTCAATGACTTTTGAGCATAAAGCATTGAAGAACATACAAAGTTTAGTGATTGCATTTCTAACCCGCTTAGGCAAAATGGAACGGATAGCCACGGCAAAAATTGTTGCATTAAGATGTGGCAATCATGTGATTTTAAGCCCAACAGTTTCAAATCTTTCATATCCAAAAATCTATTCATGTTTGAAGAATATCCCTCTGGAACCTTAACTTGTTTTAGGAACCCACAAAATATAGCTTTTTTAGACTTTGAAAGTGTGTAACATGCTGGGGGGAAGTAGGTCCGACTTCCCCTCATTTGTGGAGCCAATCTATCTCAAATACCCATGTCAACCATGTCCAATCTTGCCTTGAGGCCATCTTTTGTCTTCCATGGGATATTAAGTAATGTTCCAATCAGACTATCACATATGTTCTTCTCTATGTGCATCACATCTAAACAATGCGTCACATATAAAGACTTCCAATAAGGAAGATCAAAGAATATAGACCGCTTCTTGTAGAGACCTTTGAGAATTGGAGATTTATTCTTTTTTCAAATTTTATTTTCAATTGTTTCACCTTAGTGAAGATTTCTTGACCGATTAATGGTTGTGGAGCTCTTCGTAGTTCTACTTTTCTGTTAAAAGCTTTCTTCACTCTACGATAATGATGATCCTTAGGCAAGAACCTGTGATGGCCGAGATAAACAGTTTTCTTCCCATGTTTTAGTTGGCAGAAAGAGGTCTCGTCTTCATAGATAGGGCAACCAAGATGTCCTTTGATACTATACCCAAATAGATTTTCATATGCCGGGTAATCATTTATCGTACAAAATAGCATCACCCTCATATTAAAATTCTCTTTGCGGTATGCATCATACAACTCAACACCCTTGTCCCACAGAATCTTTAAATATTCAACAAGTGGAGCCAAGTAAACATCACTATTGTTTTCAGGCTGCTTTGGTCCTAAAATTAGCAAAGTCAAAAGCATATACTTGCGTTTCATGCATACATCTGGATCAAGATTATATATAACCAAAATTACAGGCCATGTACTATGACTTCCTGAATTATGGGGATTCATTCCATCTGCAGAAAGTGCCAATCTTAAGTTTCTAGGATTGCCACCAAATTCTGGAAATATATTATCGATTGTCATCCATTGCGGAGAATCTACAGGGTGTCTGAGAAAACCATCTATTTTTCTATCCTCAGCATGCCAAACCAACTTCTTCGCATCATCAGCATTATTGAACAAGCGCCTAAATCTCGGTATTATTGGTAAATACCACAACACCTTACTAGGGCTGCCATCCTTCTTGTATCGTGGTTCTCCACATAATGGACAACTATCCTTTAAAGCATGATCATTTCCATACAAAATGCAATCATTGGAGCATGCATGTATCTTTTCATAATCAAGGCCCATGGATGAAAGCACTTTCTTTGCCTTGTAAGTGCGACGAGGAACCACATTATCCTCGGCAAGCATATCTTTCAAGAGATGTAGCCAGGTCGTAAAACTTTTATCAGACCAACCATTGCTCGCCTTCAGGTGATATAACTTTAAAACAACAGATAATTTGGTGAACTTGACACAGCCATTGTATAATGATGTTTCAGAGTTAGTCATTAACCTTTCAAATATTTTAGGACAGTCTCGTATCTTTTCTTCTACATTGTAAGCCATGTCCTGCAATGTGTCTCCTTCGCCTCCCTCAAATTGTACACTCTGATCTACAGTATGAAAATCTTCCCTCTCGCCATGATGTATCCATCGAGTGTAAGTCGTATCAATGCCATCTCAAAATAAGTGATGACGCAATGCATCTTTGTTAAGCCGCTTACCGTAATCACACCTTGTGCAAGGACAAATAAGTCTAGTATCATTTCCTGCATGTTCAATTGCACACCTTACAAATTCATCCACTCCTTTTTCATACTCTTCATATAAGCGATTTAAAGACATCCACTTTCGATCCATTGCTGCACAATGATAAAAGGGGTGAGTACAAATATGTGGATAGTTCTTATATGTGATTCCAGACATCCATTCAAGATGCATTGCTATACTAGAAAGATTCACCTTGAAATAAACTACATAGATAACAACCATATTATTTCACCGATGTAAATCAATTGCATCCATCAATAATCAGGCATGTCACACGAGAACATTAAAATATTTTTCTATGAAAATTGATTTAGCTAGAATCATTGTACAAGGCATGCATATCTTTTCAAAACCTGCTAGAGATAACTTCTTAGAGATCTAAAAGATTGATAGCAATTACTATCCAGAGGTTTGTGAAATTAGCACCTTTGCAATTTATCCTATAATAATACATGGAAGTTGACCTTAAACAACCTTAACCTCAAAATTAGCATTATGTTGCTTCCTCCTTGTTGAGCACTAAAATACATGTAGTGTAACTCACTACATCAAGCATACTCATTAGCGGCCTTTCAGAAAAGCCACTAAAAAATAAATAAAAGCCACTAAACAGGTTTAGCGGCATTTGTTGACATTTAAAAAAATGCCTCTAGCGCCAATGCCACTAGGAAGATAGTGGCTTAAGTTGTAAAAGCCACTAAAGGTTTGTCTTTGGTGGATTCAAATAAATGCCACATAAAGTCCACTAAACCATCATTTGGCATTTATAAAAAAGCCACTATCCATCAATTGGCTTTTATACAAATGCCACTATTTTGTATTATGTTGGTGTATGAAAATGTTCTTATTGAGTTTAATGGCTTATAAAAAAAGCCACTAATGACTACTAGCTATGTATTACTACATGTTCATGGCTTTTAGTCATTCAGTTTTCAATTCATTATCATTATTTCTAAATGAATGTCAATTGTAGACGAACTCACTTTTCCTGAAAGTATGAATAATTTTTATTTATAATCAATTGAGAATTACATGGGGAGGACATTTTACCTTGCCCCTTATAATGAATTACATGGGGAGGATGTTTTACCTTGCCCCTTATATTGAATACAACACCAATGTTTACTAAGTTCCATTGAACTTGGATGGCTTCACATGCCAATATAGTCTTCACTGACTTAAAAGAACAATAGTAGGGAGGCGTGAATGACTGAATTAACTGAATTAACCATCTATATAGCTGCTTATAAACCAGAAACTGCAGGAGTTGCAACATGATTCTCTTGATTAAGTATGTATTCATTCCTCAGGTTGTATAGATCTTCTTTGGTGTGATTAAACTTTGATCTACTTCATATGTCGCTTCTAGAGTCTGAAAATCCTCTAGTCTTGGACTTCTTGTGTTAGTCTCAATCTTTCTCGCAGACCATCGCCTCTTCATCTTTGTGCCACTTCCTTTAATTCTCCTACTTACTGATCTCTCTGGAGTGACATCCATATTGGCTTCCTTGGTTTCCTTTACTGCAGAGATTTAGACTGAATCCTTGTTTATGTGTAGGTCATCTTTCTTTGCATCCACCAGGACGTTTACAAACTTTATTATTTCATCCAACTCCTGGTAAACAATTGTGTGATTGTTTCTATATCAACAATAGTGTAAAGCAGCAAATAATAAGGGCAAATAATTTACATGCTGACTCATCTCAACAATGCCACCTGCATTATCAACAATAGGTCCAAACATATCCATAGTCAATACATATGCAACAGTACTCAACATCCATGTTGAATCCACCAAGTGGCCTAATACAGAGCAGCTGCAACATCCATGTCAAATCCACCAACAGACTAACTGATAAATGGACATATGAGTGATGTTTACATTCCGTCTCTATCAAAGCAATAAGAGAACTAACTTCAATAATTATGAGTGATGTTTGGTTATTCAATAGAGAACAATATAAAAACTCCCCAATAGATGAAATTCCCTTGGCAATATGTATGAAGGCATGTGAAGAATGAGATATAATAACAAGGTAAATAATGATTCCTGCTCTACAAAAAATGTGTGGAATATGCAATGGTAAATTCATGAGTTAATTATTAAATAGAGATGTAGAAAAGATGTTCACCAAACATGCTTGTCCTACAGGGAAGCCGAGCATACTCCTCAAAAGCATGTAGTTATTTGCCAAAGATGTGGCTTCCACAGCTCATTGTACAAAGTGCAATGCTTCCCTCAATGCAGAAGGAAATTCCACCATATGACCTATAAGCCAGTCATTATCTCATATATTTGACAAGGCTGCAACTGGGTTGTCTTGGATTGTATTCAACCACTATAGTCCTCCCTATAGCTAAAAACTAGTTTGGTCTTGGTTGGCTCCATTTCTAACCTGATCATGTCCAGTTCAAGAACATGAAAGTAACTATACATAAAAAGGCCTGGAAAGTTTGTATTTTCCTCAATCCACCACTTTGGGTGCACCTTTGGAGTTATGTGTGTTAATCGGAAAGAGATTAGGGATAGGAATGCAGAACTACAGGGCTTTTGGCCGTATTTGGCTTACTTTGGATCGGCATGTACAAATAACAAAGTGGATTACATAAAACAACTATATCTCTCCTCTCTTTCGATAGTATCCACGAATGCAATTAAATTTAAACTTCATGTCCTGCAACAAATGGAAACGACTTTAGATACTACTTTTGTTTTCAATTATGTAACAGTATAAGCAATAATTTATGCTCACCTTGGAAACGTATGTGTTTTCGGCCATGCTATGATGTTGCCAATAGCATCACCAACAGATTGATATTGATCATAAGGTCTAACTAGAGGATCGTTGCCCAAACAAACAACCTCTAAAAAACACCAACAAATGATGAGCCTAAAATTGCACCTCCCACCCTTTTAATGGGGTCAACCTTAGAGACTCGACCGAATGCAATTCTAGCATCTGGATCTGTAAAACTCAACATATACACATCCTACAAAAAAATACAATTTACATAACAAATTTATATAAACGTAAAATGAAGTGCAATTCACAGTAATACAAACATACTTGTCCCTTCTTAAATGATGAATGTCTTATATGGAGTGGAGTTTGCATTGATAAGTTTGTCTACACAATTATTTTATTTTTCTCATAAGTCCATAAAAGTCAACATGGAAAATAATCGATACCACACATCTTGTATAAAATGTATTCATACTTGGCCAGTGCCAACATGCTGTGCTTGACTGTTTCCTGCTCTAGTTAAGGCAAGTAACTCCTCTAATTTTTGGTTGAATTCATCCTTTTGTTGTTGAAGTTTTACATCAAATTCCAATCGTTGTTCTTTAAGCTTATCCTGAAAATGCTTCCTTTGTGCTTCTTCGGATTCTCAGGATTTACGGTTCTTGCCCCTGACATCAGAAGTTGATGGTCCAAGTCCATAACCATGAACATATCCCAGTCTCTCTTCTCCCATAACATACCTATAAATTACATCTGAAGTAACATCAGGTTGTTTTCTTCGTAGCTCTTCTCCTACCTCAGAAATTTTTTCCTACATACAACAAATCATACGAGATGTAATTTATACCAAATATATACCTCTATGAAATTAGTAAATGTAACATAATACTATAGGATATTATGTGTTGTACCAAAATTTTGGGGAATTCAACATCAACTATGCTCCCATCTTTTTTACGATGAGTTTTCTCAAAAAACATTATGGGATCCACTTCTCCGCCTATTTCCTTCTCCATCTTTATCATTCAAACAAGGTTATTGTAAACATCAAATTAACGGATGCCATCAGATTATCTAAATGGATCACAAAAATTACTAACTTACATCATATTTCAGACATGCAAACGACTTGGTTCCTGTTGTGTGGCTAACCTTTTGAAATTTTCTGCTTGTCTTGTTAGTTATAGACTTCCTCTGTGGAAAACATTGCAGTATTGTGCATAGTAATTATCTATGCGGTACTGTAAGTATCAACAAATAAAAAAAATAATATTACCTTTCCTTTATTACTCCTCCAATAATCGACAAGAAATTTCCAATGCGACTTGTCCATGCGGGGAACAACTTGTTCAAGATGTTGTTCGTAAGGACTATCTTCTACGAAGTATAGTCTCCTTAACTCGCACTTGTGGTCCTTCCATTTCTTTCCTATTCTCTTCATTGTCCACTCCTTCAGATTTGAATCCATTGTGAATTTACTCTACCGACATAAAGGATATCAATTAGATGCTTCATTTAACCATTTAAAAATAAAATTTAATAATATACCTTCACAAAATTCCATATAGAATCTTTTTTATTTGTTGGAAATTGTCTCCAGTCCTCATAGTTTAGTGGACAAAGATTGGGATCTCTTGCAATGGTTGTCAGAAAACTTGATAAGTGACTTTGGTTTTCACCTACTGGTTGTCCAAATTGATTTTTCTCAATGGGAATTGGATCGTCGGGCTTTCTTTTCCAAACTTTCAAACATTTTGTTTGGCCACGTGTTCGATGTTTTTGACCTAAGCATTCATTCATATAGGATAAAATATATATATATGCATAATTATATATGATTAAATGCAACACTATAAATACAATGATATGAATGAAATGATTACCTAGCCCATCAGAAAGTGTTGTTGTAACATTCAATGACTCAACATGGTGATCAACTCTATTCTCTACAATTCTTGAATGAATAGACACAGAAGCATTGACTGAATGGGCATTTTTTGCAGAGCTAGCAGCAGTTTTATTGAATTTGTTTGCTCTATCATTATGAATTTCAGTTGGAAGGGAAGCTAAAATTTTTTTGGAGCGATTTGAGGTTGACATGTTCAAAGATTGCCAACAAGCATGTCAAGTAATGCTAGGCACATGAGTCGCCGTACAAGAGTCATTGTTGTTGTTCTTATCATTGCTTGCGGCTGTAATGTTATGGCAGTTTTCACTGTACTGTTCTCTCATGCTGAGTATATCAAGTCATATAAAAATGGTCACATTTAGAAAAATATTGAACAACATAATAACAATTTTATTAATAATATTTAAAAATGAAACTCAGATATTTAAGCAAATATAATTATAAACAACAGTAGAGACAAGGATAAATATGAATAAGAATAATGTCACACATGCAAAATTGATACACCTAGCTAGAGCACAATGTGAGACAGAAAATTAAAGAGATACATTGAGCCAAAAAAGGGTTATTTAAGTCAAATATTAATAACAAACAAAAAGAAACATTGGCTGCTATTTTATTAATAATATTTAAAAATGAAACTCAGATATTTAAGCAAATGTAATTATAAACAACAGTAGAGACAAGTATAAATATGAATAAGAATAATGTCACACATGCAAAATTGATACACCTAGCTAGAGCACAATGTGAGACAAAAAATTAAAGAGATACATTGAGCCAAAAAAGGCTTATTTAAGTCAAATATTAATGACAAACAAAAAGAAACATTGACTTCTATTTTATTAATAATATTTAAAAATGAAACTTAGATATTTAAGCAAATATAATTATAAAAAACAGTAGAGACAAGGATAAATATGAATAAGAATAATGTCACACATGCAAAATTGATACACCTAGCTAGAGAACAATGTGAGATAGAAAATTAAAGAGATACATTGAGCCAAAAAAAGCTTATTTAAGTCAAATATTAATGACAAACAAAAAGAAACATTGGCTGCTATTTTGTAATCTTCTCATTCAAAACAGTCATCATCATCACTTTGAGATAAAATTTCATCATCCTGCTGAATTCGGGATTGGTCTTTTTCAATTGTTGAACTAGCAACAGTAATTCCTTCCATATCCAATCTAACTATGTCACAATTAGTATCTCCATCCTATGATGTCATTGATGGCCCATCTCCAGTTTCACCTTGCACATAAGCTTCGAAATTCTCAATACAAGATTGTTCTTCCATGTTGAACATATCCTGTGGGGCTATCTTTACAGAAAAATGCCACCCTTTTGCAGTGACATCTTATACATAAAATACTTGTCCAACTTGAGATGCCACTACAAACGGTTCTCCTGTAGTTTGAAGGCATCTCAAATTAACTAGAGTCAACCCATGTTCATCATGCTTGATTCCCCTCATTGAGTAGATGTCCTCCCAATCACACTTAAATAATGTCACCTTAAAGTGTTCATAATAATTGAGCACAATAACATCCTTCAAAACACCATAGTAGGTTACATCTCTAGTAATTGGATTGTGGTCAGTGGTTTTAGAATAACAATCAGTCTTAGCTATCTGAAAGACTCCACTATTTTGTGTTGTTCGATTTGCATCTTTTGCCTTGGTATGAAATATGTGACCATTGACAACATAGCCCTTGTACTTAATGGCCAGTTGATGTGGACCTTGAGAAAGAAACTTGATTTTATCATCTACCATTTCTGTTCTTAGGAGTGTCTCAATCTAACAAAAGAAAAGTTTGTTAGACTTTATTCATGAAGCATAACTAATTTAATCACCACAACTAAACTTACATGTTCCTTAAACCATCCATCAAATGAGTTACTATGTATTCTCTGAACCTACTTTAAGGACTTTTGAGGATGTTTTTGCCTAATGATATCATAGTGCATCCTGAATACAAAATATGTGCAATATGTTATAGCATTTTATTAATAGAAGACAGTTGACACTAACTTACTTAATGTAGGGTTCAATTGCTTCACAATTGAATAGTACATACTTATGGGCTTGTTTCAATGTATGTTCGTCCAAAACACATGTTACCATTTTACCAATACCGCGACCTACTGTCGAGAAAATAGACCAATCATCACTGTCAAATGTTGGCTCGTTTTCCAAATTTGCTTCGTCAGTATCATTTCTATTTGGCTGATTTAATTTTATTTCAACTCCATCCAAGTATCTTGAACAAAAAGTTAGACACTCTTCAGCTATATATCCTTCTACTATTGACCCTTCTGGATATATTTTATTATGAACATATCCTTTTAGGGTCATCAGATACCTAAAAACAAAGTTGAGGAAAATATTATGATAAATTACATTCCAATAGGTAAAGTCATCAAGACATGTGAAATGTTACCTTTGAATTGGATACATCCAACGATACTGAACAGGGCCGACTATCTTAGCTTCATAAGAGAGATGGACTGATAGATGCACCATTATGTCAAAAAAACATGGAGAGAATATCTTCTCCATCTCACAAAGTGTAACAGCTATTGCATTTTACAATGCAGAAAAATCAATTGGATCTATGACTTTAGTATACAACCTTTGAAAATAGTGACAAAGATTAACAATACATAACTTATCATTCTTACTGGGCAAGGACACAGTGACAGCTAATGGCAAAAGTTGTTGCATCAGCACGTGATAATCGTGACTTTTCATTAGTAGCATCTTCTAATCCTTCGGTCGTGCACATCTAGATATATTAGACGCATATCCGTATGGAACTTTGACAGATTTTAGGAGGTCGCAAAATAATATTTTTTCATCTTTTTTCATTGTATAGCAAGCTGGAGGTAGGATGGCATATTTACCAACAGTTTTTGGATGAAGCGGAAATATGATTCCCATATCCTCCAAATACTTCCTTGCATTCAAGTTGTCCTTACTTTTATCCTTCAAACCTAGCAATGTTCCAACAATACTCTCACATATATTCTTCTCAATGTGCATGACATCGAGATTGTGCCTTACAATGTTAGTTTTCCAATATGGTAGCTCAAAAAATATGCTTTTCCTTTCCCAATTGTGTGTTGAATCCTTACCTCTTGGCCTTTTCTTACCAATTATAGTTGTTATGCCCTCCAATTGTGACAAGATTTGAGCTCCAGAAGGAGGTTTAGGTGGACACCTAAATTCTTGCTCATCGTCAAATGCCTTTGCTTCTTTTCAGAATCTGTGGCTAGTTGGCAAAAACCTACAATGTCCTCTGTAGCAAACTTTACGGCTATGTGGCAACCGATGTGAGACAATATCTTTATTACAATAGGGACATGCTTTGTAGCCTTTAGTAATCCAACCAGATAGATGTGCATATCCTGGAAAATCACTAATTATCCATAATAAAGAAGCACGCATCTAAAAGAATTCCTTGGTTCTAGCGTCATATGTATGTACACCAGTATCCCATAATTCTTTCAAATCATCAATCAATGGACGCAAGTACACATCTATATTTCCGGGTGAAGCTGGTCTAGGAATGAGTAGGGACAACATAAAATATGGTTAATTCATGCACAACCAAGGAGGTAAATTATATGGAATAATCACTACAGGCCATGTACTGTAAGAAGTACTCATTGTCCCAAAAGGATTAAATCCGTCAGTTGCAAGTCCCAATCGAAGGTTTCTAGCGTCTACAGCAAATTCTGGATGCATCACATCAAATGTTTTCCATGAAGGTGAATCAACTGGGTGCCTTAACTTGTCATCTTTTTCATATTCTTCTGCATGCCACCTCATTGAGGATGAGGTTTTTGATGACATGAATAACCGCATTAGGCGGGGTATAAGTGAAAGTGTCTGAGCACTTTGATAGGTATTCTCTTGGGTTTTTTTGCAAGCTCGTCATCATCATCTGGGATTGTAATCGGTTTCCATCTTGATGCTCCACATGTATCACAGACATCTTTATCAGCAGAATCCTTCCAAAAAAACATGCAACCATTTGGACAAACATGAATCTTCACATAATCTAAGCCCAACCCCATAATCGTCTTTTTTAGCTCATAAAATGAATTAGGTAACTGTTCTTCTTCTGGTAGCATCTTCTTAAAGAATGTAAGAAACATAGATGATGCTTTCTTACTCAAGCCATTAAGACAAACCAGGTGATAGAATTCTAGGATGCAATCAAGTTTGCTATATTTCTTACACCCTGGATATAATTCTATCTCAGAATCCTTTAAAAAGATATAAAATGTTTTAGTATTGAAATGTTGATCACTAGATAGCTCCACTCCTTCTGTATTTCCATCTTCACTGAAACTCAAAAAAGTATCATGCAACATATTTTGTAAATTTTCAGCATTAAGGAAATCTCCCTGATCAGTAGGAGCATCCATTTGAACATCGACATCTTCACCATGAAAAGCCCAAGAAATATAGCTTGGTAAGAAGCCATGCCATAGTAGATGGCTCAATGCAGTCTTTCTGGTGACCTAGTATACATTATAACACTTTCTACATGGGCATACAATATTGTCTCCAATCGATGAATGTTCAAAAGCAAAATCCAAAAATTTAGATACTCCACATAAGTATTTAGTGCTGGTTCGGTCATCCTCTGCTATCCAAGACTTATCCATTCTATAAAAATAGTAAAACATATAACATATGAGTAAGTACGTCATATTAACATGGAACACACACTTCAGTTATAAGAATTCATGTAGCAACTTTCAGTTCCATTCATTAATCTCTTTTTACATCCACACACAGGGGTGTACCCCTAAACAATAACTACACAAAGGGGTTGGTGTACCCCTAAACATGCGCATAATTAAAAAACCTATTAATACAGACAAGTCTAGATAGATAGACAACTAAATACTACACCAACATAATCCCGCATCAGTAACTTCGAGGACTTATCATTGTGGAGATCTTCTCCTAAAGTTCAGAAAAGAAAGCTGCTATGAGTATTGATTGCTTTCAGACAAAAAGTGTAAACACAAATTTTTTGTCTTGACAATTATATTTGTTAATTGGACTTACCGTGGCCTTTTTGATGATCGTGCTATGTCACGGAGCTCCTCACTGTATTTAGACGAATCTAAACTGACAGGGGCCTCATAATCAGATTCGTCCGAACTCGAGCTGATATCCTCCGCCGTGCGCTCATATTGCCGTAGATGATCGGGGGTCTCGCAGTTGATGTTAGTTATCCAAACTTTGATGGTATTATTGCCAACTGGACGGAGAAAAAGCCTGTCTCTACGGCCCACATGCATATTTTCAATCCAATCATTCCAACCTAATTTTGATACAAGATTTCCCGCCAAATCATACTCAACCTCGATAACATGTGAATAATTGCCAAAATTTATGGTCACTTTACCAGGCCTGTAGTGTCTTCCTTTTAGAAAACGCCAATGTTTGGGTATGGCCAATTGGTTTAAGGAACGATCATCTAGGATGATGTCCAATTGTTCTTCAATAGGGAACTTTAACATTTCCATAGAGGCCCAGTTCATAGTGACTATTGTGGGTGGACAGAGACTAGATAATATTAGTATTAACAAAGTGTAAGTACATCTAACGATGTTATATATTTTCAGAAAAAGTTGTATAACATCTGTTAACCTTTTATTGCTTGTCATAACCAACTTTATTGTGGTAGACATGATAGCTTGAAAAGAAATCTAATAGAGGAGATCATATCCTATATCTTTGCAATCGGTCCAATGTTCACTAATCCTTCTTTGATAATTTCAAGGAAGTAACTAGTATTTTCTATAATTTGATGTATCTTTTTTTTGTTTTTGCTGAACCATGCATGCATCCTCCTTTATTAAAAACAACACCAAAACATAGTTTAACTCTTTACAAGCTAAGAATCTAACAACTATATAGAAAGGAAAACTATAACTATCTATTTATGCTATTGACATCACGTATACACAGGGTCCAAACCCCTTTGGAATCACATAATTTTTGAGAAAAGATTCTTCTATTCTTCTCCTTCCAAATACTAGAGATGAGGAAGAAAGTTGCGCATTTGGCTCTCTGATTTAGTGATAAAATCTCTGTCAAACATGAAGGAGCACGACCGTACTTAAGCTTGAAGAAGGACCAAAGCTCAGTGCAATAGAAACAGTCAAAGAAGAGGTGTTGTCCATCTTCTTCATGCTTCCAACATAGATAGCAAACAGAAGGGAGCTGGAAGTTAAAATTCTTTAAAGTGTCCTGAGAAGGTAAGTGCTGAAGGTAACATTTCCATAAGAAAACAAAGATATTCCTAGGAATCCAGGATGCCCACACATCAGCAGTCCAATTCAGAACTTGAGCCTTGGACCTACATAAGTCCCAACACTCTTTCTGTGATGACACCAATTTTACGATTATGATACCCAATATAGTATTTGAAGACCGTGGGCATCATGTAGATGATGATACCAAATGAAGGAATTGGTTACTCAATTATTGTATATTTCCACCCGAAAAGTGTAACTATATATACGCAATTGACAATTAAAACATTATTTGAGTTCAAGTATGATGAATAGGTTTGATTAATTATTTTGGGTACATATGAGTCCATGGGACCCATTTAATACTACCAATGGACTCAAGTGATATATTAATGAACTTGAGGTATTAGTATCATAACAAGTGTTCTGGACTTGTAGGATCAAGAATTATGATGATTTGAATTGAATTCAAGGTTAATATGTCTATTTATAAGGTTGTTTGAAGAATTTATTTGCACAACATATAATGGATTTTGAGTCTCAAACTTTGTTGGAAGACACTTTAGGATAATGTGAGCCTATGCTACAAATTTCAAGATTTTTGGTTGTTGCTACAAAGAGATAGAATTATTTGAAATTGGGGACTTTGATGATATTTTTCTTGATCAGACTTTGGTCTTTAGATATGTGACACATGAATGTCACGCTGCCTTTACTGGCTGGGAGCCTTTGATCCAGGGAACCGGTCATCCCCAACCTCCGTCAATTACAGATCAGAGGGATATGACCAAGCTATGAATCAGCCGCACCAGAGAGAGAACAAACAACAGATCAGCGTGATCTCCTAACTGAGAAATCCTCACCACCTTCAGAGGCATGCCACAAACATCCTCAATTGTCGTCTAGAATGAGGGAACGACTCGTGCAGGAAACCCCCTTTGCCGTGGATCTTTTCTACCATGGTAAAGAGAAGCAATTCCTTAGAGCTCTCCCCCCCCACCTCGAAGGAGATCCCTTGGAACATCCTTAGATCTTCCACTGAACTCGAAAGAAGTGAGGACGAACCCCTTTTTTCTGACACCTCGCAACGCTGCTCCTGGAGAAGAAGGACTGTCGGCGATGTTGTAATAGGGAATTTTAGAGTTTAGGTTGTGGGAGATCGGTTCCCATCACACCCGCCTACGAAGACCAGCACCAGGTTCAGTGGAAGGTGCAGATCTTCCTGTGATCTGGGATAGGTATGAAAAGCACCGAGGTATAAAGCCCCAATCTGGAGAGCTCCTCCGCCGCGGATCCAAGTCGGAGCCCTCAGCGAGTCGTGGATCCCTCTCCAGGTGTGGAAGGTGCGCGTAGATGTACGCCTGTACCTAGACAACACCGCAGGATCATCACTTGAGGACGAGGATGCCGAGATGTGGGAGGTCGCTCGCCGAGAGTCTGCTCCAGTTCCACGACGGCGCCCTGTGCTGCGGAGACTAGGAGGGCTAGCGCAAAGAGAAGAGAGGCTGGCAAGCTTCGGGGGTAAGAAACCAGTGGAACTCATGCAGGACCTGATCTTGGCTATAGAAGAGAGGTCGACGAGGAGAGGAGCACACCTTGTTCATCGCTGGAGTAGAGCCCGACGGAGGCACTAGGGGAATCGGGCTGCGGGTGCCGAGCGTCCTGGCGTTTCACGCGAGATGGAGGAATGGAAGTTCTGAACCGGTCCAAGTCCTCAAATCAGATGTGAACCGGATATTGGCACCTAACTGGATCTGCTGAACCACGACTGAGTGTGAGTCCAGGAGCCATGAGCCACGACCTCCCTAGAGCCATGTGGCACATCCTGATTGGCTTAGAAGGTAAATACTTTATGTAATGTGCAAATATTTGAAATAGGTTTAAAAATAGCTCCGTTGGCCAATAAATTCCCCAAAAATACCCCCAGACTCAGAAAAATGTCCTCTACATTACTGGACCCTTAGATCAGACCTTTGATGAATAGATAATGAGTATATTTAAGGTAGTTGATAATGCTTCTTTTTGAGATCATATTGTTGGTATAATTAGCATATCATGGAAATTAAATCTGATAAAAATATTAATGAACCTTAGTATAATGTGGAAACCAAATATGAACTCGGATTTGACTGTTATGTCAAAATGATAGGCCATTTCTCATTAACGCCCAATTACATGTTTCAACCTCACATTAATTCTAGAAAATAGATAAAGCATCAGAAAATTATGAAAATTGGACCAGACCTCTAAAATGACACCCTAGTCAGTATAAAAATATCAAACAAAAGTTTAGATCAGTTTGAACCAAGGTTTGACCTAAACCCTAATTTGGACCTAAAATTACCAAGAATATGATGTACATATATTAATGATGAATATTTATTTTTAATCACGTGATGACCAAATATGTAGATGATCACGAATGTAAATAGGAATCTTTGAACTCAGGTATGTGGGTTTTATTAAGTATAATACTAGTTTTCATGAATGCATATTGATATGATGTACTTTGGATGCTTGTGTTTGCATATAAATTCTTGGATGTGTATTAGTAGTATATGCTCCGCAAAACATTACAGAACATAAAAGAATATGGATGGTTTGTAGCTATTGAGTGGATATATGCTCTCTCTCTCTCCCTCAATCCTCTCTCTCTCTCTCTTCCTCTAAATATAAGGTCGGCACTCGGTCCCCATAGCCCAAGGGGCGGGGAAAAATGAAGTGTGACACCACTTAGTAGTCCAAACGCATCAAAGGCATCTAAAAATGTGTTTACCTGATTATCACTTTAAATAATGTTTTCTTTTACTCTTTCTTTTTCAAGATTATTTCAATTATGCAAGCATATTAGTATGTATCTTTCTCCCCACGTGCACAACACCTTGTGTGTTGATTCGTTGTTTCATGTATGTTTTAGGTTCAGAGCTAGCTTGGGATAAAAGACGGGAAGTGAGCAGTTGTCCAGGTTGTACCTATTGTGTAGATCCTAGTTTAGCATACATGTTCTTAGACTGTAGAAACTTTCATTCAATATGTAATTGTAAACCATTGTGTAATAAATTCATGTTGTATAAATTTACATGTTGAATGTTGAGAATGTTATGGTTGTATGTTCATGTATGCGTATTATGCTTCCGCATCAGTTTCTGATATGATTGGATGATGTTCTCAGATTTTAACATCTCATTCCCAATAGGGTTTGGAGAAGGTGAAAATTCGGGGACGTAACAGTTGGTATCAGAGCATGAACAATAGCTACACCTAACAATTGCTCACCATGAAACATTAAACCTAAATCTCACCTTTCACTTTACACCTTAGAAACTTAGTAAGTTGTTCTATAGGAATAAGGTTTGACTTAGCCTCTAAGTTAGAACCTAGATGTTCGAGAACTAGGTTTAGACAAGTGTGTGAAACCCTTTCCATATAGAGCTCATATGTATTGGGTAGCTACACTAGTCTACATCTCGTTCTCACCATTTCACTAGGTGACATGACACTAGACTATCTTCTCTGTGTTGGACACTCGTTTTGCTGATTTGGTTTTGTTTCCCAATCGGCTCGCACCTCGACAGTTTTCTCTGACGCCTTCTTTCTCAGAGAAAAACTATATAATATTTTATTATATATATGTAAATATAAAAATGTGTCCCTCACATAGGAGAGTAGTGGGTGTTCATGCAACCTAAGTGAAAGGGAGTGACAACAGTCTAGAAGAGATAGTAGTCTAGATTAGATGTCTAGAGCCTTATCAAGATATGTGATACATAGAGTAGATGATAGAATGATAGTTGAAATAAGCATGTGAAATCTTATCTAAGTTTGATCTCTGATGGTATAAGTTTCCTTATATAGGTTTAAGTTGTATATTAGTTGAATCCAATTTTGGAGAATTTAAGCAAAATCTTGATGATGAAAGTACATGCCCTTTTCCTACTTAGGATAAGCTAAGTTAAGATAGAGATGAGTGTGCATGAGCCTCAAGCTCTTATACAAAGAGAATTTCTAGTGGTAGGATGAGATATGTGGTGAACTCTGGAGAGAGTAAGACCCACAGGGAGAAGGTCATATGACCTAGCTAGTCTCCAATATATGAGATACGTGCTAAAAACAAATGTCCTACACTAGATTACTCTCGAGTGTTGAGTTGAGTCCTTATGCATGATTCAAATCTATATGTGAGAATCGGGTAAAAGAAAAGGATGGGTAGATGACCCATATGATAAAGTAAATCCTTTGGCTGAGTTAGGTCCTAGCTAGAGTGACATTTTTTGTGAATCTCATCATTAGTTGCAAGTGAGGTAATATATGAACACTAGTTATGAGAGTATGATGCTTTGTGTAAAAGATACTCAAAATACATGTTCTCCCTTCTTCTTCTCTTTCTTAATATATGATAATAGAAACCTCACTTGAGCTATATAGATGATTTATATATGAGGAGTCACTCATATAAGCTTGACCTATTCTATAATTCCCTCCCTATATCATACATGTAGTACCCAAGATTGAAATCATGATAAGTTTGACTTTAAAATATTCTCTCCCCCTTCATATGAAACATGAAAGATAGGATGATGAGATCATGGGATAAACTTAGTATACTCTTTTTCCCTTCACATAATACATGCAAAAAAAATGAACTCATGAACTTGATATAAAGATATTTTTGGATCATAGGATATATGATCATAAATATAGTTCGTAACTTTGATTCTTCTCAATGTATGCTTCTAAGTTGCGTATGAATATCATCACCATAGGGTGAAACCCTAATGGTACAAACATGTTATGTAAGCCCTTCTTAAGTAGAAAAGAAATCCGAATATCAAGGATGAAGATAAATTTCCACTAATGCTGAAATCATTGTAAGATGTTGATCATAAAACATATTAATGATGTTAGATTTGAACGATCTGAATACCATGACATATAAACCAATTTCTCTTGAACTTTAAAAGTATGAACAAAACTGTATCCTTAGGGGTGATGTAATCCTAAGATATCACAAAGTCATGTTATGGCTAAGACATTAAATGATGCTTCATATATATAAGGTGGGGTGAGAACACCCAAGAATCTCTAAATCTTAAGATGACAACTTAGGGTATATCGAGAATGATGATGTATATGAAGTTGAACTCCTAAATAGCCTGTTAAGGATGAGATTAGTTGAATTTCGAGGACGAAATTCCATATAAGATGGGGTGAATGTGATGACCCCAATTTTACGATTATGATACCCAATATAGTATTTGAAGACCGTGGGCATCATGTAGATGATGATACCAAATGAAGGAATTGGTTACTCAATTATTGTATATTTCCACCCAAAAAGTGTAACTATATATACGCAATTGACAATTAGAACATTATTTGAGTTCAAGTATGATGAATATGTTTGATTAATTATTTTGGGTACATATGAGTCCATGGGACCCATTTAATACTACCAATGGACTCAAGTGATATATTAATGAACTTGAGGTATTAGTATCATAACAAGTGTTCTGGACTTGTAGGATCAAGAATTATGATGATTTGAATTGAATTCAAGGTTAATATGTCTCTTTATAAGGTTGTTTGAAGAATTTATTTGCACAACATATAATGGATTTTGAGTCTCAAACTTTGGTTGAAGACACTTTAGGATAATGTGAGCCTATGCTACAAATTTCAAGATTTTTGGTTGTTGCTACAAAGAGATAGAATTATTTGAAATTGGAGACTTTGATGATATTTTTCTTGATCAGACTTTGGTCTTTAGATATGTGACATATGAATGTCACGCTGCCTTTACTGGCCGGGAGCCTTTGATCCAGGGAACCGGTCATCCCCAACCTCCTTCAATTACGGATCAGAGGGATATGACCAGGCTATGAATCAGCCGCACCGGAGAGAGAACAAACAACAAATCAGCGTGATCTCCTAACTGAGAAATCCTCACCACCTTCAGAGGCATGCCGCAAACATCCTCAATTGTCGTCTAGAATGAGGGAATGACTCGTGCAGGAAACCCCCTTTGCCGTGGATCTTTTCTGCCATGGTAAAGAGCAGCAGTTCCTTGGAGCTCTCCTCCCCCACCTCACAGGAGATCCCTTGGAACATCCTTAGATCTTCCACTGAACTCGAAAGAAGTGAAGACGAACCCCTTTTTTCTAACACCTCGCAACGCTGCTCCTGGAGAAGAAGGACTGCCAGCGATGTTGTAACAGGGAATTTTGGAGTTCAGGTTGTGGGAGCTCGGTTCCCATCACACCCGCCTGCGAAGACCAACACCAGGTTCAGTGGAAGGTGCAGATCTTCCTGTGATCTGGGATAGGTATGAAAAGCGTCGAGGTATAAAGCACCAATCTGGAGAGCTACTCCGCCGCGGATCCAAGTCAGAGCCCTCAGCGAGTCGTGGATCCCTCTCCAGGCGTGGAAGGTGCACGTAGACATACGCCCATACCTAGACAACATCGCAGGATCATCACTTGAGGATGAGGATGTCGAGATGTGGGAGGTCGCTCGCCGAGATTCTGCTCCAGTTCCACGACGGCGCCCTATGCTATGGAGACTAGGAGGGCTAGCGCGAAGAGAAGAGAGGCTGGCAAGCTTCGGGGGTAAGAAACCAGAGGAACTCATGCAGGACCTAATCTTGGCTATAGAAGAGAGGTGGACGAGGAGAGGAGCACACCTTGTTCATCGCTGGAGCAGAGCCCGACGGCGGAACTAGGGGAATCAGGCTGCGGGTGCCGAGCGTCCTGGCGTTTCACGCGAGATAGAGGAATGGAAGTTCTGAACCGGTCCAAGTCCTCAAATCAGATGTGAACCGGATATTGCCACCTAACTGGATCTGCTGAACCACGACTGAGTGTGAGTCCAGGAGCCATGAGCCACGGCCTCCCTAGAGCCACGTGGCACATCCTAATTGGCTTAGAAGGTAAATACTTTACGTAATGTGCAAATATTTGAAATAGGTTTAAAAATAGCTCCATTGGCCAATAAATTCCCCAAAAATACCCCCAGACTCAGAAAAATGTCCTCTACATTACTGGACCCTTAGATCAGACCTTTGGTGAACAAATAATGAGTATATTTAAGGTAGTTGATAATGCTTCTTTTTGAGATCATATTGTTGGTATAATTAGCATATCATGGAAATTAAATCTGATAAAAATATTACTGAACCTTAATATAATGTGGAAACCAAATATGAACTCGGATTTGACTATTATGTCAAAATGATAGGCCATTTCTCATTAATGCCCAATTACAGGTTTTAACCTCATATTAATTCTAGAAAATAGATAAAGCATCAGAAAATTATGAAAATTGGACCAGACCTCTAAAATGACACCCTAGTTAGTATAAAAATATCAAACACAAGTTTAGATCAGTTTGCACCAAGGTTTGGCCTAAACCCTAATTTGGACCTAAAATTACCAAGAATATGATGTACATATATTAATGATGAATATTTATTTTTAATCAGGTGATGACCAGATATGTAGATGATCATGAATGTAAATAGGAATCTCTGAACTTAGGTATGTGGGTTTTATTAAGTATAATACTAGTTTTCATGAATGCATAATGATATGATGTACTTTGGATGCTTGTGTTTGCATATAAATTCTTGGATGTGTATTAGTAGTATATGCTCCGCAAAAGATTACAAAACATAAAAGAATATGGATGGTTTGTAGCTACTGAGTGGATATATGATCTCTCTCTCTCCCTCAAACCTCTCTCTCTCTCTCTCTCTTCCTCTAAATATAAGGTCGGCACTCGGTCCCCATAGCCCAAGGGGTGGGGAAAAATGAAGTGTGACACCACTTAGTAGTACAAACGCATCAAAAGGCATCTAAAAATGTATTTACCTAATTATCGCTTTAAATAATGTTTTCTTTTACTCTTTCTTTCTCAAGATTATTTCAATTATGCAAGCATATTAGTATGTATCTTTCTACCCACATGCACAGAACCTTGTGTGTTGATTCGTTGTTTCACGTATGTTTTAGGTTCAGAGCTAGCTTGGGATAAAAGACGAGAAGTGAGCAGTTGTCCAGGTTGTACCTATTGTGTAGATCCTAGTTTAGCATACATGTTCTTAGACTGTAAAAACTTTCATTCAATATGTAATTGTAAACCATTGTGTAATAAATTCATGTTGTATAAATTTACATGTTGAATGTTGAGAATGTTATGGTTGTATGTTCATATATGCGTATTATGCTTCCGCATCATTTTCTGATATGATTGGATGATGTCTTCAGATTCTGACATCTCATTCCCAATAGGGTTTGGAGAAATTAAAATCCGGGGACGTCACACTTTCAGTGACAAGGACACCTTAATTTCTCCCATTCATGAGGTTGTATTTTTTATTGACTTGGTTTCGGGCACACCATCAAAACCTACCTACTGTATGGCACCACTTTAGCTAGATGAGCTCAAGAAACAATTACAAGAGCTTCTGGACATGAGGTTTGTTCTCCTAGTGTTTCTCCTTGGGGAATTTAGTCTTCTTTGTAAAGAAGAAAGAAAAATCTATGTGAATGTATATGGGTTATAGAATGTTAAATCAAGAAACCATCAAAAATTTATATCGCCATGCATCAAAGATTTGTTTAATCGATTGAAATATGACATTGTCTTTTCTAAGATGGATCTTTGAAGTGGATATTATGAAATGCATGTGAAAGACGACGATATACCCAAGATAACCTTTTGTGCACATTATAGACATTGTGAATTTTTGGTTATGCCTTTTATGTAGACTAATACCCCCAACTATCTATATGAATATGATGAATAGAGTTTTTGACTATATCTTTATTGCTTTGTAGTTGTATTCATTGGTTATGTACTTATATGATCTGAGTTAATGGAACAACATCACAAACATCTCTAACTTGTTCTCCAATCTCTGTGAGAGCATTAGTTGTATGTGGAATTCCCAAAGTGTGACTTCTAGCTTGTGAAGTTATGTTCCTAGGTCATTTTATCTCAATAGGATGTATTGTGGTTGATCTAACAAAGACTGAAATAGTAACTATGTGGCAATACTTGCAGAATCCTCTAGAGATTTGTAGCTTTCATGCTTCCAACATAGATAGAAAAAAGAAGGGAGCTGGAAGTTAAAATTCTTTAAAGTGTCCTGAGAAGGTAAGTGTTGAAGGTAACATTTCCATAAGAAAATAGAGATATTCCTAGGAATCCAGGATGTCAACACATCAGTAGTCCAGTTCAGAACTTGAGCCTTGGAATAGATTAATGGTGTCTGGCTTATTTTTTATAGGTGTGAATAGATTAACCACACTGATTTGTACTTTGAGGTGGCTATAAAAATATCGTGCATGGGCTTGTTTTTCGTGGCCATCAGGGTTCTGTCTAATTCCTTGTAATTGCCTCCTCTCCTAAACATAGGACATGGGTGTACATATCAATACACAACAACGATTACAATGTCCCACACACTTGGTAACAATAACCATGAAGCTCTAGAAGGATAAAGATGAACTCAACCGAGTCTGAGAAATAAGCAAGAACCAAAAAGCTGGGAAATATCATGATGACAACATACCTCTTCAGAAAGTTGCAAAGCTTAGAGGAATCGGATGATTGGAGTCCCTCACTCGAGCTCGCCGATGCCTGAGATGGTGCTTCAAGTTGGCTAGGTCAAATTTGGCGGCTGATGGAGGTTCCCGGTTCCCGATTGATGCGCACGGCCAGCAAGTTTCACTCCTCCACTTGCAAATGTCGGTTCCAGGTTGGGACTCACTGTCGGCGCCGGCAACTCTGCGGCCGATAGCTTCTCTGGAGCCGACGCGATCAACAAAGCTAGGGCTTGTCACAAGGAGAGACTGGGGATGGAGGAAGTCACAAGGAGAGAGTGGCAGATGTCGGGCTGAATTAGGGAGAGAGTAGCTATTTGGAGCGTGAGTCGTGAAATTTGGAGCGGGAAAGTCAATATTGCCTTAGCAAATTTAGATATGGCAATTTAGGATTGCCACTAATTAAAAATGCAAATGCCTTTAATGTTAAGTCCTTTTTAGAAACTCTATAATAGGAGGTTTAGAGGCATTTTAATTAAAAATGCTTGTATATTAGAAAGATAGTGGCTTTATTTTATAAATGCCACTAGAATAAATGCCGCTAATGGGAAATTTTGCTGTAGTGACTGGCTAAAACATAGCCATGTAGATACTAGATGAAATTGGCTAACGAATACCTCTTCCCACAAATTTAATATAAGAGATTGATCAATCACTCTTCATTAAACCATACCTTTTTTATAATCACACACATCCCCCACCAAGGAATGGATCCACACAAAGGGTACACAATATAGTACATCAGATTGACTCTCGAGGAGAACTTGGACATCAGATACAAATGATGGCTGAGAATGGAGAAACATCATCAGTACAATATAATGCCACTATATCACCAGATGAAAACACAACTACACGTCACAATTCATATATGGAGACACTTCTCAAATATCAACTAGGATCCTGACCTATACATGTATGCTTCCACCTCATACTATATAAAAACTTATGAGGCTAACATTTTATTAAATCATATTTGTCTACGGATAGGACACACTCAAGATATTAAATCAGATCTATCTACGAATAGGACACACTCAAGATATTAAATCAAATATGCAGTAGATTACCCAATCAAAGACTGGAGAAGATCTGAATCAAAACTAGAGTTGCAATCCACCCTATTCATTCCATATAAATAATAGTTCGAATTTGATCTCATTATTATCAACTTGCTTTGTTGTGGCTGGTTATACTATTTATTCATAGCAAGGTGCCTAACATGATCAATAATTTGATTGGTATTCTCTTCTCTAAGTCATTAGTAAGAGATAGTTTTTCTATATGCCAACTAACCAAGGTTAGTAATCCAATATCCTGTAATGTTTTTCAAAGTTGATATTACGTTCATTGTTTACCCTGACAATGGACAATAAAGCTCTGACAATCCCTAGTGCAGACATCACTAGCTATGAATATGTCCAATTGTTCATGTAGTAGTTCTTTGTTGTTAGTGAATTGAGGTCATGTACCCAATGTTAGATAGTACAACTAAGATTGATCTTGGAAAGGTACTTCTAGAAATCAAGAACCATGCTAGGGGAGGACTTGCTCCCTCTTCCACTACACAGTTGGAACAAGTGATTTAACATGATCTATTCTTTCTTATCCAGCTTATTGATTTTCCATGTTAAATTTCATTATTGTTTTTTAGATATCCACAGGTGACAGGGGAAACATTTTATCGCTTTTCTCTGCTAAAGGTGCATGCTTTATATGATTTCTAAGTCTAGAAACATGGAATTGTATGTTCAGAAAGCTTGATAAAAACATGAAATGTATTCTGTTTGTGATTTTAGTTGCCAAGGGTAGAAGTGTATATAAATGTCAAAGGGTCTTATTGGTGAAAAAACAAAAATAGCCAAGTTCAGAAATAGTCAGGATTCTCATATCCTTTGTATAGGGATACATGGCAGGAGGGGTACATGGACACCTCCTCCTCCAAACTGCATAAAGTTGAACATTCATGAAACCATGGTAAAAATGAAGCATCTTTGTCTAAATTAGCTAGCAATAGAAATGGCACCTGGTGTGGAGTCTATGGGATGAGGCATGGGAAAAATGGCTTCGGAGATGAGCTAATGGGGGTTTATATGGAACGGAATTTCATAGACATAATAGACTCATCAATGTTGTGGCGGATAGAGACTGCCTGGTTGTGACCAAAATAATTGAAGAAGATACAAAATTACACCCATGTTTGCTTACTGGTCTCCTTATGGTTCATATGCTATTGAAAGAGCACCAAAGGTTTCATTTGCTTGTAGGGAATGTAATACAATTTCTAATTTATTGATTAGGTTCTAGCTATCATTTATGATGTTTGGTTTGATAACCACATCCTGGAGTGGAAATATGTGGAGAGTTCTTATATGTCATTTTAGTAGAAATATATAAAAAATAAGATGGTGAACTCAGTTTTATAAGAGGTATATGACTAAAAGTCACCAAAAAAGTTGGTGAACTTAGTTCTAGCTTCAGTTTTATCATTCACATTAGATGCATGCATAGCTATACTAAGATACTAGGGAACATAATGCAAAATCCCTTTCTTGATTTAGAAAATAAGATTATTGTCACAGTTATACATGAGTCTGTATAAGAAATTTAAGAAAATCTATGCATTAATAAAAAGGTACCACCGAATGGAATGTTGTAAGCAACAGAACATCCTAGATCTATTCATGCACATTTCAAATGTGATAGTTCCAAAATGATTGATCTCTAGGACAGTCATCTAACCCTTTTCCCATCTACAGACCTACATTGTGAAAACATTTAATGCCACCATGGCACTATAGCAACCCTTTCTAGATAGTTTGTGCAACCATCTTGACAGTCATCATAAGGGAGAAAACTGTCAGTGGCATGCATTGCAAGCTGACTCCAATCATTATGGCATTGGCAGTAGAAATGGTGACCAATAAGGCCTATAACTTGAGAGGCATTAACTGCCATGGTCCAGTAGTTTCATGTGTTGAAATTAATTGAACTAGGGAATAGGGGTTGGTGTTAAGGCAGGGTACTTTACAATTACTAGAAAATGCAAGTTTTTGATGGTTGCATACTTGCCAAGATATTAAGGTGTGATTTGATGCCTAGGTGTCTCCTGCAGTTTTATCAATTACATTAGTTCAGTTGGTGAACTCAGCACTAGCTTCAGTTTTACATATACTTGTGATTTGTGTATAAGTAACTTATTAAATATTTAACAAGATTATTGACAAAAAATGCACATATATACTCTATATAAAAATAGCCACATATGTGTTGCATATGACCACATATGACCTACATATGTAGTCAAGGTCACACATTTGGTTGCTAGCCAGATGCAGGTCAGAGAGGTGGCTGAACCGCATATGCGGCTACGTGGACTGCATATGAGAACACTACTGCCATGCTCCCACCTTTGGCCAGTTACCACTTATGTCTGTAGAATTTCACACATTCCATATATACACTTTATGACAACTTGTATAGGTTGGCTAAGTTAGTGCTATAAGATCAAATGAAACTTTAAGATTTGGACACAAGGATATATTAAAATTGATAAAGAAGTCATTGTTGACCTTGAATCTCGATTGTCAAGCTCAATTTCTAAGGTTGCATGTCTCAAGAACTAATGTTAGGCATATCAGGTGAGAGTTATATGTACTTGTTAGTTGTTGAGAGCAAAAACAGTATGCAACTGATCTGGTATGAGTACGAGTATATTGTGTATTTGTGATCCTTTGCCATTGGTAATGCATTGCCATGACAGGCAGTTCCGGCGTAGGGTTGGAGTTTGCATTTTCTCTTCTATAGAGATGTAAATCGGTGGCTTATATGATTTCCAATTTGATTTGCAAGTCCCATATGTACGGTGTTGATGTTTTATACACCCTGTTTCCATCCCCCTATTTATAGATCCCATTGGCCAATTCCATTCTATGTCTGTTTTCAAAAATTGTGTGCTAGTTTATTGTTCAATGGTCCTTACTGTAGTCATGCTCCATCACACAACTACTGGAATTTTATCACAACACTAATGCAGAATGATATTGGTCATTTTGTAGGGAGGCTGTAGTGTTTTTTGCAGCACTGGTGGTATGTTTATAGATATACATACCTTCAAAAGAAATTCTGAATTCAATAGACAAGATGCTTCATTAGAGGTCCTGAGTGTACAATCTTAATGAAGCTTGTTAGAACTCAGCATCACTTGTTGTCAAAGCAGGAACTGACAAAGTAATGTGGTTCCTTTAAGAAAGGTCTGCGTCAACTTTTTGCAGTTAAATTGAAAATGGCACTCACCATCACCATAGTCTCTACTTGGTACCTGAGCGGCATTTATCACTCCAAAAGGTACTGATGTTGAATACAACCAGTTGTAACCACAAAAAGTAATCTACAATTCAGGAACCAAAGGCCTAACTGATTGGATATGAAAAAAGAACATCGTAAGTTTGGTTTTGTCATGATGTGGTAAGGAATTACATCTATGATGATGAAGAGGTCTAGTGAGATCCAACAATCTTTCAGAACTAAATCTTTAGAGCGACTCATTAGTCTGAACAAATCTAAATACCCTCATGTGACAGTACAGATAAGTTAGGTTATAGCTTGACTTGTTATAATGTACACTCGGAACATTACTTATTATGGTCTATATTAATTTTCAGAATTTTGCTAGTAACAAAGAGTCTAGTCAATCAATATATGGTCTCCTTTGAGCATGAATACACGAGGGCCTAAATTTAAGAGACCAAACATTTAAGGAAGATAAATGAAAAAGGAAATGTTAGTAGTAAGGAGAAACTATGATTAGTTCAAATAGTAAAGATACAAGAAATAATAAATTGCCAATGTGAGATAGTATCAGACTGGTCAAACTAGGAGAATTGTTATGAATCATGTCAAGAAGTAGGAAAATTGATGAAAAAAACAAAAAGACTGAAATGGAATTCATACAATAAAGAAAACCTGAGAATGACTAGAATGCTTTTCACTTTGAAACAAGTAGGAAAACTGAAGTTGACAAAATATTAATAAAGAAAAAAAAGAAACCAGTGACATCCTGCACATACTTGACTCAAATTAGATTGAAAAAATATGTTGCATTTTAATTCTATAAGAAAATAAGGTCTAGGGTAATAGTGCAAATGTTTTCTTCTCTCTTATCACTCATAGTCGTTGGGGCTCCATATGCTTGTGTTTCTATTATACCTCTTTGGTATAAACTTGCATGTAACCTCATATGTGATGCATGCATGCTACAAAGATAGACTACATGTGTGTCCCAACCTTAGGCTTTGATGCATGTTTTGCGTTGGGTCCACATGTAACATGACCTATTAGTTGTCCTCGACATGACAATAGACCTTGGCCCAAGCATACCATGGTAACACCACTTTATTCATACATAGGGTCACAACCCTGCATGTAACCAATACATATACTTATGGGGAGCCTATGACTACATGTAACCCATGATGTAATTGTTATTATGAAGAATTACTTCCAGACCTATTTATTTTTGCATCATTTTCATAAGAAAAGGAAGTGTTTCTTTATATAATTTTTCAATTAGATAATGGATATATTTGGATCTAGAAGAACATAGTCTTGACAGAGGATCTTCATGCATGCATTTTTTTGAGTGAATGAAAATTCCAAATCATCATTGTTGTGTTTACAGATTCCATAAATGAAAGGTGATTGTGATTGTGACTAGTTTATGACTACAGATGTGTTGCTTCTTCTACAAATTGTTTTTGATGAAGCATAACTTATCGTCACAATGTTGGAGATGCAAATGAGAATTTATGATCTTTGAGTAAAAATGTTATTTTCTATCAACTCTAGAATCTTAAAGTTGATGTTAGTATAAAATAATAATAATGGCATGATAGTACTATCCTTGTACCAATTAACATGTTATTTTCTAGATACCCACCATTTGCATCTTGGTAGACAACATCTTGGCCACTTGATTCCACTTAAGTGTTCAATAGATTAGACACATATTTCACTATCTTAGCCACTTGGTTCTGGTGAAGGGTTCAACAAATTAGGCTCACCACTTATCTCGGTAGCTTGGACACCTTGTTCTAACAAAGTGCTCAACAAATTAGGTTCACTCATGCTGATTTTCAAGGAAGTTGGGAGAACAATTCAGTATTGGTCTAGTGATATTCTCAAAGGAAGCTAGAGATCTCTCAGTTTTCCATAAACACAGATCTTTCAGTTGCCTCCTTCTGATTGTTTATGCAAATTATTGTTATTAGCAGTGATAAAAGACAGGGCTAAAGATTCTTTAATAGGCAATTTGAACTTAGATACTTAAGAAGTCCAATTTGATACCATGGTATTGAAGTTACACGATCCAAAGATAGAATTGTCATATTTCTATGAGGAAATATTTTGTATAGAATAGCCACAAAGGATAGAATCTCCAGCCAGGGGATTCCAAGTGACAACCAATGCATCTTGTGTAATAGTAGCAACAAAGACATGACCACCTATTCAATGGGTGCAAGTATGGTCTATCATATGCTTGAAGAATAGCTCGGGAACCAGTAATAATGCCCAGAACATGATCACCACCATTAAGTGGATCAACGACAATCATAGCTGGACCAAACATACTAGGGGAGCAACAGGCATTTGCATTACTTTGTTCTGCTACTGTATTTGGGAGGAGAGGAACAAGATGGTACATGGAGGGATCAGAAGGTCTGAAAGAACCATTGTGTAACATATTGACCAGTATATTAGGACTGTTGTAAAAGCCAAAAAAGTCTTAGAAAAGGGGTTTAATGATCAAACAATCATATCCACAGCCAATTTGTAGAGGAAGAGGTGCAGTTAGAATAGAAATTTAGGTTTACCAAATTGGATTGAAGGGAGCTCGAGATAAGCCTAGAGAAGCAGTTCTGGTGCCCTGAGAAAGTTGAAGGATCAATGCGGCCTTGCTGTCTTCGCACACAGCTATCTCACTAGGTCAGCAGAGCTGCATCATTGGAGGAGTAGGCGGGGACACCTTTGGCAGGAGGCGGTAGAGGAAATGATGAGGCGGTGTTTCCTAGAGATGACGACTCTTCCTGAACGATGCTTGGCACAGTCGATGCAAGGTGCTTATGTGGCTAGTGGCTAGGGTTCTTAGTTGATGATGGAGGAAGGGATAATAGTAATTGGTAGGGGGCAGAAAGGAAGCAGAAACGGAGAGGAAAGGAGGAGAAGGAGATGAAGGGGGAGTGGGGGAGAAACTGTTGTGAGAAGAGGGGGAGAAGAACAGCCGCACACTCTGCATTTTGTGAACACAGAAGACGCACAATGTGAAGCAAGGGGCACACCTATTAATTAGAAATGACAGTGGCAGTTAAATGTAATTAAGTCAAAGTTATAAGGAAAAATTAAGGAACTAAATGACCAGTCAAATGATGTCGGAATGATACCAAAATTTAGACAGTAGTAGACTAGATTTTGTTCGACTAGTGTCTCAATTGAGAACAAAATTGATTGAAAAAATTAGATTCGAAACAAAATGTGGACCTATATTTGATAATGAATTTATAAAAAATAATTCTCTAATTTTAGGATTATATATTGTGTTATATAATATTGGGATTGGGTCAGTTATGGGTCAAAACATCTACCCATAGTGAAAAAGTGACATTCCCATAAATCCCAAAAGGAACTCGGACCTATATTTGATAATAATATTATACAAAAAAATTATTATCAGATTACATGTTCCTGATAAAATTCTCTGATAAGAAATTTGGTTCAGCTCGGTTGCAGCTATATAACAAGTTAGAGTCTGTTGTATAATCTTGGCATGTAACAACTAGTTATAGCGTGTTGTGTGACTATGGTCTATTACAACATGTAGCTATTACAACAGGTTATCACATGTTGTGTGATAATGGTATATTACAATGGGTTAGTTAATGTGGTATAATGCAGGTCTATTAACGACTTGTTATGTGTGTATATTACAACATGTCACAACATGTTGTGTAAATATAATATACAACAATAGGTTGGAGTCTGTTGTGTGATCTTGGTATATAAAAATGAGTTTCAATATGTTGTATTATTGTGGTCCATTACAACATATAGCAAATACAACAAGTGAAGGCATGTTGTGTAATTAATACATATTACAACGAGCCAATCTGTGTTGTCTAATGATGGTCTATTACAACATGTGACTATTACAATGGGTCACAATATGTTGTGTAATTAACATCTTTTACAATAGGTTTGATTATGTTGTGATACTACAGCATGTTACAAAACTTTAGCACTCGTTGTAGTATCCCCCTATACTACAATGGGTTTGGCATGTTGTAAAATACATGTGTTGTATAAAATATACAATATACAACATGAAAATAGACTTGTTGTGTTAAGTAAGCTAACTACAACACAATCATCAGAACTATTTTCTATCTCCCATTGTAAAAAGAATTTTCTATAGTAGTCATGAGGCTTGGCAGTTGCTGAGAAGAAGTGCAGTGGAGGAGAAGTGCTTTGCGGTCTTAGAGGATGAGGGTGTTGTTGACGGCGGCTCAGGAGAAAGCTTCTTTGCTGCAGATCACACATGGGTGGTCATCAGTAGAGGAGGCTCGAACAAGGTTGGCAACATAGCTAGAAATGAAGTGAGGAGTGAGGGAGGCGGCGAACGTTTAGGGTTAAAACCGCTTTTCTCGTTAAAAGACACAATGTGTTGTTTTTAGAACACAACATGTCTCTTGGAAGAACTTCCCTACAATCTTCTAAGCAATTATGTGCGTTACAAGACACATCATGCTATTTTAAGCACACACCATGTTCGAATCTAAAAGTTCAAATTATAACTCTTTCACTGATAACGACATATCATGTTCATCTTCAGATAGCTCTTGCTCCATGTTGTCTCTGAAGTTCATGTCGTGTCTTAATTAAGACATGTCATGTTTGTTTCCAGATTGAGTATTCGCATGGTTTGCTTGATAGTAACACGGTGTGTCATTTTAGGATACATCGTGTCTTTTTGGGGTTTCTACTCACTTTTTTCTCGATGTAAGAGATGACACGTCATGTCTTTTTGAGTTTTTGTAGAATTCAACTTCTCGCCAACACCTACAAAAGTAATGTGATGCAAGTATAAGTGTTTAAATTATTACATACACCCAAAACAAGCTTTTTTTTGGGAGAATTAAAGATTGTTCTTGACTAAAACATAAGAAAGAAATTCTAATCTAATGTGGGGTCAACTCCCATGGGTTCCTCCATTTAAAGTTTGAAGTAGGACTCTTCAATCTTTTGATCAAGCATCCTAAAAGGAGCAAGTGGCTCCCTTGTCAACTACATCTCTTGTGATGTACAACTTGTAGTGTTTTCAATTGACCTTGAAGGAGGATTGTTTGCCTTACAGCTCCACGGTCTCGTATAGAAAAACGTGTAGGACCAAGAATGGTCCAGACCACTTATATCTCAATTTTCTTGGAAACAATTTGAGGTTGGAATTGAAAAGAAAAACTTGGTCTCCTTCTTTGAAGTCTTTGATCTTGATTATCTTACCATGCCATCTCTTTGTATTCTCCTTGTAGATTTTGGTGTTTTCATAAGCGTCCATTCATAGCTCCTCCAGCTCTTTTAGTTGCAGTAGCCTATTCTCTCCTGATTTCTTAAGATCATAGTTCAGAAAATTGAATGCCCATAATGCTTTGTGCTCCAATTCTATGGGTAAATGACATGATTTTCCATAGACTATCTTGAAAGGAGTTGTTCTAATGGTTGTTTTGAAAGTTGTCTTGTGTGCCCATAACACATAGTTCAACTTAAGTGCCCAATCCTTTCTTGAGCTAGAGATAGTCTTTTCTAGAATAGCCTTCAGTTGTCTATTTGAGATCTCCACTTGTATTGATGTTTGATGGTGATAGGGTGTAGATATCAAATGCTTTAACCCATATTTGCAAAGTTGGTTGTTGAAGTTTCTCTCATTAAAATGGCTACCACCATCTAAAATGATTGCTCTTGGAACTCCAAATCTTGGGAAGATGATTTTCTGAAAAAGTTTGATGACTGACTTTGCATCTGGAGCTTGAGTGGGGATCACCTCCACCCATTTGGATACGTAATCGTAGGCCACCAATATTACGTTGTAGCTGCATGAAGACCAAAAGGGCCCCATGTAGTCTATACCTCAAACATCTAAAACTTGTATCTCCAAAATTGAGTTTAATGGCATTTCAGCTCTCCTTTAAATCCCCCCACCTCTTTGGCAATTGTCACAAGCCTTGAAAAATGTGTGCACATCATAGAATAGACTTGGTCAATAAAGGCTAGATTGTAGGATCTTTGTTGCTATTTTGTTGTCCCCAAAGTGTCCTCTGTATTGAGAAGAATGACAATCTGAATCACATTACCAATTTCCTCATTTGGGATACATTCCCTTATGAGTTCGTCAATGCATTGCTTGAACAATAGCGGATCATCCCAGTAGTAGAAATTTACATCATGGAGAAACTTCTTCTTCTGTTGGTACATCAAGTACGGAGGCCGTTGTCCTACAGCAAGAAAGTTTGCAAAGTCTGCAAACCATGGAGCTTGTGTGGATGACAAAGCATTGAGTTTCTAAATCAGAAATCGGTCCTCAATAGGCAATGAAGTTCTAGCATATGTAGTCAACATAGATAGGTGATCGGAAACACTGTTCTCTGTCCCCTTCTTATCCCAGATCTCAAGATCAAACTCATGAAGTTGTATATCCATCAGATGAGACGAGGTTTGGCATCTTTCTTGTTAAACAAGTACTTTATTGCAGTATGATTTGTATACACAATTATTTTGGATCCTACCAAATACTGTCTAAACTTGTCCAAAGCGTACACTATGGAAAGCATCTCTTTCTCGGTGGTTGTATAGTTGATTTTTGCCTTATCTAAGGTCTTGCTTGCATAGTGTATGACGTGAAGCTTCTTATCCTTCCACTGTCCAAGAACTTCTCCTATAGGCATAGTCACTCACATCACACATTAATTCAAAAGGAGAACTCTAGTTTGGTAGTTGGATGATGTGGGCTGAGACAAGACCTTCTTTGAGCTTGTTGAAGGCTATATGACAGTCATCATTGAATATGAAATTGGCATCTTTTGCAAGCAAGGAACGCAATGGTTTTGCAATATTGGATAAATCTTTAATGAATCTCCTATATAACCCTACACATCCAAGGAAAATATGGATGTCCTTGATTGAAGGAGTAGACATCTTTTTGATAGCTTCCACTTTGACCCTGTCAACAACAATACCCTTATTAGAAATTATATGGCCTAGTACTACACCAGATTGTACCATAAAATGGCACTTCTCCCAGTTTAGTACTAGGTTAACCTTTTTGCAACAGGCTAAAATTTTAGATAAATTGCACAAACAATGATCAAAAGAATCTCCATAAATGATAAAATCATCCATGGATATTTCCATTATATTTACAATGAAATCAGAGAAAATATCCATCATGAAATGTTGTTGGGGTGTTACAAAGGCCAAAAGGCATGTGATGGTAAGCATAGGTCCCATAGGTGCATGTAAATGTGGTTTTCTCTTGGTCGGGAGGGTAGATTGGAATCTAGAAAAACCCAGAATACCCATCCAATTAGAAAAAGTAAGAATGATTCACAAGTCACTCAAGCATCAAATCAATAAAAGGCAAGGGTAAATGATCTTTGTGAGTTGCTTTATTCAAGAACCGATAATCAATACATATACGCCAACCTGTGACTATATGTGTTTGTATTAACTCATCATTATCTCCCTTAATGACAATTGGACCCTCCTTTTTAGGTACCATAGGAATGGCACTAACCCATGGGGTTTCACTTATAGGATAAATGATACCAACATCTTTCAACTTAAAAATTTCCTTTTTAACCATTTCAAGCATGTTTTGATTTAAACGTCTAGGTGGTTCAACAGTAGGTTTAGCATCCTCCTCCTTGTTTATTCTATGCATGAAAATGGAAGGATGGATGCCCTTTAAATCATCAGTAGAGTAACCAATGACATCTTTATATAAATGTAATTCAGCAAGTAATTTATTTTCTTGTTCAATAGTTAACTCATCATTGATTATGACTGGAGAAGTAGAATCGGGGTCAAGAATGCATAACTCATCCCCGGTGGAAGGGCAATGAGTTCTTCTTTTCTCCTTGTCGTGGTTTCTTTGGCTTTATCATCAACAAGTGAAGTATCTTTATTAATAGCATTTGATTGAGCAATAGAAAATGCTCCAGAATTTTTAGAGTCATCATTGGTAGCTTCATCATCATCACAATAGTTAAATATCAAATCAACATCAGCATGGTCTTCCTCCACAATAGAGTCAATATAATAAATATAATAAAGTTCTTCCACTTGTGAAGGTGCCTTCATACAATTAAACATAGAAAACTCCATGACTTCTTCACCAACCCGGAGTGTACGCTTTCCTTCCAGGACATCAACAAGGTATCCAACAGTCCTCAAGAAGGTTCTCCCAAAGAGAATGGGATTGGAAGGGACTTCAAACATGTCTAGCACAATAAAATCGCAAGGAATGTAGAATTTACCGATTTGCACCAGTACATCCTCCACAATGCCTTTGGGACATTTGATTAAGTGAGTGGCTAGCTGGATGGCCATCTTTGTAGGATTCAAATATCCAAGATCTAGTTCCTGCAACAAAGTAGACGGAATGAGACTAATGCTAGCTCCAAGGTCAATAAGACCTTTGTCAAATGTGGCATTGCTAATCTTGCAAGGTAGAGTGAATACTCCCAAGTCATCCAGCTTCGTGGGAACTCTATTTTGAATGATTGAACTCATTCTCTCAGAAAGCATGATGGTTTCAATTTGGTCTATCCTCCTCTTCTTGGTGAGGTTTTCCTTTAGAAACTTGGCATATGATGACATCTCATCTATGAATTCAGCCAATAGAAAGTTGATATGGAGTTTGTTTAGGATCTCCATGAATTTTCTGAACTTTGAATCCTCCTTCTTATTTGCATGTCTTTGTGGAAATGGTGCACTTGCTTTGTAAGAAGGTGGTACCTCATCTGTACCTCTTCCTTTGTCATCAACAGGGGTGTCAATCTTCTCTTAATCAGTAGCCTCAACATTCTTCTCCTTGGGTGGAGAAGGTATTTCAATTTCAGCTCCACTCCTCAAGGTGATAGCATTTACTTGCCCTCTTGGATTCACCTCCGGTTGGCTAGGAAGAGAACTGGATGGTGTATTCTTTCGTTGCACCAAAGCTTGCTGGGAAATTTCATTTTCCAACATCCTTATATGAGCATAAATGTCATCCACTTTTATAGAGATTTGAGCAATTGCATCTTTCAATAGTTTGTCATTGCCCCAGAACTCTTCATTTAGCTAAGCTTGAGTGGAGACGAATTTCTCCCTCATAGTCTCCAAAGAAGATTTTTGGGGTTGTTTCTATTGTTGGTAACCCGTATTGTTATTGAAACCTGACATATTCCCATTTCTTTACCGATTGAAGAGTTGTTGTTGATGTCCTTGTTGAAATTTTTGTGCATTGCTTGTGTTCCAGTAAGAGAAATTAGGATGATCTCTCCATCCTGAATTGTATGTGTTGGAGTAGGGATTGTATTTCTATTTGTTCCCATGTATCCCAATGACATTGACTTGCTCTTGGTTCTCCTAATTCATATTAGGAGCAAAACAAGTAGAAACATTATGTCCAGCAAGTCCACAAGCTTCACGAGTTACCTCGACTGCTTAGATCTGCATTGTAGTCATCTTTTCAAACTTTTGTGTAAGGACATCAAGCTTAGCTACAATTAGATCAACTACAGCAACAATATGCTTTCCTCCTTGTTTTTCAATTGAAAAACTTGGTGTAGAAGACGGTTGTGCTTTCCTATCTAACCCCCTTGGCAATGGTTGAGTGCTATATCTTCAATGATATCATAAGCATCAGTATAAGACTTATTCATCAAAGCTCCATTAGCTGTGACATCCACTATCATGCGAGTGTTGTAGAACAATCCATTATTGAATGTTTGAAGTAGTAGCCAATTAGTTAATCCATGGTGAGGGAAAAGGCATTGTAGGTCCTTGAACTGCTCTGATGTATCATACAAAGTTTCTCCATCTAATTGAGAAAAGTTTGTGAGTTGGCTTTTCAGTTGAGCTATCTTTCTTGGCGGAAAATACTTTGCAAGGAAAGCATTTAATAGTTGGTCCCAACTCTTGATGGACTTCTTGGGAAGAGATAAGAGCCATGCCTTGGCTCTATCCCTCAAGGTGAAGGGAAATAGTAGAAGCTTTATTCCATCAGTGGATACACCATTGATCTTGAATGTGTTCATGTACTCTAGGAATTCAACTACATGATGATGTTAATCTTCGGTGGCGGTACTCACAAAATGGGTTTTCTGGATCATATGCATCATAGAAGGACTAATAGAGAAGTTGTTTGCCTCTATTGTAGGTAGATTAATGGCTCCACAAATGTTTGTGGCAACCAGCATGGTGAAGTCCTTCAATGGATGGTTGTCCTCCAAAGTTGGATCTTCTTGTGTGGCTTCTTTAAAGGATGAAAAATATGGTGGTGGTGATGATGGTTGTGATCCCTCCAAGCTTGAAGAGTTCTCACTCCTCCTTGCTCCTCTACGACTACTGAAAGTTTGTTCTATCTTTGTGTCTAAGAAGATGGAGGTTTGTAGACCTCTCTTAGAACAACACATGCAACCTGAAAAGTAAGATTTGAGTGAAACTCACAAAACTAAGATGTCTCACAAAATAGAATGTGAAAATGTTGATTTATTCTCAATTACTACTTAACACTTTTACTCTTACTAAAAACTACCGTAGCTCCCCAAAAACGGTGCCAAAAACTTGTTGAGAGTTTTAGAAGGGAAAGGATTTCAACTCATTGATCACCCACAAGTATACGAGAGTCAATGTAGTCGAGTGTTGAACATGAGGAGCTAGGATAGCTAGGATTAAATATGTTAACTTTCATAATCTAAATCGGGTTATAAAAGCTTAATTGATTGCACACTAAAAGTGGAAACAAATGTAAAAGACTTAAACAAAGGTGTTGATTAAATGATTACAAACTTGAGCATTGGATTTTGCTACCATTACCATCGTATCACATGAACATACAAAATAAAGATCATTGTTTAACAAGCAAGGAGGTTGTCATCGTCATGCATCTCCCAATGCCATGAGATGGTTCTCAACTTCACATAACGCTCCCGTGTCTATGTTTAGTGTCGAACATGACCAAAAGCCTCAATAATCTCTAGCCACTCTCGTGGTCAAGAGAATATTTCTGTTGATCTTACTCCATACTCCCTAATGCATTTTCCTGAAGCACAAGGCAAGCATAAAACATGTATAAGAGGTGGTCAGCCAAGCATACAAGCAAGAAAATACCATAGGCATCCATGGAAAAAAGCAAATTAAACAACAATAAGCATAAATTTCACGTTCACATGAACAATTGCTTGGGAGATACTCTCCCATGCTCAAGAAAAGAGCTCTACTTATTCATAGTGAAGATATGTCGATACATGACGGTAATTTTAAAGTTTTGCATGCTTTAGAGAAGGGAAAAGCTATAGGAACCACAGATGCAGGCTAAGAGGAGAGAACTCCAGCTAGAGGATGAAGTTCCACTCCTTGGGACTGCTCCAATTCAGACAAACTTCCCTCCCAAAAAGCTTGAATGAAGGGAGTATCTCTGCTGCACCTTGGAGAAGAAAACAGAGAAGAAATGAAGTAGAATGGGGGTTCTCTTGCAAGAAACCACCTTCTTCCACCCCAAAATTGCCTTCCTCTACTCTGGAACTTATCTTGGGTGTAAAACACATCAAAATGACAGAGCATAACCTCCTATTGGATTCCAATTCACTTTTAAAATGAAAGGCGATCATTTTTCGATTTTGACATGTCATGTCATGTTGTTTGATCTTGCTCAGTGTTACCGCTGCAGTGAGGTACATGACGTGTTGGAAATAGAGACGTCATGTCTCTTCTTCCTGGAGGCGAATCAAGTGAAGGGAACATGGCATGTTTGAATAAATGCACGTCGTGTGCGTTGGCCGAAAGGTGGAGATAGTCTTCATGTACCAAGAACACATTTTGTCATCTAAGGAACACGTCGTGTCACCACTTCCTCGGCTCTGGGCTAGAAGCTACTAGAAATGTGCAAGCCATGTATTTATTAACACATGGCATGTTCATCATCCCGTGAGGCTTTCTGTAAAGGAACATGTCATGTCCTCCAAGGAACATGTCGTGTCTTGTGATATTTCTTTAGGAAATGGCTTTGGATCAGCTACAAAACGTGGAGAAGTCCCATTGAGGGAGTTGGGCTATCTCCAATATGACCATTGTAATACATATATGCAATCAACATCATGTGATAAGCAAAGAAACTAAAAAGTGTGACAAAATGAATATGAATAGAGGCTAAATGGGGACAAAATGAGCTAAAATTGTGTGTGATAATGTGCTAAAAGTCAAAATAAAACACGCACAACACCTGCTTCATTTCGTCTCCTATTTAAAGAGGCTTGACAAATGATGTCTTTACAAAATATTGAGAGAAGATTTTTAGTTTACTCTCACGTACGTAAGCCCTAGCTGTTACCATTCTTGGGAGAGAAAGGAAAGCACCACAATGCTAGCACATCATCACATGGAGGATAATCCTTTCTGCTGGATTAGGAAACATGGTGTGGAGTTTGAGTCCATCTGTGTGGATGAAGTAGAGATGCAGACACTGAGACACCTGCATTTGGAGGATGTAAATGACCGTCCATAAGTGATATGAGCAGTATACATCACCACACAAAAGGAGCGTTGTCAAATCCTCCTGCAACATGTTCAGAGGATGGGAGATAAATGTCGTCCATGTAAGCTAGGAGCGTTACATGCCATCATGTAGTGGGACCTCACCGGACTTGCTCCATGATAAGGTATATCCCGCAAACACTCCTTCTAAATAGACTATTGTCGATGAGATCTTGTTGTGGGTTTTGTGGAAATATATTTTGTTTTGTTTCTTCCGCCATGCATGTTTCCTCCACAAAAACCAATAGCCACACTTGGATATCCTCCGATTGGATATTGTTCCTCCATTTTGTAGACTCGAGAACATGTAAATAACTCATTTTTTCACAATAATACTCTTGATATGTCCTTGCAAATAGAAGGGAACACAAGTCAAAGTTGATTGGCGGTTTTGGGGAGAATTATGATAAGTCCCATGGGTATGAAAATTTGGACGAAAGGGGAGAATGACATATCACACACATGATTCCTTGTTCTCTCCTATAATCAACTCGACCTTATTTGGGATTCAATTATTTTATTTGTCTCTCCTCTATTCAACTTGAGACTTTTATTCAGTTGTAGTTACATTGACCACATATTTTCTTTTGGGCTCTTTGGCCTCTTTTATTTATTCCATGTCTATAGATGAAAGTTGAACAAGAGGTATATTTATGGAAGGGATGCCACCCCTGACTTAGGGTTTGTCATATAGTGGGAATAATGTTTTTTCCTGGATTTCTAGATGATGAACAGATAAAAAATGACAGAAGATGAGCGGGAACAAGAGGCGGACTTGTGCTTATTCATTTTATTACTGCATCAAAATGAGATCATCATATTATATCAATTACTTCAGTTAATATTGGGTAAAGAAGTGTTTATGAATTTTGTTTCAAGTCATATCGGAGGCACATGCGACTTGACCCTTCTGACTCATCCTACTTATCATCATTTCTAAGGGGAAAGAAGTTCAATTGTTGTCATCAGGTCTTAGATATGTTCAAGACATGTTTATTCCTCAAATTTTCCTTTTACATGGATTATATTTAAGAAAAAGGGAATAGTTCATTTATATATTTCCAATTTTTTCATGCATCAAAATGGACGGCTAGGTAAAGGCCACAAAACACACAAAAAAATAAGAAAGAAAATAGAAAACAAGACAAATGCAAATAAAAGGTGGAGAAAAGAAAAAGAAGTGTTTGAGGTGGAGAAAGGGAAAGATTAGAGTTGAGGTGGTGGATATGACGTACCACCTACCCTCCACCCCGAACTTCAAAATTGTTCCCATCCTGCGGCAATCAGAAGTTATAGATGGAGGGGATTTGATATGAAGGGCGGTGGGGTTGGAGATGGAGGTCATGGATGGTTCTTCTTCATCTGAGAGAACAAAATAGACCCTAAGAAAGAGTTCCACTCTTGTTGGTATGCCCTCATTTGGATGCTGCCTTGGCCACTAGTTGCCATGGTCTTGGTTTGGTGGTGGTGAGGGTGGCCTCAGTCATGCACCCCATTCTCCATAGCTTGCATCCAGCTAGCATTGTATCTCCACGGTGATGGGTTGCTAATCATATAATGACTTGATTGGCAGATCAAGATCTGTTGGTGGCATTCGTCATCGATGTGTTAAGTGCATGAAGTGGAATTCCCAAGGGACACAAGTCTCTTGGGAGTAGTAGAGGGGGGAGATCTCGGTCATATGGTATCTCACCGGTCACTGAGGGGCCTCCACGCAAACGTTGGAGTCCGTCGTTGATGTTTTTAGTCATTGATGCGATTTCCGGTGTTGAGGCTTAGTGAATATGGATATTTGGCCTTGTTTCTAATCATCAAAAGGAAGATGTCAGTGCTTCAAATCCCTGCTCTTCACCCCTTTTATAACTGCAAAGAAGAGACGTTAGGGATGCCCAAAGAGTCAGTGGTTGCAAACCATGCATGTGTTATGCCAAGTCGATAGAGATTGCACGTCAGTTGCTTCCTAGAAAGTCCCAATCAAGATATTATGGCAGTGAATATTAATGACATGAGTGAGATAAAAGTGGCTACTAATTTTAAGAAATAATACTTCTCATAAAAGATAAAGACATATTAATCAAAGAGAAGAAAATAAAATCTTTAATGGAAAATAAAAAGAGCAATTTTCATCTAACTAGGTAGCCCACTCTCTATATTTTTGTCATTTCACAAGATTACAAGTTCTCTTGCTATCAAATGGATGACTGGCCTGGGAGTTTTGATGGACAAATGAGAATTTTCATTATGAGCATGTTGTCCATGCCGACTATCCATCAATCACATTGGATTGTCAAGGACATGGTACTCTCCCTCTCCTTCCTCTCTATCTCTCCTTTGAAAAGAAAAGAAGAATTAAAAAAGAATAAAAATAAAAATAAAAGGTAATAAAAAAAGAACAAGGGTTGGGTTGCCTCCCATCAAGCTTCCTAATTAACATCGGGAACTCAAATGATGATAGCATTACTCACGTCAAACACATGAGTCGGGTTTAATGGTTAGATAATATACATACCTTACTTGTGGGTGTGTCCTTATTACCTTGGTTAGTTCCCTAGGGGTCTATTTGATTTGGTTCCAGATTACCTTCTACCTTGAAATCCTAAATCGAATTATGCACCTTCTTTAGATCATCGAGGACCCAATATTCAATCATCTTCTTTCCCGCTCGTATGACGAGTTTTCCAACTTCAATGTCCACTACAGCTCTCACAGTGGATAATAATGGTCTCCACAAAATGAGTAGGAAATGATTGTCCTCTTTGATATGCATAACCACAAAATCACATGGGACATAGGTGTCATGTCCTAGGTTCACCAAAATGTCTTCAATTATTCTCGAGGGTTTTGTAATGGATGCATCAACTAATTGAATAGTCATAGATATGGGTAGGAGGTCAGTGAATATGAGATGCTAGAATAAAGTGTATGGCATAATCGATATGCTTGTGCCAAAGTTAGCAAGTCCCTTACAACATGTGATGCCTTTTAGGGAAATACGACATCAGATAGGCAGCAGAAATAAATTTTTTACTGACATATTTCCCATTAACCAACGGATTACATCAATAACTATGTGATGGAAAGGATGGTTTCACAAACATATAACTAGTCCTGGAGCAAGTCTAGCAACAATCCTCATCAATGTAGATGTACACTCTATCTTAGACGGTGTCTGTCCAGCTCCTGATTGTAGTAAGAATTGTATGACTATGCCTCCATAGACAACATACTTAAAAGTTTTCATCTACAACAACTCCTCTCATCACAGACTGTTGGGTGATGTCATCCTCCATAGTAATGGGCAAAGGCAACCTCGCCTCTAGAGAAGTCCACATAGACCAACTAGAACTCCTTTCATCCTGCTAGATTGAATAGGAAGGAGTTGTCCCTTTGATTTGTAATCTAGTTGACAACATGATCTCCCACAACAATGATCCTCACTTGTTTCTCTCCCTTGCTACCCCTCGCTAGTTAGGTAGGACTTGCTTGGGATCTCTTAGTTACCACAACCAGATATGACAACAATTTTTAGAGAAACTGATTCTCAATTGTCTATATTGTACTCTAGGAAGCCGCCAATACTCCTCTATTTATTGGTGGGGTTAGGGTCAGGGTTCCCAGTCTATGTGGAAGTGGAAGGGACTGAAAGATCTCGAATTTTCATAAAACATGTTGGAAACTTAGCAGCCTGGACAACTGAAATGGCCGTGTGGCAAACCTAGACGATATTCTGGCACAGGAGATGGTCGTCTTGCACTACAAGATGGTTGTTATACAATTTCCAAGTTTTGTACATATGTCAATAATTCAATTCCAATTGGTACATGTCATGATGTCAGCACCAATCCTAGACGTAATGGAATTGCACCCCAAAAATGGAAGTTTGGTGCATGTGAGATGGGTGTCTCACATCCCCTCAGACATTCGTCTCGCAGGTTGGGTCATGCTGAATTCCAACCAATGTACAATACAATCAGATTGACACTCCAAATGACTATCTCAACACTTGAACTGATCATTTAGAAGTCCATTTAGTTGATTTGTTGCAAGAATTGGATACCTAAACACTTTAGCAATCAGTTCCATTATTATAAAAGTTTAATCTCCTCTTCTATATGAGTTCATGTGTATGTGACCCTATAGGTCCCATATTACGTTGGCAGTGAATATCCATAACAACTTATGACATCACAAGCAATGAACGGTGTCTAGTCACACATCATTGCTACCCAAGTAAATGGAAAGTTGGAGAAAAACTTCAACCTACAACATGTGTATGGTGTTATAGTGTTTGTATAGTTCATTTTTCATTGATATCCAGATTGAATTAGAGGCATGGAACAATCATGCTCATTATTATTCAATTTGTTTTTTGAACTAGAGAAGTCTATTTGAGATATATGTAAGTTGAATATCACATATTGGATCACATGTGCATGGCCACATATTTCTTAGTCTTACTAATTAAGAAGCCTCAGATATCGTACACCCTTAGGAGTGACAAACCCCATCTCTAACACTCACATTCAGTCCCCATGTGTCACATTCACCCAATCATCACCTTTATCATAACTGATGTTTCAAGATTGCATTTGTGATGTGAAAGCATACCAAATGACATGTGATGAGTGCAGTGATTTTAGGTCTAAGAACCCCAAATACCACAATCACTATAAGATGTGATTCTGACTTACCTCGTTCAAGTTTCCATGTATCACTCTTATGGTGGGTCTATCTGATACACTATTCTCTAACATGTATCTATGTGCTTGGTTTGATATCTCCATATCATGACTAGTGAGATTATGTCATCAACCAACTCACACTCTGATCTTATGTGTCATTGTTGTCTATTTACCTTCCACAATAATAACTAATCAGGGACATAACAAGAATGCATATACTCTTAACATTTGTATAATCTCATTATTCAGGTCCTCAACTTGAAGACATACATCATTGAGTAATATCATTCTCTAGACATTTATGATGTTCTTTCATTATCTCAAAACTAAATAAACAGTATAAATTGGATGATTTACTTTATTAATAATCAAATCATTTACAAGTTATGCCATTACAATCATCATATGATTGGCTCTGTGGGCATATAAACCAACATGTCTCTTAGGAAACAATCTATCCAAAAAGATCATGGGTCCTTTTTCTTTTGAGGTAGATGGTTTTGTATTACACTGAAGTCCATTTGTACTAGCTTCACAGTCTTGAATTTCTGGGTCAAACACTTTCCGGACAAAAGTGTCTTGAGATATTTGAAACATATTAGCATATTAGCTGACAGATCGAGGAATTGTATGTTAGCATGGAGTTTCTTCATAGTGTCTCTGAATTTCATGAATCAATCATCCAGCTTGGTCTTCTTGAGGTGTCCTACATATGGTATACATGGCTAGTACAGAGGCATTGTGGGTGCTATTGGTGGTCTAGAGTTGGATATCGGTGTTGCTTCAGCTGAAGTTTCACCATTGCTTGGCTGCGCTGACACTACAAGGGGGTGTGTTGTCGAGCAATCTATGGAACTAACCACCAGATGGTCATTTGGGAAACTTAGAGACTTGATTAGGGTGCTTTCATCTCTATTAGGAGGAGTGGTGTAGGATTGGATGTTGGAGGTGTGAAATACACATTTCTTGTCCTAGTCATTATGACGTTTAACTGCTCCGACTACTCTAGATACTTGAGGCTATTTTCAAATTGACCAGTAATTGTTCTCGCTAGAGGTTGTTGACTAGCTAGCTACTAAACAAGCAATTTGAGACTCTTATGCCTTTTGATTAGTTGTAGAATTGTCTAGTTGAGTCTTGTATGACACCATCATCTCCTGAAGTGTCTTCATTGGGTCCTATACCAGTGTTGCCCCTATTTGTAATGGTGGGGCCTGATTTGAATTCTAATACTTATATCACTGCTCGTAGTTCTGACTAGGGAAATTAAATGTGAAATTTTCCTAGTTGCGTGGGCTAGTGTAGGTCAACGGTGCTCTATCCTGAGCGGGTGGCATCGAGGTATGATTTGGACTCTCAGCTCCAGCAAGGTTCACATATTGGAAACCACGATGACTATGAGCTTGGTTTAGATTATGGTACTCTTGCCATGTGATATTGTGGATCAATTTCACATCCTTGGCTTGGGTGACTATGATATTATGGATCAATTACACGTCCTCGGCTTGGGTGACTATGTACTTTTGCTCATCCTGGTGCTCATGAAATTCATCATATAGTTGTTGACAATGGACCGTGCTGTGATCCACTGCATGGAAGAACTCGCAAGAAGGTTCAAGGATTTGCACTTGAGGCATTTGGTTCTTCCTCTCGTACACACTAAAGTATTTTTTGAGAATATCCTACTGAAGAGAGAGACAGAGAGAGTTTAGTGCTTTAGAGATAGATTTGAGTTCTGGATGATCCTTCATTATTTCTACCTTAGGAACACCCTTGCCTGAGGGTTCGGTCTAGTGAGTCTGATTTTCTACCAAAGGTTGATTATCTTTAGCACACTATCAAATCTCTATCGCATGAAGTTTCCATTAGAGGAATAATCAAGGAACTTCTTTGTCTTTTCACCAACCTCTTGATAGAAAATTTTGAAGATTTGATTCTCGAGGATGCCCTAATGTCAGCACTTTCTTAGGAGTTCATTGAAAAATTCCCATGCTTCATATAGTGATTCTTCAGGAACTTGATGGAGCCTTGTGATATGTCCTCTGATTGAATATGTCATTGAGGGTATGTAGAATTTCTCTAGAAACTTGTTCTCCAGTGCCTCCCATGTTGTGATCGGGTCTCCTCGAAGGGCGTTGTACCACGCTCTAGCTTTTTTGGGCAAGGAATATTTAAAGAGTTGCATCCTCATAACGTCATTAGTTGCACTAGATGGCTTCGACATCAAGCAAAGGTCAATGAATTGTGGATATGTTCTTAATAGTCATCTCCAATCCTTCATGTAAAGGTAGAGTTTTGTAGTAGGTTGACCCACTAGTCCCTAATCTTGATCAGGTTATCTGAAGGTTGGGCTGGATGAGTCAAGTTGATACCTTTAGGGATTGAGAAATTTCGTAATACTTTGCATGTTCTATAGCTTGAGCAACTTCTTAATTGGTCTTGAATTTGGCTTCCTCCTGCTCCCTACCTTCTACGACGAGTAATTCTTGTTAGGCCATAGTAGGGTGCTTCAATTCATACTTGAATAGTTGCTTCCGCAACTGCTGCATCCGCCATGGCTTTCTCCTTGCAAAGTCTTTTGAGGGTTCTCTTGATTTTAGAATTGAAAAGTAATCCCTAGTCAAGACTTTTGGATCTTTGCATATGCTACGAGTACCTGAAAAGAGGAAGATTGATCATAAGTTCATGTGTTGAGTTTGAGAAGATTTTCACTAATATCAAGCATAAAAAGAAAACCCCTAATTACACTTATACTTTTGAAAATATATAACTACCGTTGTCCCTGACAACGATGCCAATATTTTGATGTGGCTCCAATTGTCGCACAAAGAAAAACCCTAAAAGAATCTCCTAGGTTTAATGTGATGGAGTGGACTTTTAGAACCTTTTGAATGCTCATAATAAGAGTTATGTAGGCTTGAATATGGTAAAGTTATGGATGCATTTGGTGATTGATGAACAAGGTTTTACCATCTTAGACCAAATTGTTAACCAAACTAGTATCATAGACATATATAAGATGGTCTACGTTTTGGTTTGAGGAGTTCCATGGTCTAGCCTTATTGGCACTCTTATCCACACCCTCCGTTGGGAATGATCATGTGGAAGAAATATGGGTCGCCTCCACAATACCGTTCTAAGATCATGGGGTAGCACGTTTATCACATCCACGATCAGTGAACGTGCGATTAAGGAGCGAGAGGCTGGGGTAGTTAGCTTCGGTAGCGCTTGAGTAAGGAGCTAGAACTTTCCTGACCGGCAACATGAGATAGAGAATTACAACGTCTCATCGGAAGACTGGATGAGGGAGACCTCAGGAAGAGGAAGTGGGGGTTAGCGGTTGATCTGGCCTTATTCTACAGCAAAAGCCTGGAGGCTCTCACATCCCGTAGATGAAGTGGTGCGGAAACACAGGTGCTGAGAACGGGCGTCACCACGACGACGGAGCTCGCGGACGATGAGTTTTGGAGAAGCTGCTTCATCTCGTTTGGGTTATATGCCGAGGTACGGCGAATCCTTGGTCAAGTCACATAGAAGGTCACGTAGGTGACAAAGTTAGGACGAAGGGGCGAGGCCAAGCCTCACGGCGGCAACGTGGGATCACAGCAACATAGCGACACCATGAGTCGCGACGGCGGAGCACGCGAGGCGGGCACCAATGAGACTCACAAGAACGAAGAGAGAGAGAGAGAGCTGAGATCCCTGTGAAGAGCAACAAACCGCTGATCCCAGAAGTGCAGCGGCGACTATGTAGAGACGCAGCCGGCGTCCGAAGTTGCAGTAAGGAGGAGGGATGTTGATCCCTCATCGGTTCCCTGTACCGTGGCAGTGCTCGACGGAGAAGCTGGTAGCCACGGTGGAGGTATCCTGTGCTGGAGAACTGGAAGGCATGAGGTCGGGAGGAGGACTCAGTGGTCCTGATCGCTCATCAGAGACAAGCCCACGGCGGCGGCTTCGTCCCAGATTCACGCAACAGAGGCGTGCGTCGGGCGAGATCGTGAAAGTGAGGGGAAAGCGGACCGGTCCGACTCCCATTCAACCCACCTGAACTAGGTCTGCACCCTTGAACCAGACTAGACCAAACGCAAACCGCCCCAACTAAGCAAGCAAAGGAGCTGCGCAGCCCTAGAGCCACGTGGTGGCCCGCAATTGGCCTGAAAAAGGTAAATATTCAATAATTCTTAGATCTCGTATAATTCACAGAAATTAGCTAGATGATCAGAAAAATACAAAGCATGTACCAAAATTCTCAGAAAAATGAGTAGAACACAATGAAAGTGTAATATCAGGTTTTTGACGAACTAATATCAGAGTAATCATGTAAGATGTAAAATGGTCTTTTCATGCATAATAACTAATAAACAAAGACCTAAAATTATGGAAAAATGTCAGTAAGTCCATAACCATGTCTTTAATGCATATGATGTCAGATATGGTCATGTTGATGCACGAAATCATGTAATTTGATTAATATGAATAATTAGGGCTAATAAACCTAAATAGAATGTAATAAATACATACATGCTCTATAATTGATGAAATTTACAGAATAAGTTCATATCAGTAACTGGAAGATAATATGTAGATCTGAGATCAGTTTTGTACACAAAATTCATGTTATATGAGATTGACCTTGAAACATATGATGAAACCCTAATTTGAGTAATACATGTAACTTCGGGTTAATATGTGCACAAAAAGGACATGGAACCTAATGTTCAGATGATGAACTTTGATAATGAGATGTAATATGGAAAATGACATCAGTGAGATAATCATAAGATAAGAATACAAGTAATGATACACATATCATAATGAACTAAGGTAAACCCTAAAATGGATACGATTAGGGTTAAGATGAGATGTAAGATGATAAGAATCTGATGGTAGTATATGATCTTGTCTTTAGCAGGTTTAACAAAGAAATAGATGACATGAGGAATATGTGTTTAGAATGGTCTATCTCTCGATCAAGGTACGCCATTACCTCTTACTTGGCTTATTATACAATATGCTTGTGTTATATGTGTAGTAAAATACTTGGCGTATGATATTGGATGAAATGATTGTTCTTGCATGATATGTTGCTTGATTTTCCATAATTATGGCTATGAACACATGAAACATAAGATATCAGATCCATCATATGATAGCACTAAACTCTTTGGTAGTACAGTGCATTGAAGTGATCTCAAACTCTTTGGTAGTAGATCACATGTGTTAGATCTCAAACTCTTTAGTAGTAGATCACACGTTAAATGATCTCAAACTCTTTGGTAGTAGATCATTAGGCCTAAAAACATCAAAGCCCTTGGGGGCAGATGTACGAGATATATGATGGAAATGTGACTAAAAATAGGTGTTCTCTTTTGTTAATGAATATCTTTGTGCAAGTATACACTTTTCTTATATTCTTCTGTTACTGCCAAGTATTAGTTTTATCTTATTGCCAAGATATGATGAGAGGTAAATAAAAGACATGTAGGCATACTCTGTACAATATTCTTGAAATATTGTGCTGACGTGTACCGCATGTAATCTTTTGTATAGGAAATGGTTATGCTCTTGAAGATCCAGGATAGTGAGAGTTGTGTGGCGAGCTGATGTATAGGTGGACCTGTTGTCTTAAGATCCTGTTGTTTAGATGTAGTACATGTATATGTATAAGTTGTTGTTCAATATGTAATATCAAATGTTGTAACAATTCATGTTGCAATTATATGTTGAATGGTGAACATTTGTGTATGGTTTTATTATTGTTCATGTGCATGTGCTATTGATTGTTTCCTTCTGACTCCTCTGATTTTCTTCTTCTTAGCCTGGCGTGGGGTGTTTAAATTGGGATTCTCGCTGAGGTGAGGGTTTCAATTTGGACGTCACACATCAGATTAAGTTTTTGAAAATCATGGGACGTCACAGGTGGTATCAGAGCATGAACAATAGCAAAGCCTGACATTTGCTCATTATACAACACAAAACTAAAGAACCATGAACTTAATAATCTTTTAGGGTTAGATTAGTCATCTTTTAGAGACTAGATCTGACTTAGCCTCTAGGTTAGCACATAGATGTCTGAGAACTAGGTCTAGACTGGTGCTTGTTGAGTAGCAAGTCCTTAGATGTCGTTCTTTCCTTGTAGTGCAGCGGTATGGGACGTTGCACTATTTGGAAATGACGTGCATAAAAGGAAGAGAAACCCTAGACATATGGCGCTTGTTGTCTAGAGTAGCTACACTAGTCTACACCATGTTCTCACCCTTTTCACTAGTTTTCATGACACTGGACTCTCTATTATGTGTCGGACACTCGTTTTCAGGATTTGGTTTTTGATTCCAAACGGATCGAACCTCGATAGTTTTCTCTGACACTTGTTTTATCGGAGAAAAACTATATAATATTTTAATATGTATATGTATTACAAAAAAAATGTGTCCCCACACATGTACGAGTAGGAGGTGGTCATGCAACCTAAGTGAAAGTGATGACATCAGTCTAGAAGAGAGTGTAGTTCTAGATTAGATGTCTATAGCCTTGTTGGATATATATATGATAGATGGAATAGATGATATAAGTTTTGATGATATGATGTAAGTTGATAGAGATGATGTAAGACGGTCACGATGATCTATGTTTGTCTTCGAGGACTTAAGTTCAGTTTTGAGGTTTTGAGATAAGTTTTGATGATGCAAGTAAATAGGCTTTTATGAGAAAAGATATGTTAAGCCAAGACAAGGATGAGAGTCAGCATGAGCCTCAAGCTCTTTCACAAAGGAGGACCTCTAGTGTTGGGACCAGTTTCGGGGTTAGCTCAAGAGAGAGCGAGACCCACAGGTAGAAGGTCAGAGAACCTAGACTCCACGATATGAGAAATAAGAGATATGTGATATGATATGTCCTAAACTAGAATACTCTTGAGTGATTGAGTTGAGTTGCTTTATGCATGATTCCTATAGTTTTGGTGATCCCTAGATGTCCTTGGGAGGACCAAACCCTAGAGTCAAAGAGAGGCTGGTTATATATGTGAGCATATGTGAACATGAATATGAGTGCCTGCCATCTGGGTGAGGGAGAGAGTCCAAGACCCTGGAGGAGGTAGCTATGTTAGTTTTTGTGAAGCCTCATGCTCGGGTTGGTGGTTTCCCACATAGGAATCTAGTGGTGTATATGAGAGAGCTTTGGGTAAGATGCTTCATGGGTAGAAGATCTATGAAGAGTATGTCATAGCATGTTTTGGTTTGTGCTTATGTTGCTAGAGCTTGTAAAGCTATCACTAGTGTCAGTGAGGTAATCCGAGAACCCTAGACCGAGAGGGAAGATAAAGAATATGCGTATGAGATACTCATAGGGTTGAGTTAGCTCAGAGAGACTGAGCACGGCACTACCCTCGTGGTATGGGTTGGAGGAACCTCTTTTGGCCTACGTAAAGTTTTGATATAATATAAGTTTGTTTAGCACAACCATGATAAAATACATGTAGAGACGTGATCTAATCTTGAGATGTGATCTAATCTAGAGATGTGATATTTGGACATGATATAATGTAAACCTAGAGATGGTTTAATAGATATCAATGCACAAATGGTTAACCATGTACATGAATAATGATGATTAATGTGAAATTGTTGTTTAATCTTGTGATGAAATCATTAGTAAATGTTAAGTGTATGATGAGAAAAGAAATAAGATCGTATGAATGAAACATGTTATAAGGGGTGTTAATCTTAGTGCTTGATAAAGAGGTAAAATATAGTTTGACAGTTAACACAACATAATGCTTATGACAGCTTGATATTATCTAAATGGATAAAGTAGATTAACTTTAGTTAACTCCCACCTACAAGGCATGTGTTAATGTTGAACATGTTCTAACAATTAGCTTAATAAATTGTTGATTGCACCTTGATAATGGGTTAACTTTAGTTAACTTATTTATAACATGATAATATGATGTGGGACCCTAATGCATAGCTAAAGATAAGGAAGCAAATCTAATATATGAAATATGTCATGACATAACTAGAGTTTTAAACCCTTTTTTTAACCTTATACAAAGAGGTGTTTCATCTTAGATGTTGCAAAACCTCCCAATAGTGGTTTGGATATGATTATGGAACTTTGTGTTTGGATATGTTACACATAGAGTAGTGTCCAACATGTGGATGAAGGCAAGATAAGGTTTTCCCTCGAAGTATTGAGTATGGTTTACTTTCGAGGACAAAAGTTCTTTTAAGATGTATATGATGTGACAAAGTGGGTTTTCTAGTTTAATTTCGAGGACGAAACATCCTTTAAGGTGTGTAGGATGTGATGGAGTGGACTTTTAGAACCTTTTGAATGCTCATAATAAGAGTTATGTAGGCTTGAATATGGTAAAGTTATGGATGCATTTGGTGATTGATGAACAAGGTTTTACCATCTTAGACCAAATTGTTAATCAAACTAGTATCATAGACATATATAAGATGGTCTGCGTTTTGGTTTGAGGAGTTCCATGGTCTAGCCTTATTGGCACTCTTATCCACACCCTCCGTTGGGAATGATCATGTGGAAGAAATATGGGTCGCCTCCACAATACCATTCTAAGATCATGGGGTAGCACGTTTATCACATCCACGATCAGTGAACGTGCGATTAAGGAGCAAGAGGCTGGGGTAGTTAGCTTCGGTAGCGCTTGAGTAAGGAGCTAGAACTTTCCTGACCGGCAACATGAGATAGAGCATTACAACGTCTCATCGGAAGACTGGATGAGGGAGACCTCAGGAAGAGGAAGTGGGGGTTAGCGGTTGATCTGGCCTTATTCTACAGCAGAAGCCTGGCGGCTGTCACATCCCTTAGATGAAGTGGTGCGGCAACACAGGTGCTGAGAATGGGTTCTCATCACCACGACGACGGAGCTCGCGGACGATGAGTTTTGGAGAAGCTACTTCATCTCGTTTGGGTTATATGCCGAGGTACGACGACTCCTTGGTCAAGTCACATAGAAGGTCACGTAGGTGACAAAGTTAGGACGAAGGGGCGAGGCCAAGCCTCACGGCGGAAGCGTGGGATCACAGCAACGTAGCGGCACCACGAGTCGCGACGGCGGCGCACGCGAGGCGGGCACCAACGAGACTCACAAGAACGAAGAGAGAGAGAGCTGAGATCCCTGTGAAGAGCAACAAACCGCTGATCCTAGAAGTGCAGCAGCGGCTATGTAGAGACACAGCCGGCGTCCAAAGTTGCAGTAAGGAGGAGGGATGTTGATCCCTCATCGGTTCCCTGTACCGCAGTAGTGCTCGACGGAGAAGCTGGTAGCCGCGGTGGAGGTATCCTGCGCTGGAGAACTGGAAGGCATGAGGTTAGGAGGAGGACTCAGTGGTCCTGATCGCTCATCAGAGACAAGCCCACGGCGGCGACTCCGTCCCAGATTCACGCAATAGAGGCGTGCGTCGGGCGAGATCATGAAAGAGAGGGGAAAGCGGACCGGTCCGACTCCCATTCAACCCACCTGAACCGGGTCTGCACCCTTGAACCAGACTAGACCAAACGCAAACCGCCCCAACTAAGCAAGCAAAGGAGCTACGCAGCCCTAGAGCCACGTGGTGGCCTGCGATTGGCCCGAAAAAGGTAAATATTCAATAATTCTCAGATCTCGTATAATTCACAGAAATTAGCTCGATGATCAGAAAAATACAAACAAGGTACCAAAATTCTCAAAAACATGAGTAGAACAAAATGAAAGCATAATATCAGGTTTTTGACGAACTAATATCAGAGTAATCATGTAAGATGTAAAATGGTCTTTTCATGCATAATAAATAATAAACAAAGACCTAAAATTATGGAAAAATGTCACTAAGTCCATAACCATGTCTTTAATGCATATGATGTCAGATATGGTCATGTTGATGCACGAAATCATGTAATTTGATTAATATGAATAATTAGGGCTAATAACCCTAAATAGAATGTAATAAATACATACATGCTCTATAATTGATGAAATTTACAGAATAAGTTCATATCAGTAACTAGAAGATAATATGTAGATCTGAGATCAGTTTTGTACACAAAATTCATGTTATATGAGATTGACCTTGAAACATGTGATGAAACCCTAATTTGAGTAATACATGTAACTTCGGGTTAATATGTGCACAAAAAGGACATGGAACCTAATGTTCAGATGATGAACTTTGATAATGAGATGTAATCTGGAAAATGACATCAGTGAGATAATCATAAGATAAGAATACAAGTAATGATACACATATCCTAATGAACTAAGGTAAACCCTAAAATGGATACGATTAGGGTTAAGATGAGATGTAAGATGATAAGAATCTGATGGTAGTATATGATCTTGTCTTAATCAGGTTTAACAAAGAAATAGATGACATGAGGAATATGTGTTTAGAATGGTCTATCTCTCGATCAAGGTACGCCATTACCTCTTACTTGGCTTATTATACAATATGCTTGTGTTATATGTGTAGTAAAATACTTGGCATATGATATTGGATGAAATGATTGTTCTTGCATGATATGTTGCTTGATTTTCCATAATTATGGCTATGAACACATGAAACATAAGATATCAGATCCATCATATGATAGCACTAAACTCTTTGGTAGTACAGTGCATTGAAGTGATCTCAAACTCTTTGGTAGTAGATCACATGTGTTAGATCTCAAACTCTTTGGTAGTAGATCACACGTTAAATGATCTCAAACTCTTTGGTAGTAGATCATTAGGCCTAAAAACATCAAAGCCCTTGGGGGCAGATGTACGAGATATATGATGGAAATGTGACTAAAAATAGGTGTTCTCTTTTGTTAATGAATATCTTTGTGCAAGTATACACTTTTCTTATATTCTTCTGTTACTGCCAAGTATTAGTTTTATCTTATTGCCAAGATATGATGAGAGGTAAATAAAAGACACGTAGGCGTACTCAGTACAATATTCTTGAAATATTGTGCTTCCGTGCACCGCATGTAATCTTTTGTATAGGTTATGGTTATGCTCTTGAAGATCCAGGATAGTGAGAGTTGTGTGGCGAGCTGATGTACAGGTGGAGCTGTTGTCTTAAGATCATGTTGTTTAGATGTAGTACATGTATATGTATAAGTTGTTGTTCAATATGTAATATCAAATGTTGTAACAATTCATGTTGCAATTATATGTTGAATTGTGAACATTTGTGTATGGTTTTATTATTGTTCATGTGCATGTGCTATTGATTGTTTCCTTCTTACTCCTTTGATTTTCTTCTTCTTAGCCTGGCGTGGGGTGTTTAAATTGGGATTCTCACTGAGGTGAGGGTTTGAATTTGGACGTCACACATCAGATTAAGTTTTTGAAAATCCTGGGACGTCACATTTAACCAAAAGTAGTGCACTAATTCCCCACTCCACACAAATGGAAGCCTTATTGCAAAGTACTTTTGGATCGAACACAAAGGACAAACTTTTTAAGTAGTTATATAAATTCAAAAGTTTAATAGTAATACTTAGCACTGAGAAGTTGATTGATTGATTAACTAAATTGTTGCCAATAGAAACAAAGATTAAGTAGTAAATGAATGATAATAACGAGGTCCAAGGAGTGTGGTTTCTCCACCCTATCCTATGTAATTATCCTAATGAGATCTAACTCTTCAATAGCAATTGCTAAGTAGAGGTTTAGCTACTACACCCTCATGGGATACAGGTCGTCACTTGGCTTCAACTCCTTTGGAATTGAAGATCCTCAACACTCAACTTCCTAGTTTATTCCAACTAGACTCCCTCACTTATGATCGACCATCCTAAGCATGTTAGAGGATCATAGCCCAATCACATCACTATCCATTGCTTACACCTTACGGGGATAATAAGATCATTATGGTGTTCTAATTACACTCACAACAACATGTATATCCTTCATTATAACATATATGAATAGCAAATAGTCAATTTGCAAGGCAAGGAATTATGCAGAATGATACTTTATTTAGGAATAATATTTTCGAGTTCAGATACAATCTAGAATAAAATACGGGCTTTTAGGGGTTAGTCCCCATGCCCTAGCACAAACATCTACTTGCTCATATCAAGAGACATAGTAAATCACATAGTTCCTCTTGTCAATCCCTTGACCCAAAACTATCCCTAATAGGTAGTCACTTGCATTTCACATGATCTCAAAGGGTTAAGACCAATTTGGTGCCCAATAATAGGTATAGAAACACGAGCATCTTTTAGGTTCTGAAAGATTTCCATACATGTTGAATCAAAGTTGAAATTGGCATCCTCATAAAAATTTATTAGTGGATTCACAACCTTTGACAATTCCTTTAACAATATCATGTAGAATCTGAGATGGCCTAAAAAAGCCCAGACTTCCTTCGTTGAAGATCGTAATGCCATTTTTTTTGATGTCTTCAGTCTTGGATATATCCATATCAATCCCTTTGCTTCTAACTCTATGGCCAAGAACTAAACCTTCTTTAACAATAAAGTTTCACTTATCTAGATTTAGAACAAGGTTTACTTCTTTGCATCTGGACAAAATGAGTGAGAAATATGTAAGCAAGAATTAAGGGAATCTCTATAGATAGAGAAATTATCAATCAACACCTCCATGACTATCTTTGTCCATTACAAAGATGGATGCCATGTAGTTTTGGAATGTAGTAGGGCATGGAGAGACAAAATGGTTCCTCTTCAAGGAACAAGTTTTGAGCATGTATATGGAATTGGTATTATCTTGGTCATTTGGTTGAATTGATATTTGATAAAATCCAAAATATCCATCAAGATTGCATAAAAAGTTTTAATCTGCCAACAACTCCAAAACTCAGTCAAGGATGGGTATAGGGAAATTATTCTCCTTTTGGCTTTGTTCAACTTGCAATAGTCAATGCAAATCATCCATCCATGACTGTGCAATTGGGAATGATCTAATTCATGACTTCCCAAAGTACTTCAATATTGCCTTTCTTGGGGGTGCTTGAGGCTCACACAAAGAGAATCTAAAATTTGATACTTGATCATGGAGATAAGTAGATTTATAACTTCGAATCACACAAAATCTTTTGTGTTAGGATCCAATCTACACTAATGGTCCCTATATGGTTTGTAGTTCTCAACCATGAAAAGTTTGTTCATGCACATGGCTAGTCGATGCCTGTCAAGTCTATCATCTTGTACCTAAGGCTGATTTCTACTTCCTAAGCTCTACCAACAACTTATATTATTTCTCTTGAGTAAGATCTGAAATAATAACCACTAGACAAACCTACATATCATAAAGGAAAAAAAATTGATTCCTTTAGGTAAAGTCTTAATTTATAGAGCCTTCAAAGAAGTGAATCCTCTTCAGAATTGAAGGTGGCATTTAGATATTTAAACCCAACCTTAGGTTGTTCTTCATATGTATCTAGGTGAACACAGACATGTTCAACCTATGAGTCATCAAAATTTGAGCTTCTTGGACAAGTCACGACTACTTGCAAGGACCTTTAGAATATGCACTTTATTCCTTGAGCTAAGTTAATTTATCAATGTAGTGGAGTAGAAAGAATTCATCATGTATATTGGGTCCAGTTAGACTATCAAACAAATGGAACTCCAATGTCTCCTTTCCTAACCTCAAGAGGAGAGTGCAAGCCTCTACTTGTTTCAAAGCTTGGGATGAGTCCAAGAGGAGTGTGAAAATTGGAGGATATTTGTATCCTCCTTCATGTTCATGACTACAAAGTCAGAACACATATGATTTTTTGTTGGCCTTGACGACCAAATCTTTAGTTAACCCCAATGTCTTTTTCAAAAAAAAAAATCTGGCTAGATTGCCATAGTTAGGAAAGTAGAACTATGAAACCCTATCTCTGGATTAGACATTATGGAATAATAGAGTACTACCTCCAAGATCTTCTAGTCCTTTCTTACATGTATTGTTTCCAATGTAGCAATCTATCCCGAAAGAACCATGATCATTCTGCTTCTTCACCATCTTGTTTGGGACAACGTCAGAGCATTTCTCAGAAAGCTTGTATGTCTCATATTACTTGGTGGTGTACTTCTTGGTTGAAAGATCTTTCATATATTAGGTCCTAGTTGGAATCTCAGATAAACTATCCACGAATAGGATGTCAAAAACAATCTTCTTCATAGCCTCCTTGAGCTTTTGGAATCTTATTTTGATCCTTTTTATAGTTTTAAGTGATTTGATAATGTGGAATTGGCCTATGGATTGAGAATTCAAGGTTCCACTATATGAACTCTTCCCTTTTCTGTGTCATCAACCCTTCCTGCACTGGAATCATCATTTGTCCCTTATACCTAAGCCTCTCCAACTATCATCATTCCAATATCACAATCGCTAATAAGAATAGCAACATGTGTTATTAGTGGTACTGGTGGAGCTACGTACAAATTCCCTAAACATATGGCAACGGATTTCATATGCTTAGGATGTTTTAGGTTGTTCTCTAGATGTCCTACAAAGGCTCTTGTTGGAGGGCATAAAGATGTAGAAAGTTGAGCTAATAAGAATCAATGGACTTTTTATAGGTAGGTTGGTTTGATAGAATTGTTTGCTAACTAAAAATGATGGACTATTGGTATGAAAGAATCTTCTCTATAGAAGAAAACTTTTCATTATGAGAGGAGGGAAAACTTGGTCATTGCATTTGTGACACCTGCTTTTTTTTGGAATCAGACCCCTTGATTGTAACTACAATTTTGGAATTTTCCTAAGTTGTTCCCAGTTCCTAAAATTCTAATGTTGACAATTTTGGAACCCAAAAGGACCCCAAACTTGATTCTTTACATGTGTTCCCCTCAATTGGGAAGCATTTTCAGCATGTGTCAGTTTTCCATATTGGAACCCCAGATGATTCCCAATCTGTTTTGATTTATAATAGCCTTGGACTGGGATGTTGCAGATGAAATTTAAGTCTTCCATCTACCCATCATCTTATTGAGCATGTGCATTGTACACCATGATGTTATATATGAGTTGACATCCCAAATTTGGATGGCCATTGATGTAGCAAGATTCACAAAAGATTTTTTCATATTTAACTAGTTTTTGCATCTATTGTAGAAACCCATTCTCTCATTGATATAGAAAGATATTTTTAGATTATCCTAATTCAAAGCCAATTTCTTCAAAGAATTTACTATTTATCTGATTTAAAATGGTATTATATCTTGTCCACCTTGAGAACAGAACATTGACCTCTACTTGAATGGTATTGATTTTGCAAACTTCTCTTAACAATATTCAAAGGACTATAACAATTTTGAAACATGAAAGTTCCTTAGGAGAGGAACCAAGAACTTGTTGGCGTCATCATCAATACCCATTTATAATGAACTATGTGCTCTGGCCCCATATCAAATAGGTGACACAAGGAGGGTAGTATTTCTCTTGAAAATTGGTTTGAATAATTCCACAAGTGTTTATATTATCACATTCCACAACATTATACCAACTTCTTTCCTTGTTCATTATAGAGTACTTGAAAATCTAGAGTTATATAGGATCTCCTAACACCCCAGTTTTCTTGTTCAAAGCACATAGATTGACAAACTATTGTGAATGCTCTTGGTAATCATCACCCCTATTACTGGTGACAGAACTACTTTGCACCTAAGAATCATGATTCTTTTCTTATGCTCCAAGTATCTGGACACATGCCTTTGTACACATTCCCAACTAATCTAGGTGGAAAGGGTTTAGTGAGACTTCCACTAGTGGTAAGTGAGTTCCTATATCTCCATCAGTGGATGATGTTTGAGGAGACACTGGCAGTTGATGAGTGCATCCTTTTTGTTGAAGTATAGTGATAGGGGATCCATAGGTGGATGGCTAAGTCTATGGTTTCATTAGTGAGAGTTAACCTCTCTTTTGTAAGTTGAAGGTACAATTCTTCATTGATGGGTGAAGACAAGGATATTATTGGTGGAGAACTTCCTAGAATTTCATTGTGGAACCAACCATCTCTCAATTAATTAAAGGCACAAAATTCTCATCGATTGATGCCCATATATGAAAAGTTTGAGTCTTTAGTATCATCAGTTGCTGGATCAAGTAAGCCATTAGTTGATGGCTACTAATGAAGCTCCAAGTTTTCCAATTTGACTACTTTTTAGGCCATTTATTGTTATTGATGAGAGGTCTTTAAGGATATTATGTTGGTTGATGAACCCACAAATTTCCTATCATTGTGAATTAACATTATTCTATCAGTTAGACGATCCTCATTTGTTGGACCTCTACCACTGAGGGAAAAGTTGTGTGATTCAAAACTTGTTATTTTTTTAGAAAAATATGTAGAATTTTTAGTAATAAGATATGTATTAATACAAGCAAATGTAATACTTATTATATGAATGCTAGAATAACAAAGGAAAGTGAACGCTGAAATAGGCATATAACATCTAGAAAATAATTTTTTTTACCCTGAAACTTAGGGTCTAGCTTGTCCTCAAGATAATAGATAGAACCAAAGTGTGTAGTGAAGAATAAGGGCTATTTAGTTAGGTGAATCATAATAGTATGCTCATATCTTTATGTCATCTCTATGTTAATATTGATGCTCGATTTCCTTGTTTATTTGTTGTGTCCTTGGAATGTCCCTTTCCCCAAGGTTGGGTTCTTCCTCCATGATATCCACTCCAAGTCTCACTTGCTAGATTTACCATGCATACATATCATACAACATATCTTTCACTCCCAACTTTTATATTTTTTGTATAATAAAGAGAGTGTGTAGGGTAGACTACAGTTGAGGTGTAACTTGTTCTTTTCTAGGCCACTCAGCCAAAAGTCTGATGTAGTGGGCAAGTCTCTTATGCAAACACTAATAATGAACAAGGTGTTATGTATAGTTTTATCCATAGATTCTAGGTTTTACTTCCCAATATGATGAATCTACATCCATGAGAGTGGACATACATTATCTGGGAAGAACCCTTGTCTCATAACAAGGCACAACTCTCATGTTTTTATTCTCATTTGGGCTTTTAGTGTCTCTCTTTTTGGCATTTTGTATGATGTGTTTTTTAGGCTTTTGTGGTCTTCCAAGCTTCTTTTCCTCCTTTTCACAATTTTTATCTCTAGAAGGGGTAGAATTTTCCTTGGTGAAAGATGTTTACATATCCAACCTATACTTGAGGTCTCAGATGATCATTGAAATGTGCACCCTATTCAGAAAACATCATCCAGGAAAGTAAGCATTTCGTTAGCATCCTACAAAATTATCTTAAAGTAGAGTTCACATAACATTCATGATCACTTGGCTATTTATGTGGTTATTTGTCCAAATTTGTCCCTTGATACATTAAGTAACCATAGGATAGGTCACAAATAATTAGATCCAGTCTAAGAGTGAAGGTAACTCAAGGGAAAATTGGATCAAAACTTTCCTAATGTCAAACCTTACCTTTTATTTTTTCAGTATTTTTCTTAAATAAAGATTAATCTATTAACAATAATATAACATGCACAATCTATAAATTTAAAATTTCCAAAATCATATGCAAAATAGTATGTGCAAGTTGTACCTACCTTGTCCATTTGCACCCCAAAACCTATCCATAACTCTTTCACCAGTGTGTCAAAGGATGATGCTAAATGTAAACTGGTGAGGTTTACTCTTGATTAAGAAATCACATCTTATCCCTGTAGGAGTGAAATAGTCTAACAACATGCATTTCAAGAAAGGGATGGAAATCATGATTTTGCATTCTTTCAAACTTCGATCCTGTAGAGGTTAGGGCATTTATCAAAAAAAGGAATGGAAACCATAGTTGTTGGATTCTACAATTTGATGTGGACTTCCATGATAGAATTGCAACTTCTTGAATTATTTTATAGGGTTCGTATATGTATCCCTTATTATCTTTCTTTATAAGATTGACTATTTCTTCTACACAAGTTTTGTCTTGTTCTAGAAGTAGTCTTTGGTAGGATATCTTTTGTTATCATTGAGGTATATGTTGACCTTATCTCACATCTCCTCAACATGTTCCCTAGGTAGTTGTCCACCTTCCTCAATCTAGAAAATTTATTCTATGGTATACTAGAGAAAGGATGTTAGTTTCAAAAATAAGTTGAGATGCTAAACAGATAAAAGATGGTTAGTGTTGAGAAATGTTCATAAACTAATGATAAATAGAGAAATTAGATTGACTATGAGATTTTTGTTGGTTAATCTAAGTTTATCAAATAATGAGAGGAATGGATGTCAACCAATTAATTTTTCTTTAGTTGCTGAGAAAATTGGAGATCATTGAAATAAATAACAATGCAACTAATTAAAATTCCATCACCTAAGATAGGAAAAGTTGGTGTAAACTTAGTTCCAAAAAAAAATCATCTTGATTGGTGGGAAAAGTAGTCACCCTTTGGGATTTTGTCAAATGATGGAAAATAGACCACATATCCTGATTAAAAATAGGGTGAATGGGGATGAAGAAAAATAAGGGTTAAACTTTGACTAGCCAAAGTCAAGGGTGACAAGGTTGAATGTCGCTACAAGTAAACCATCATCAATGTCAGAAATAATGGAGATCAACGAGGAGAAACTTACTCATGAAAGCTAATACTAGTGGTAGCCTTTTGACAAGACATTAGGATCGACATGGAATCCCATCTTTAGTGGCACTCATAGCTCTCTTGGTTCACATGATGGTGGTGATGGTTATACTAAGTCTTCATCTAGCTTTGTTTTGTGAATCCTCAATCCTTATTCTTACTTCAGTGAAACCCACCTTTGGCAAAGACAAGTGTGATGATTGTTTGTCACAGACACTTATAGTTATTGTTGTTGATTGATAGTGAGAGGTTGATGATGTGTAAAATATCAAATTTTCAAGAATAATTTAAGCTTTGAAATGTGGTTTTCCTTATATGATTATAGTTTGGGGTCTTAATGCAAAAATACCATGAAATGAAATTTCTTTAAGGATAATGAAATGAGAAGAATAAAATCAGACCCAAAGTACATTTTCTCTTTCATTATACATAATGTGTTACATTCAAATCAAAAGGATGAATGTTCACCTTTCCTTTCCTTTTTCTCTCTCCTACCATTCATGATGCTTAAAGGACATAGAAGAGAACGACGAGAGATTTGAAGTTCAAAAATGACATAACTTGTGAATAATAAGTTCTTACCTCATTTTTACTCAAAGAAAGCAATTAAGGGAGAAATATACCACATTACACATTTTAGTGTATTGCATCCAAGTAAAATGACATTAATAGAAATTATGGGTAAACCGTGTGCAAAATGAAAATATAAGTGTATGGGATGGATTAAGACAACTTTTTGGGCATGTGGTCCAAATTTAGTAGTATTTTGGTTTAGTTTGATGCTTCAAATCAATTAAGTAAGTTTTCATATGGTTTTATTAGAGTTTTATTAGGAATACATATCATGTGATGATTTAAGACCAAAGTCTCAAATTTAACGTTGTCACGCCTGTCTTTTTGACACTTCTTTTTATCATGTGTGTTTTCATCCATTAATCACCAATCCAATGATTTGAGGATCATCCCCTTCGTTTGGCTATCACGTTGGCCTACGAACAGTTAACTAAGATTCCTTCCTTGGTCTTTCCCTCCCTCATTACTTATCTATTTCACAAAATTTTACTTCACTTACCTCGTATCCATCTACTGAACACAATGAAAATTTACTCACCGCCCCTAGCAACATGTTGATGAAACACCCATTTAGGCCTTCTCTCTTCTAGCCACCCCGATTTATATAAACCACCTCAGACGTCTTCTTGCCTATATGAGGCAACCTTGAGGACTGCCAACCCCTAATAACTACTCCTCCTCTTACAATTTCATCTCATTTTCCCTTGAACCCCTCACCCTACTCGCCTTAGTTTTCTGGAGAGCTTGACTTCACCACTACCTTTAGGAGCACCTCTGATCAAATTAGAGGTTAGGTAAGCATTGAGAAACCTTTCTCCTTTCCCTATAATTGCTTTAGGTCATGGTGTACCCAATCGTTGTACCCTATAGTCGAGTTTTTGATGCTCAAAGGCATCACCTCCGTGACATTTTGGGGCCCCTCTGGCCAAGTAGAACCTAGCCCGAGCTTCTCCTGAACCCTTCAAATGTTTTCCAACCTTCAATGGCACTACTACCAAGATCAGTGTGTGGTTTTGATCTTCTATCCTCAATTCATGTTTCACTTTTTTCTCTATTTGGCCAATGATTCCTAGGCCACTTGCTTCAGAAAATGATACTCTCGTCTACAGTCTGTCTCCCCAAATCTATTCACATTGTTTCCAGATTCTGTTCCAAAGTCTTTCCCCGAGTTCATGTTGTACTAATGGCACTTTGGCCAAGGCTGAAGCAGAGTTGGAGCTGGAGCTTCAGGTCATGCCAGAGCCCTTCGCTTGGCTCGATGCCTTTGCCAGGATGTGGGGAACCCATTAGATCTTTTGGAGGGATAGCTCAAATCCACAACTGGAGATCGACGTCAAAAATCTCATGCGAGTTGTTCACGATGAAGAAGAAGCCTAATCATGAAATGACCTTGGAGCTCATGCCCATTCAATTAGAATCTGTATTGCAAGTGCCATTTCATGAATTCGATGGCTGATTTGTTTTTCCATACATGTGATTCATAGTTATGTCTGAATGAAAAATTTTCCCACATCATTTTGAGTTCCATGTACGTCAAAATTATTTTGATATAAATCAATGCCTCACTAAGGTTTCTAGAACTCTGATTGGTCCATGTTGCAAAATTCATAACTTCGCATATGACCTTAGAAAAATATGCAAAAATATTCGTTGGAAAGCTCTTTTGATTCTCTATCAATTTGTATTGTTTTAAATCATTGTTTTTCCACATTCAAGTCCTTCAATAAATCAAAGAACGAAATCAGTGTTTTGGGAGTATGAATTCATATGCACTTTATTTTTAATCAAATTACAAGTGATTAGAGGCTCAATCAAGTGAGAGGATTTGACCTTAAGGTGACCTATTATTGGTAAGCGGTCCATGCATATTTGGAATAAGTTATTTGGTTTATTGATTGTTATTTATGATTATGAACTGTAGAATATTTCATGAATTATGAAATGCTTTCTCAAACAAGACATCATGTATGCTTATCATTGTTTGAATGATTGATTAGTTATAGTCCATAGTAAAACTCTTACTTTGGTTATAGAGCATGAATTAAGGTTAATGAATCATGATCAAGAAGGGGAAACCCTATTATGGTTTATGATGGAGAAATCCCATTATGATTCAAGGGGAGAAATCCCATCATGTTAATGTTCAAGGATCATGATCATGTCAATTTTAATGTTAAAGTTAATGTTAAGATAAATGGACGTGAATTAGTTTTTATATGGTCATGAATCATGGACCTCAAGGGTTGTCAAGGGCTTTCCTAGCAATCATGTGCTCCTTAGTGGGCGTCATAGAGGGATGCATATACTTACTGTTCAATTATTTATGTCATTAATGAATCATGACTTCTTAAGAAAATTCATGCTCATGCTTATGTCAAGTTATTTCATGTAAATTATTACTCATGTCAAGTTATTCTTATTTTGATGTCATATAAAGTGCCAAATACCGCTTACTGATGTTATGTTTGTTTTGCATGGTTGGGGATGAAATCTCCGCATCACTTGAAGCAAGTGAAGGACAAAAAGGGAAATCAATATTAGGATATCTTCAAGCTTTGATCGGTGGGGTGCCATTTACCTAGATGATCCAAATATTTAGAAAACATTTACTTTATGTTTAGTCATGTTATCAATTAGATTAGAACTCATGGATAACTATGATGTAGTTTTATTTTACCAAGAACTATGTATGAATCAGTTTTAAATTAATGCAAAGTTTTTCATTAACTTTAATTGTATGATTTGCATTTTGTGACACCCACATTGAGTAAAATGCTTCCGCTCGTGTGATATGAAAAATAGTGTGTTACATTATGGTATCAAAGAAATTTTGGTAAATGGTCACTAAGCAAACATGATTGTCATAGTCACTCTAGAATGAACTAAGGTTTGACAGTGGATTCCCAAGGAAGGATACCATGACCTAGAATGATTAGAGTTTTCATCTAGGAAGATATAGATATGTTAGAAATAGATGATTACCTAGTTTAGATCTAAAGTATCTACCTAAATCTAGATAATACGATAGGCTCTCTGGTTTCAATGGTTATGGCCAGCCAACGGTGTGTTGAAGAGGGACATCATAAGCATGAGACCCTTAATGCATTTCTCCTTTCTTACTTGTGCATGAGGTATGGGACACATGAATTAGTAGGTTAGTGAGAGATAGCATGTCAAGATGCCACATCTCTAGGTATGTGCATAATCACCACATACCTAGAAATGTGGTAGGTTAGATATTTTTCCACCCTAATGATAAGAAGTCATGACAAGGTTTTGCTAGATGACATTAATATAGTGATGAGTTGATTTGATAAATCCTAAGTATATATTGATAAGGAGACCAAAGTAACTATTAATCCATGTTCACATAAATATTAATGAAATTTGGATGTAATATATGTATCTTTCAATGCAAAATATTGACCATGGTTAAATGAAAAGATTAGAGAAAACCTAAGGTGGGTAGTACCCTAGAAAATTTTGAGGAAAAAATTATTATAAGGTGGGTATAATTGTAGCATCCCAAATTTTCAAGAATAATTTAAGCCTTGGAATGTGGTTTTTCTTAAATGATTACATTTGGGGGTCTTAATGCAAAAATACCATGAAATAAAATTTATTTAAGGATAATAAAATGTGAAGAACAAAATGAGACCCAAAGTACATTTTCTCTTTCATCTATACATTATGTGTTTCATTCAACTCAAAAGGATGAATATTAGCCTTTCCTTTCCTTTTTATCTCTCCTACCATTCATGATGCTTAAAGGACATAGAAGAGTAGGATGAGAGATTTGAAGTTCATAAATGACATATCTAGTGAGAAATAAGTTCTTACCCTAGTTTTAACTCAAAGAAAGCAATTAAGGGAGAAATGTCCCACATTGCACATTTTAATGTTTTGAAGCCAAGTAAAATGAAAGTAATGATAATTATGGTTAATTCATGTGCAAAACATAAATCGAAGAGTATGGGAAGGATCTAGACTTCTTTTTGGGCATGCGGTCCAAATTTGGTAGCATTTTGGTTTAGTTTGACCCTCCAACATCAATTAAGCAAGTTTTCATATGGTTTTATTAAAGTTTGATTAGAAGTACATTTAACATTACAATTTAAGACTAAAGTCTCAGATTTCTGGCTATCACACCTGTATTTTTCACCCTTCTTTTTTTACATGCATTTTCAACCATTGATCACCAATCCAACAATCTGAGGATTGTCCCCTTCTTCAGGTATCACGTTGGTCTGTGAATAGTTAACTGAGATTCCTTCCTTGGTCCCTCCCTCCCTCATTACTCATCGGTTTCACAAAATTCATGCTCTGCTGACCTCATATCCCTCTGACGGGCATAATGAGCCTTTAATTGCCTCCCCAAGCAGTTGTTGATGAAATGCCCATTTAGGGCTTCTCTTTTCTCGCCACCTCGATTCATAGAGACCGCCTAAATCCTCTTCTTGCCTATATGAGGCGACCTTGAGCCCCACCATCCTGTAATAACTACTCCTTGTGACAACTCGATAACAAACCAAGCCATCACCAGTAATAATCACAGAATAACCATAAGCAGCGGATTTAACAAAATCACAAAAAAAAATTTAAAACCATTTTGCAAAGAGATCCTCTTCCAGGAAACTCTTAAAGAAAGAACCAAAACTTTATATACATCATGGTTCATATTTTACATACATTGTACCATCTCATCTCGAGGATAACAAATACTAGTTGCTTTACTCAAACATATACATCAGCAGCATAAAACCTTGAGGCATTCAAGCCAAAATCTCAAGTCGTTCATAAAAACCACTAAGTACTATCTCCCAATGACCTGAGAGTATAGACACGACACATAGGACTTCTATCTACAAGAAATGACAGACAATACACTCAACTTGAGCTGTAACTATTGTCCCTGATGATATGTTCCTTCCTCTGTAGTCTGATTTCTACTTCCTCGTCTACGTCCACCTAAAAATTATGGATCCCATAGGGTGAGACTACTATCCCAAAGAGAGATATAACTCTCTGCCAATAATATTATTTTCATAGGAAATAGTATAAAACTAGCAGAGGATACTTTATGCAAGTAAGCAGGTTTATTTGCAATGTATAGCAATAACATTGACAAGATAGATCAACTCTTCATAGCAGGTTTATAAATCATCTATTTGCTTTATAAGGAATATGAAGAACATGTATAACATCTATCCACTAACATGTATAAAAATAATGAAGCATCACCCAATTTTTCCGTATTCAATCCTTAAGCAAATACCTTACATGGCTGGTTACATGTTCACATTCACACTTATGCCTAGAGGAGATGTGGTTTACCGTTCATGCTCCAACCGACCATGACTACATTAAGCATTGGTACCGTGCAAGGTCAATGGCAGAGTCGGCTGATAAGACCTTGCTTGTCTCAATCAGTATGAGATAACTGGCAGGACATCTTGTATCTACAACAATTAGCTTACCAGGGTATACTGGTAATTCGCTATAGAGTTACAACTGCAGCATGTACTCTCTTTGGGAGAAGACCACTGATCTTTCCCAGATTATTTTTCATTAGGAAGTACATTGAGTGATCTTGGTTTAGTTGGGGAGTCTACTGAGAAACCATTGGTTTAGTTGGGGAGTCCACTGAGCAACCTTGATATAACTAAAATTGCATATTCAATAATATGTATACCGAGTTAAACTCGTTTCACTACTAAAAAAATCTTGACATTGAATGGATCTATGGTCTGGGCAACTACATGATAAGATTCTACTTGATTATTTAAGTATATTACAATACCTTGTAAGATCAATCAAGTTACAAGCAAGAATTATACCAGATGCTACAAAGGAAGGTATAATACATTTATCAAGTACTTTCATGATTCTTTGGGACAAATATAAGACTTAGCATCTCAATCTCTTATCATCATCATTCTTGGGTATTCAAACCCTTAGTTCGTCACTGAGTACTGTTACCACTTATCAGTTAACCATTACCTCTAGGTCATCAGACCAAGGTATACATTATACAAATATTTCAATAGTTCACAAAGCTCATTAAATATTTATCATATAAACATCATAGCTCTTACGTAGATATTCTCATCACCTCATGATACCTATGTGGTTAGTATTTCATGATAACAACAATATCAAATACATGTCATCACCATGCAATGCAAACAAGGTACATCCTTCCCATTATTTAGGTTTAGGGTTTCCCTTTATTAACTGATTAGGGTTTCAAATCATCTCATCCCCCATGATTTAAGATTTACCTTTATTAGCCACTTAGGGTTTTAAGATCACATCATAAGAGATTAAACCATAATTCATACTCCATTCATACAAGGAGTATCAACATATACTCATTACATGGTTAATATTCAAATATAAGTTTCTCTCTCATCCTCACTAGGATGTTGATTTCACCATACTTTTACTAAGTTGGCTCAATTCTCTTCTTAAGGTACATTAGCTCATAATTATCAAATTGCATTAAAATCATTACATCTTAATGTTTCATTTGACGCAATACACAACATGTACCACTCAATCAAATACATTGGATTGAGGTATTCTCACCATATCGGGTATCAAAGTGTATGTATGCTACCATATCGTGCTTGAGATGTAACCTTATCATCATATCATGCATCTATATCAAGCATATGGTGTAGCCTCACCACCATATCGTATTTAGGGTGTATCCTTTTTTATCATAACGTGTACCCATATCGGGTTGACTAACATTTAGATTTTATCATCTCAAGTTAGAGATACTTAGCCTCATATCGGGTATGAGCTGAAAAGCTTGACCTCATATCGGGTATAAGGGGTATACTTGATACCATATCGTGTACAAGGTATGCACTTCATCCCCATGTCATGCATAGGATATGTACTTTATCATGGTATCATTTTAGTAGTATATACATGATACCATATCAGGTTACAATATTTTATTAGCATATCGGGTTGGCATATTGGTTAACATATCAGGTTAGTATATTAGGTAAACCATTATGCTCATATCTTTTCATACCTTCAAGGGATCGTCTCTATCATATATTTGAATGATAAACTAGATATCTGGTTGAGCTCTTCACAAACAACCTTTACACAAAATGATAGGGGTGTGGGTTAAAAAGTATGTCGGGTTTGATTTCGTCATATAGGGTTTCATCACTATATCAGTTAGAGTGTACAATTTATATCATGTCATGCATGAAGTGTGGACTTGACCTTATATCTTGCACCAGGTATATGTAAGTGATACGCATATCGTTCATGATGTGTCACTTTTCACTATATCGAGTTACCCATCATCTAGGGTTTTTCATATTGGGCATAAGGTACTTCAACCCTATATCGGGTTAGGCCATGATGATGTCACCATCATCAACCTCTAGACCCTTGTTCTTATTGTTATAGTTCATGGTAAACAGTTATAACAACTATTGGAACTCAGAAGGACATCAATTAATTAAAGGAATTAAAATTTTGAAACTATATCAACAAGTTCAACAATATTGAAGGTGAATAATAACATAATTGGGTTCAAATTATATGACCCACCTCAAGAACTACTTGAAAGCTCCAAGCTCCAAATCTTCATGTCGCCAAGGTTGAAGATGAGCTTATCAAATGTCCAACACTTGTTCTCCTCACCACTATGCACGATATCTTCACCACTTGTGACCAATATCCCTCACTTGTGGCTGATATCACTTTGCTAGGCTAATATCACCTTGCTAGGTCGATATCCCTTCTCTATGGCTGATACCAAGGCTCTATCATTGACGCTCCTTCAATTATGCATGATACGAAGATGGTGTGCACGATATCTTTTGGGAAATATGGTGGTATGATCTGAAAATTCTACTATTAGGTGAAGGGAATGGTATTTATAGTTGTGGTTTATGAAAAGAGTGTGTATGAGGTGTCATCACCTTAAGCTACTATGTGCCTTGTGTTCATGAATGGTTGCCACATGTACATGCTTGCATTCTTATTTATCTTCTCATGCAAAATAAAAAACTTCAGGATAATCTAAGGGATAAGGGTCGGCCCCTTTGGTTATCTTCTAGGGAAAGTTACTTCCACTCACATTTATTATTATATTCACACTTCAATACAACCTTTCTAAAGGAAAGTTGTAGACCAATAACTATTGATTTATTGAGGTTCTTAGTCCATCATGAACTTTTCCAAGAGTCAAAAAACCGATAGGAGAATCCCTCTATGGCTCCTTGGATGATAGGAACTCCTATATTAATTCGACAACTCGATATACCTCATGCAATGTTTTCAACTATACTTCTTCCTTGGTCTTTTCATCACCAAGAATGATACCACTCCAAGATGATTCAAACATGGTGTCTCCTTATTTCTCTCTCCTCTAGATGATACTAGGAAGGAGTAATGACACTCTAGAAGAGATAATTTGCACATCAACCCTACATTTTGGATAGATTACAACTTGTACCGAAATTGGTGCACAAAGCACTAGCATAATTCAAACAAGTTCTAACTTAGAATTTAGGCCTTCCACAAGCCACCACTTAACATCATTCTATCTCTTATGATGTTAAAACATTTTAAGGAATATTCAACATGTGACATTTTGCAATATAACCCCTCATCTTGGGTAATTTGCACTTTACATTCAAACTATCATATAATGTACAAATAGTTTGCAAATAAGCTCAAACTTGAAAATTAATTTCACAAAGAGTCTTAATTACTTTTCAAAAGATCAAAACAAGTTTTTAAATGAATTACTTAAGAAAAACTTCTAGGTTTAATCCATAACCCAGGTCAGTGATGTTATAATTATCAACCCCTAAAAAGGATTTCATCCCCAAAATCTCAAGAGAAAAGAGAAGGGTACTTCCTCCTCATCTCGTCCTCTAGCTCCCATGTGGCTTCTTCAACACCATGATGATTCTAGAGAACTTTCACAAGAACTATATCTTTCCTCTTCAACTTCTTGATTCTTCTGTCAAGAATCATCATAGGAGCTTCCACATAGGATATATCTTCATTCAATTCTACCTCTATAGGTTGCAACATCAACTCTGTATCAAGACGACACTTTCTTAGCATAGATATATGAAACACTAGATGTAGTCTATATAGCTCAGGTGGCAATTCCAACTTATAAGCTACTTTTCCAATCTGTGTTTTCACTGGGTAAGGTCCCCTAAATCTAGGATCTAACTTATCCTTTTCTCAAATCTGAGAACACCTTTCCAAGGAGAGATCTTGAGATACACTTTGTCTCCAACTTGGAATTCTAAAGGTCTACGAAATTTATCAACATACAAATTCTAGCTATCTTGTATAGACTTCAACTGTTGTTGTATAACTTTAATCTTTTCAGTTGTTTGTTGCACTAACTCAGGACCTAGAATTTGGTATTCTCCTATCTCAAACCAGCATAACAGAGATCTACAACGTCTACCATATAATGCTTCATATGGTGCCATATCAATGCTAGTCTGATAACTATTGTTGTAGGCAAACTCTATTAAGCTAAAATGTAAGTCCCAACTTCCTACAAACTGAAGAACGCATGCTCTGAGAAAGTCTTCCAAAGTCTGTATAGTCCTTTCAGATTGTCCATATCTTTGAGGGTGAAAAGTTGCGTTAAACTTTAACTGTGTACCCAAGGCTTTATGTAGTCCTTCCCAAAAATGACTTGTCAATTGGGGATCTCTATCAGACACAGTTGTAGCTAGAACTCTGTGCAGCCGCACTATCTCATCTATGTAGATATGTGCAAGTTTTTCAACAATATAGGTTGTTTTAATAAGAAGAAAATGTGCTGTCTTAGTCAACCTATCAACTATCACCCAAATGGAATCATGACTTTTGGCTATTCTAGGTAGACCAACCACAAAGTCTATCGTCACATGATCCCATTTCCACTGAGGTATAGGTAAAGGTTGCAATGTTCATGCAGGATTCTGGTGTTCTTCTTTAACTTGCTGACACACCGGACACTACATAACAAACTCAGCTACACCTTTCTTCAAACCAGGCCACCAATACATATCTTTTAAGTTATGATACATTTTGGTACTCCCTAGATGCATTGCATACATGGATGAGTGTGTTTCATCCATAACTATCTTTCTTAATTCATTAACATCAGGTACTACCATCCTACCATGGTTTCACAATATCAACCTATTGTGCCTCTTTAATCTATTCTTTTAGATTAGGTTTCACATGCATCTCAGCTAACAACCCAGCTAACAGAGATACTTCGAGTTGTACATTCATTTGTCTCAAAGAGACAAACATGTCCCGTTTACAGCACACTAAACAATTCACCTATGCTTTATCTATGGGTAGAGACGAGGACTTCCTACTGAGTGCATCTGCCACTACATTGGCTTTCCCTAGATGATAATCAATTGTACAATCATAGTCTTTGATTAATTCCATACAGCGATGTTGTTTCATGTTCAACTCATGTTGTGAGAAAATGTATTTTAAGTTTGTATAGTCTGTGAAAATCTGACATGTTTCTCCATAGAGATAATGCCTCCAGTTCTTCGATGTGTGGACCACTATTGTAAGGACCCTGACCTCCATTTAGGGCTTATCATGTTTGCATTGCTTAACCCTGATGCTTAGTTGCTTGCTAATCACCTTTAGTGGTGATTAGGGTTTGTTGGTGCTTTGTTGAGAGCTGGAGGTGCTACTTGCAAATAACCCAAGTCTAGGGTTTGTGGGAAAGTTTGTCACCTTGTGAGGTGTTCCTCCCTCTCCTTGCTTTCTCTAGTGTTGAGAGGAAGGGTTGGGCTTGTTTCTTGTGTTGCTTTGGGCTTGGATGAGCCTTGGTGAGCCTTGTTGTGCATTGTTGTTGCCTCTTTGGACCTTGTGTCGGGCAAGTGTGCTTGTGTCAGCCTAGGAGTGTCGCCCAGGGTGTGTGTGTCGGCCATGGTAAGGAGGTGTGTCGCCCATGGACCCTTTGACCCTCTTTGACCTCGTTTGCCTCACCATTAGTGGACACTTGGTGCTTGATGCTTGCATGTGGAAATGGCCTTGGACATGTGTTTAGAGCATGTTAGAGTGGTGGCTTTGCTCATGGACCAGTATCCCTAGGTGGGCGAAACCTTGCCTTATCTTTCCTTGGTTTCTCCTCCACCCTATTCTATATATGTGTTTCCTTTCTCTTTCTAAGGATCCCTTTAGTTCCTTAAGTTTCCTCTCTCCCTTAGTGCACGACACCCCCACCCTCTTTCTTTGCAAGCTTGGTGGCCGATCCTTCTTGGAGTCTCCTTCTTCCTCTAGTGGTGGCCGAACCCTAGAGTGCCTTGCTCTCTTCTTGTGGTGGAGCTTGGAGCTTGGAGCTTGGAGTTGCTTAAGGCGGGTTACATAACTCCTAACCCTAACTATACTACCTTCTATGTTCTTGTATGTTTCTTATGATCATAATCGACTATGTATGTTGTTAGTTGAGTTTCTTGCTTAAGTTGTTCTTTTTGGCCGAACTATGTTCTAGGGTTTCTTGTTGAGAAACACCCCTCTCCCTCCTTGGTCTAGAGAAGTGAGCTTGAACTCTAGTAACATGGGTAATACTCCTCTCTCGTTTAAGTTGAGAGGTGAGCTTGTGTTCTAGTTGCTTGAGAAACACCCTTCTCTCACCATGGATTCGAAAGGTGATCTTTGTGGAGGTTATAGACCTTTATTAGGGTTGTTCTTTGTGTTTCCCGATTAGTGATAAGAAGTGTGCAAGACCCCTCTCTCTTGGTTGTTGATAGGTGAGCCATCCATTAGGTTTTTGGTGCCCTTGTGCTTGAGGTTGATGATGACCTTGTTGTGGGATGCATCTTGACCGATATGGCTTGGGGTTGATGTTGCCCGATAACCCCCCCCCCCCCCCTTGATCTAGATTTTTGGTTGGCTTGAGAAGGCTGTGTTGGGTGTTACCCTTGTTTCCTGCCTTGTGTGCGTGTGTCAGGTGTCACACCTGGTTGAATGCCCTACCCGATAACCTAACTTGTGATGGTAGCCTAGAGCCTGTTATTCCTTGGGCGTTATGGAGTTTAGTAGTTAGCTTTGTGCTTGGCGTCATGGCGTGGTGGCATTGCAAGATACACATGATGCACGTTACCCTTGTTGCATGACACACCATTGGGTTCAGCTGCACGATAGGCTTTGTGGGTGCATGACACAGAGGTGCACGATACCTGTGTTTCACGACGCACCATTTCACGACATAAGAGGTGCGCGACACCTAGGGTTGCCTGATATATCTTGTGATGATAGCCTGTTACCCTTACTGTATGCTTGGCCGATATGTGGCTGGTTGGCTTGGCCGTTTTGAGGTTTGAGTGTTGGGTGATATGGGAGAGTACCCTGCCTGATACTCTCTCTTGTGGGGGTGCCCTACCTGTCACACTTCTGGTGAGGGTAGTGGGCACTTCTAGTGAGGGTCTTGTTCCTTTTGAAAAAATGTATGCTAGTTCTTACTTATGCAAACACATTTGGCTTATGATGATGACCCTTGATATGCTTGGTAGTAATTGAGATAGTAGATTATATCTATATAACTTGACATGACTTTACATGTGCTTATGAACATCTGGAATGATATGTATAATGTTGTGTAAATGATAAGCATATAAGATTCTTTGCATGATGATATGACCTATGTCTATGGTCACAGGTTGAGACATGATGGATAAAGCATATAATCATCTATGTTGGATAATATGATTATTCTGTCAATCCATGATAATTGTGCATACTAACCATGCAGGTGTTTCATACAGATGCATATCCAGGTAAAGGGCTATGAGGTATATATATGTTTGAGTAACACTGCTCTAATGGTTAGTCTGGATGATGAGATGATATATGTGTTTTGGTCTGAGGACCTGAGTTTGGCTAAAGTGCCATTTGAGGTGTTATCCTCTGATGATGATCTGGGATTGATATCCCAAGTGATGTGAATGCTGGTTGAGGCTGTGGTTTCTTGTGATGAGGGATTGAGATCTCGGAATAGCATGATGGTGGCAATAATAATGTAGTTTTACGTTATGCATATGTTACAACTTGGTTGCCTCAACAATCCACTTAAAATGTACTAACTAATCACAGTGGAACATATCATGTAGTTTGCCCTGGCCATAGATCCATCATCATCCGGAGCTGGTGATGGTGAAACGGGTTCTCCTGCGGGTTAACCCGGAGCGCATATTATTGAATATGTGAGGTTTCTCCTAGCCTAAAGTGAGGAGGTAAGAGTTCAACTTTGGTTGTAGACTCCAGGGTGTGGATTCAGGCCCGTAGCTCAAAAATGATAAGAGCATGGTGAACAGGCCCATGGCTCAGGATATTTGATAGGGGAGCATGAATGCGTTCATGGCTCAGAGCACGGTGAACAGGCCTGTGGCTCAGTTTCACTAGCGTCGATACATGTACCGAGGTGGGCTAGGCAGAGGGTAGCCTGACCCTGTGGCTGAGGCTACTTAAGCATAAGACTGCGGTCCTTCTTGTGTTGTACTCGTGCACTGACCAGGAGGTGGGAGGTCGTGGAGTCCGGCTCTTCCATTGACCTTATATGGTATCGGCTTGGGTTTCGCAACCGAAGGTTGGATGTGAGTGGTACGGCTCACTTCCTCAGGGCATAATAACACGTAATCCAGCCGAATATATTTACTGCTTAAGGCAAAACACAAAACATTGTTTGAAGCCTTGATGGAGTAGTTGATCTTGTTATACTTGCAATTACTTATATGTTCCTTATGTTATGTGGTAAGATCTTATAAATTTTATCTTGTTAATCATGTTCCATAATGAAATACTTGGGTACATGCCTTACGTACATCTTGGTAAGCTTGATGGTATGAATAGCTTTACTTTATAAACTGCTCTTGTTATACCTTGTATCAGTTATCTGCTGCTTTTGCTTTCATCCTTCTATGGTTTTATGGTTTCGGAGGGGAGTTATGTTTCTCGCTGGGACTATGTGTCTCACCCCACTGGCTTACACCCTTTTTAGGTGTCCGAGCTAGACGTGGTAGTGGTCGCAAATATGCGACCGAGCAGCAAGACGAGTAGTAGAAGGCAAGAGATGGACATGTTGTTTTGGTTGTTTTGTAGTAGTGTCTTAGAGTCATCCATGTACTCTCAGGTCCTTGGGAGTGTTTTGACATTGTTTCAGGATGTATGGCTGATGATGTTTTGTATATCATGTTGCTGCCAAATGTGGGCCGTTGTGTATGTATAAATAGGTGATGAGCTCATGTGATGACAAGACAGCGGAGCTCCTAAGCTGTGGACACGTATCAAGACTTGTAAATGTTTATATAACATGTTTCCTTGCTGAATGAGGATCTAAATGTAATAGTTTCTTAATTTATCTTCTTTCTGCAATCGATTTTAATTAACCTGTTTTTTTGGTAATTAGTGGTTTATGGTGTTTTCCGCACATTTTCGCGTGACACCTCGCTGTCTGTGTGATAGTGGGATGTGTTGCCACAAGTTTGGTATTAGAGCTCTAGGTTCACTGAGTCTACATGGATTTAGGACTAGGTTCTGTCTTTTCTTGTGTGTTTTCCAGATTTTCTTACAATCACCTTTTTCCCTCAGCGGAAGAAAAGCCAAGATGTCTGGAAATCATGAAGAACATGCTGCTGAGAACAGCAATGCTGCATCAGTTGATGGAGCTATAGAGTAGGCACATGAAGATCGGGTGCCTGAGGTCTCCCAACCTGACCCAGCCATTCTTGAACACCCTGCCTATCAACAACTTATGGGGCAGATGATGGCTATGATGAATCTCATGGTAGAGAGATTTCCAGTGCCTCCTCTAAGAGCACAAGCTCCCCACGGTGAAGCATCGGGTATTGGGAAGACCTTTGAGCGGATTTGCTGAGTCGGATCTTCAGATTATGCTGGAACGGATGATCCAGCGGATGCAGATCTGTGGCTGAAAAGTCTTGAGAAGGATTTATGGATCCTCGACATCCTCAAAGCAGACGAAGTCAAGCACGCCGTTTACCTTCTGAAGGGTAGTGTTGGTCACTGGTGGACCATCGAGGAGGAGAAGCGACTCGGTGAGGTGATCGGTTGGGAAGTTTTTCAGCGCGAGTTCGTCAGCAGATACTTTCCGAAGATGTATCTGGATGAGAAGATCAACCATTTTGAACGCCTATGCCAAGTAACGATGAACATCACCAAGTATGAAGCCAAGTTCATGGACCTGTTGAGGTTTTTTCCTCACATGGCAGCAACGAATGAAGAGCGAATCAGACATTTTGAGAAAGGTCTGAGTACTGAGCTGACAACAACTGCTTCTGCGTTGGACTGAGAGTGGTTTGCTACGTTTGTGGAATCTGTCCGGAGGATCGAATGGTCAGTTAAGGAGAAAAGGGAATCCATGTCTAAGAAGAGGCCTGCTCAGTTCCAGGGACAGAGGTTTGGGGGCTTCAAGAAGTCAAGGTTTTCAACACCTTCCATGATGAGAGGTTCCAGTGCACCATCACAGTGGTCTCTGAGTAAGGGAAGAGGATATGTTTCTTCACCATCAAAGGCACATAGTACATCTTCAGTGGCAGTGACAGGGCCATCTAGGCCACGGTTTGAAGATAGGTCATGCCATCTTTGTGGTCAGATCAGGCGTTGGAGGTCAAATTGCCCAACTAGAGACGTTGAAGTGATGCAACAACCGAGGCAGAATCAACAAGGATCAGAAGACAGCAACCCAGTAGTAGCATAGGGCAAGGACGCTGTCAAGCGTTGCAAGCATGATCGTTTGCTCGAGGAAGCAGAGGACGTGGACAACAAGCAACGACGCAATTCTATGCTATGAGTCAGTCGGAGGCGATAGTCAACCCACGAGTGGTGGCAGGTCAGATGGAGTTATTTCATTATGATATGTCTTCTTCTTGCTTTATATATGTTCTGGTTGACCCAGGTGCTACACACTCTTTCATCGCCTCTAGTATGCTTGAAAAGTGTCATTTACATGTTAGCTGTAAGAAATATAGCTTGTTGTTAGAAACCCCTCTTGATGGTTCCTCGATGCTTCGAGAGGAGTGTCCATCTTGTGTCTTATCTTTTTCGGGACACAGTATGCAAGTGGATCTTATACCACTTGATATGCATGGTTTTGACATGATCCTTGGGATGGATACCTTAGAGAAGTATAAGGTTGTTTTGGACTATGGTTCCAAGCAAGCTGTGTTTGATGATGATGGAGAGAAGTGGATCTTCCAAGGAGATAGGAAGATTTTTCCAACGTGTCTAATATCGGCTATGGTGGCAGATAAGTTGTTATGGCAAGGATGTAAGGTGTTCTTAGCTCACGTTATGGATACCAAGGCGAAAGGTCCTAGCCTTGAGGAGGTGTTGGTTGTCTGAGAGTTTGTGAATGTGTTTCCTGATAAGTTCCCCGGTGTTCCTCCACCCCGAGAGATTGATTTTGAGATCAATCTGGTTCCACGAACATAGCCAGTTGAGCAAACACCATATAGGATGCCTCCAGTAGAGATGGCATAACTTAAGAAGCAATTGCAAGAGTTGTTGGAGAAAGGTTTCATCTGACCGAGTACGTCACCTTGGGGTGCTCCAGTGTTGTTCGTTAAGAAGAAGGACAGGTTGATGCGCTTATGTATAGATTACCAGCATTTGAACAAGGTCACGATCAAGAACAAGTACCCGTTGCCAAAAATAGATGATCTGTTTGATCAGTTGCGTGGTGCTACAGTGTTTTCAAAGATCGATCTACGGTCTGGATATCATCAGTTGAGGATTAAGGCAGATAACATACCAAAGTCAGCTTTTAGGACGAGGTATGGTCACTTCGAGTTCGTGGTTATGCCATTTGGGCTAACCAATGCACCTACTGCTTTCATGGATTTGATGAATGGAGTGTTTCGTCTGTTCCTAGATTAGTTTGTTATAGTCTTTATAGATGACATCTTGATCTATAGCCAGGACAGGAAAGAGCATGAGTAACATCTTTGACTAGCGTTGACTCTTCTTCGCCAACATCAACTGTATCCCAAGTTTAGTAAGTGTGAGTTTTGGTTGGAAGAAGTAACTTTCTTGGGTCATGTGATATCTGCAGAAGGAGTCAAGGGGGACCCGAAGAAGGTGGAGTCCATTACAGAATGGGAACAGCCGAAGACGCCGATAGAAGTTTGTAGTTTCCTGGGTTTAGTAGGATACTACCAGAGGTTTATCAAGGACTTCAGTGTGATTGCATTGCCGATAATGAAGTTGACTAGAAAGGATGTACCTTTTGTCTGGGATGATCGTTGCGAGCAAGCTTTCCAAAGTTTGAAGGAGAAGCTGACTAGTGCTCCAGTTCTATTGCTACCAGAGCTTGGAAAGGGCTATGTTGTTTTCTATGACGCTTCCAAGAAAGGTTTAGGTTGTGTGCTGATGCAGGAAGATCATGTAGTTTATTTTGCTTCACGACAACTTAAGAAACACGAGGAGATCTATCCAACTCATGATTTGGAGTTGACAGCAGTTGTTCATGCGTTAAAGATTTAGAGACAATCTTTATGGGGAAGTATGCCAGATCTTCAGAGATCATAAGAATCTAAAGTACATCTTTTCACAGAATGAGCTAAACATGTGACAACATCGATGGATGGAGCCAATCAATGATTATGACTGCACCATCGAGTATCATTCTAGTAAGGCGACTGTGGTAGCAGATGCATTTAGATGAAAGTCTTCTTCTTTCTCTACAAAGAAGGCATTGTTGAGTTCCTTGGTATACCGTAGACGGGATATGCTTGTTTCCTTGCGGCAGATGAATGTGCAGATGGGAGTTTCCTTGTTAGAAGGACTTTTAGCACATATGCAAGTCAAGCCTACACTGAGACAGTAGATCAAATATGCACAACAAATAGATGATACAGTGCAGATGATCAAGTCAGAGTTCGGCAACGAAAGGCGTGATGGGTTCCATGAGTCCGTGGATGGACTAGTTTTCTATCCAGATAGGATTGTGGTCCCCAATGCTGATGATTTGAGGAAGCTAGTGCTCGAGGAAGCACACACGTCGATGTATGCTATGCATCCAGGTGTCACCAAGATGTATCATAATCTAAAGGACTTGTATTGGTGGCCCGGCTTGAAGAAAGATGTAGCTGAGTTTGTGGCTAGGTGTGCGGTATGCCAGCAAGTCAAGGTTGAGCATCAAAAGCTGACAGGTACGTTACAACCCCTACCGATACCACAGTGGAAATGGGATCATATAACCATGGATTTCGTAGTTGGTATGCCCAGGACAACTAGGAATCATGATTCCATTTGGGTAATAGTGGACAGATTGACGAAGTCTTCCCATTTCATACCTGTGAAGACAACATATACAGCCGAGAAGCTCGCTCGAGTATATGTAGATGATATAGTACATTTGCACGGTGTGCCAGCAACGATAGTTTCTGACAGAGGCCCTCAGTTCACGAGTCGTTTCTGGGAACAGTTGCACAAAGCGTTGGGAACGCAGTTGAGGTTCAACACCACTTTCCATTCACACACAGATGGACAGTCTGAGAGGACTACTCAGACTTTGGACGATCTTCTTCGGGCTTGTGTTTTGCAGTTCCAAGGGAGTTGGGATGTACATCTCAGTCTGATAGAGTTTGCCTACAACAATAGTTATTAGCAGAGCATTGACATGGCTCCTTATGAGGCCTTATATGGCAGGAAGTACAGATCTCCCTTATGTTGGTATGAGTCTGGTGAGTATCAGCTTTTGGGTCCTGAGTTAGTGCAGCAGACAATAGAGAAGATCAAAGTGATACAACAACAGTTAAAAGCGCCACAGGACAAGCAGAAGTCTTACGCAGACAATCGCTGACTTGCTTTGGAGTTCCAGGTAGGAGACAAAGTATACCTTAAAGTCTCGCCGTGGAAGGATGTACTGAGGTTTGGCCGAAAGGGTAAGCTAGCACCCAGATATATGGGGTCATACCCAGTCATGCATGCATGGGCAAGGTAGCTTACGAGTTAGAGCTGCCGCCATAATTGCATCGGTTACATCCAGTGTTCCATGTCAGTATGTTGAGGAAAAGTCATCCAGATATAGGAACAGTGATACAGCCAGTCGAGGTTGAGCTTGATGAAGATGTGACCTATGAGGAAGGTCCTATGATGATCCTTGATAGAAGAGTTAAGAAGTTGAAGAGGAAGGATCTGGTTCTGGTTAAGGTTCGTTGGCACCATTGTGGCTTTAAGGAAGCCACATGGGAGCTTGAGGAAGAGATGAGGAGGAAGTATCCCTCGCTTTTCTCTTCAGATTTCGAGGACGAAATCCCTTTGTAAAGGGTTATAGCTTGTAAGGACCCTGACCTCCTTTTAGGGCTTATCCTGTTTGCTTTGCTTAACCCTGATGCTTAGTTGCTTGCTAATCACCTTTAGTGGTGATTAGAGTTTGTTGGTGCTTTGTTGAGAGCTATAGGTGCTACTTGCAATTAACCTAAGTCTAGGGTTTGTGGGAAAGTTTGTCACCTTGTGAGGTGTTCCTCCCTCTCCTTACTTTCTCTAGTGTTGAGAGGAAGGGTTGGGCTTGTTTCTTGTGTTTCTTTGGGCTTGGATGAGCCTTGGTGGGCCTTGTTGTGCGTTGCCCTTGCCTCTTTCGACCTTGTGTCAGGAAAGTGTGCTTGTGTCGGCCTAGGAGTGTCGCCCAGGGTGTGTGTGTCGGCCATGGTAAGGAGGTGTGTCGCCCATGGACCCTTTGACCCTCTTTGACCTCGTTTGTGTCACCACTAGTGGACACTTGGTGCTTGATACTTGCATGTGGCAATGGCCTTGGACATGTGTTTAGATCATGTTAGAGTGGTGGCTTTGCTCATGGACAAGTGTCCCTAGGTGGGTGACACCTTGCCTTGTCTTTCCTTGGTTTCTCCTCCACCCTCTTCTATATATGTGTTTCCTTTCTCTTGCTAAGGATCCCTTTAGTTCCTTAAGTTTCCTCTTTCCCTTGGTGCACGACACCCCCCTCTATCTTTGCAAGATTGGTGGCCGATCCTTCTTGGAGTCTCTTTCTTCCTCTAGTAGTTGTCGAACCCTAGAGTGCCTTGCTCTCTTCTTGTGGTGGAGCTTGGAGCTTGGAGCTTAGAGTTGCTTAAGGCGGGTTACATAACTCCTAACCCTAAATATACTACCTTCTATGTTCTTGTATGTTTCTTATGATCATAATCCGCTATGTATGTTGTTAGTTGAGTTTCTTGCTTAAGTTGTTCTTTTTGGCCGAACTATGTTCTAGGGTTTCTTGTTGAGAAACACCCCTCTCCCTCCTTGGTCTAGAGAAGTGAGCTTGAACTCTAGTAACATGGGCAATACTCCTCTCTCATTTAAGTTGAGAGGTGAGCTTGTGTTCTAGTTGCTTGAGGAACACCCTTTTCTCACCATGGATTCGAGATGTGAGCTTTGTAGAGGTTGTAGACCTTTGTTAGGGTTGTTCTTTGTGTTGCTCGATTGGTGATAAGAAGTGTGCAAGACCCCTCTCTCTTGGTTGTTGAGAGGTGAGTCATCTTCTTGATCCATTAGGGTTTTGGTGCCCTTGTGCTTGAGGTTGATGATGACCTTGTTGTGGGTTCCATCTTGATCGATATGGCTTGGGGTTGATGTTTCCCGATACCCCACCCCCTTGATCAAGAGTGTTGGTTGGCTTGAGAAGGTTGTGTAGGGTGTTACCCTTATTTAATTACTGTTCACTTCGTTGTATTGTTCACGCTGGAGTTAGTGTTCATGCCGACGTTACTGTTCACCGCTCTGATACCATGTGAAATAAAATTGTATTGAACACAATGGGATGAATACAAGACTAGACGCCCTCTCCTTTATATAGGAGAGGGGAAACGCCCTAAGACTTAGGACGCAAGTAATCTAACCGGGCTGAAATACAAAAGCCCGATAACTAATTAACCTATTAACTAAATAGGCTAATATTGCCTTGTGTGCATGTGTCGGGCGTCACACCTGGTTGAATGCCCTGCCCGATACACCTAACTTGTGATGGTAGCCTAGAGCCTGTTATACCTTGGGCGTTATGGAGTTTTGTAGTTAGCTTTGTTCTTGGCATCATAGCGTGGTGGCATTGCATGATACACATGATGCACGTTACACTTGTTGCATGACACGCCTTTGGGTTCAGCTGCACGATAGGCTTTGTGGGTGCATGACACAGAGGTGCATGATACATGTGTTGCACGACACACCATTACACGACACAAGAGGTGCGCGACACCTAGGGTTGCCCGATATATCTTGTGATGGTAGCCCGTTACCCTTGCTGTATGCTTGGCCGATATGTGGCTGGTTGGCTTGGCTGTTTTGAGGTTTGAGTGTTGGGTGATATGGGAGAGTACCCTTGATAACCTCCTATTTTAGTTGATTATCTTAGTCTTTTTATTTAGTTTTCCATACTCTTTTTTTACGTTTAAACTATACATTATCCTAATTTTACCCCTTTTTGTAAATTCACCATCAGACTAACTTTTTCCTTTTATATATGCAGAAAAAGCACAAAAAAATCATAAAAGAATAACCCAGCCTCAACACCAAGTGGATTCAAACGGTCCCAAGACCGCATGAAGCCAACCGGTCCCGAGACCGCATGGATTCAAACGGTCCCAAGACCGCATGAAGCCAACCGGTCCCGAGACCACATGGAGTCAAACGGTCTCAAGACCGCATGAAACCAACCGGTCCCGAGACCGCATGGAGTTCAAACGGTCTCAAGACCGTTTGAAGCCAAACAGTCTCACATTCCAAACGGTCTTGAGGCCCCAAACGTTCTTGAGGTCCAAACGGTCTCCAAACCGTTTGGACTTCACTTAAAGCCTATAAATAAGACCCCAAGGGTCCTCCAAAACAAGAGATCTCAGACATCCAAAGGCTGCCCCAATCATTCCAGATCTCTTGCCACTTCCATCCTCCACCCTGGGGCTGTCGATCTGAGGTCCATACTCCATCCTGAAGCTGCTTTCTCCTTCTTCGTCAAGAAGGTGGGAAGGGGAGACCTCCTCATCATGCAACCTACGAAGACTGGTGGATCGTTGTTCTCTCTCTCCAAGGGATTGACCTTCTTCCATCCTTGTGGGGATGATGCTCTCTCTCTCTCTTCTCGCCTCCTTCTTGGTCTTAGTCATGAGGGAGTAGTCTTCTTCACTAGGGTGCGGGGAGTAGCCCCGCTACCCATACTTTCATATCATGTAAAATGTAATCCTTAGGTTGTAATGTAGAGTTCTTATCTTTGTCGGTTCAACGTCAAACGATTAATGAATACTTGTTGCTTGATCTCCAACTTGTGTTATCTTTTATCTTTTAGTATGAATTGTCTACGTTTGTACTATTAGATTCGAAACTCGTTTGCATGTTGGTTCTTGATGCATGTATCCACGATGTATCTGTTTCGGTATCTAGAAGTGTATCTCAAGAAGTGGAGTAAACTCACTATCATCCGTTGCACTTTCATACTATGAAATGGAATCAGTTCACGTATGGAAGTACAACCTTGGTAAGTCGAGGAACACACTTTGCGAGGGGAATGATGTAAGGTAATGTGACCATTTGATCGGGAATGGCTGGCGTTGCAACATTCCCGCACTTCTCGTAGCTAGGTTATCCGAAAGGAGACTAGGTCTACAAGGATACTAACTGACCGAACTCTTTTTGCAGGTTAAGTTTTGCTTTACATGTGTTGATCGATGTGTAGTGGCGGTGAAAAACTGATCACATCCTAGTGATCTTTATCATAGTTTAACTCTTAGATTTACTTGCTTTCTTTACTTTTCATGTTTTAGTTTAAAACCATCAAAATCCAATTTTTCGATATAAGTGCCAACTAGTGAGTAGCTAAGTGAAGTTCTATACGTTTTTCATCTTGTTGCTTGCAATAAGACTGTTGTCTTTTGGGTTCGATCCTAAATCTGTACTATGGTAAGGCTTCCATACTCTTCTGGGGTTGGAGTTGTTATCTAACCACCAGTTCTAGGTAAACCTAGAGAGAACATCAACTCCCTAGGGTTTTTGGTGCATCTTTGGGACTCCCATTGGAAGAGTGATCTTTTAGTGTAAGTCCTAGCTCCATCAAAAAATGGCGCCGTTGCCGGGGACAACGGAACGTTGTTATTTCACTTAGTACCTTTCTAGTTGGTTAGGATTTTACACTTTCTTTTTGAATCATAACTCTATATCTTCTTGAAACTTTCATATTTTCACTATTACCTAAAAGGTGTTCTCTTTTCTCTACTCAGGTAGAACACGTGCATGCAATCACCGCATAGTCGCGGATTCTCCCCTGATCCGGAGTTCGACTCCGAGGTAGAGAGAAGTTTCCACCGCCGAATCCGTCTCAATCGCCAACGCGCTAGACAAATGGCTGACGAACAGCACCAAGCTGCTTTGATAATGGATAGAGTTAATGCTGCCATTGCCGCACAATGGGCACAACTTATCGCAGACACCCGTGCCCAAATACAAGCGGAGATATGAGCAGAAGAGCAAGCCCGCATAAGAGCGGAGACCGAGGCTTCTTAGCTCGAGTTACGAAACAAGCAACTGAGGGACTATGCAGTCCCGAAAAACTACGAGGACAACCACCCGGTCCAGCCTCCGATCATCAACATCCCAAACTTTGAGATCCGGACCCAGTGGATCCAGATTATGCAAGGAATATCCTTCTCTGGAGGTTCAGGAGACGATTGCATGGACCATTTGAAAAGTTTTAAGGCATTATGCCGCCTGGTCCCGCAAGTCGGTATCGCTTTCGATGCGATAATGCTCCACCTGTTCCATTTCACCTTATCTGGAAGGGCCTTGAGTTGGTACAACTCATTGGACAGAGAACCTATTATAACCACTTGGGCCCCTCTAGAGGAAAAATTCCTAGAGAAGTTCTTCCCACCCTCGCTGACCTATGAAATCAAAGGGCAAATCAATCACTTCTCCCAGCTACCTGGGGAAACCCTCGTTGAGGCATGGGAAAGATTGTAGGAACTTCTATGCAAATGCCCTCATCATGGAATTTCACAGAATCAACTGATAGAAACTTTTTATCGGGGGTAAGGGATGATATTAAACAATTCCTAGATTCCTCATATGGAGGAAATTTCATGAGGAAGAACTATGAGGATGCTTGGAAGATTGTTACTTTAGGAGCTAAAAACCAGTCCAACTGGGGACGGTCAGCTGGAAAAAGTGTCCTTAAAGTTTTTAAAGCTGAGGAATCTATGGAACTGAAGTCAATAGCCGAGGCATTGAAAACAATCGCTCATAAACAGCAAGCCCTTGAGACAACTCTAGGGGAAATTGATAAGAAGAAAACCCCGCTGGTTCATCAAGCCAAAGCCGTCACAGGATCCTGTGAGGCTTGTCATGCTTCGTACCATCCGACTCTCTCTTGCGGAATGCTCTATAATGTGATGATGGATCTACATCCACCACCACAACCATATGAGTCCATCACTAATCAGGTTGAAGTTCAGATTCCGGAGCAAGTCAACTCCATCCATACTATTCCCGGACAAGTTTACTATAATCCCAGTCAACCAATGAACCATCATGGGTTCCAGTATGGGAATCCTTCCGGAACTGCGAATCCGCAACATCAGACACAAGGGGGATTTGATAGTAGGCTGCCTCCAGGGTTTCCAAAAAATTTTAACCAAAGTCAAGGGAACCCAAGGAACAATTTCCCTAGGGCTAACTACCCTAGAGATCAATCAGCCTACTATCAGTACACTCATCCCCCGCTTCACCCGCAGTTGCATACTCAGCAGCCTCAACAACAAAGCCCTCAGAAAGGTGCTACTACGCAGCCGGAGGATGAGATATCTTCGATAAGACAAATGCTACAATCTCAGCAAACCATGCTGGCCAACCAACAAGCCCAACAGAAGGCAGTTGAAGCCCAGCTCGCCCAGATTGCTACACAACTAAAACCTCCGGCGGGCACTTTTGCTGGGCAGCCCGAGTCAAACCCTAAACATGGGCCGAATAGACATGAACAATCAAAAACTATGCCAGCAGCATAACTATGTTTTAACTTCGTCGAGCCAGCGACATAAAACCAAGGCGCTACTTGGGAGGCAACCCAAGACTTCTACTCTATGATTTGTTCTTTAATTTTTCCTTAAGCTTTATCTTAAGAAAATACAAAAAAATCTAAATAACTAAAACTATCAAAAAAAACAAAAAAACAAAATAAAATAAAATAATCAAAAACAAACAACATAAAAATGCATAAATCAAAAACAAACACAAAATATAAAAACCTTTCTGCCTGTGCCCTCCCAAGCGGTCTTGAAACCGTTTGGACTCCAAACGGTCTCCAAACCGTTTGGAGCCAAACGGTCCTCAAACCGTTTGGGACCAAAAGGTCTCCAAACCGTTTGGAGCCAAACGGTCCCCAAACCATTTGGGACCAAACGGTCTTGAGACCGTTTGGAGCCAGACGGCATCGAAACCGCTTGGAATACAAAGGGTCACCAACCGTTCCCTATAAATATTAACCCTACCCCTTCGTCTTTCTCTCTTCGAACTTTCGAACTCTCCAGAGCGCTTGTGCGAAGAACCTTCTTACTGCTTCTGTTGCTCTCGCGCGATCGCTCTTCTGTCCACCAACCACCTGCAAGGTAGTCCGGCGACCTCAACGCACACCACTCATCTTCCTTGCCACCTTCGTCGTCACCGTCTGTACCGCCATCGCCGCCTTCTTCGCTGATGGCTCTAACGATCGTCCGCAAATTTCTGTCGTCTCCCGCAAGTTTCTCTTCCTACCGCAACCATCAGCTCTGTCCTCCGTCACCGACTTCATTTCCGCTATCATCGTCGTTTTCACCATCGTTTTCACCACCGCTGTGGTCATCAGCGCAACCTCCGCCTACGCGCAGGTTCATCTTCGTCTTCACCCACGCCGGAGACCCTACGGCTCTTCGTTTTCCAAACGGTCCTTAAACTGTTTGGAACCAAACGATCTCGAAACCGTTTGGGACCAAACGGTCTTCAAACCGTTTGGGACCAAATGGTCTTCAAACCGTTTGGGACCAAACGGTCTTCAAACCGTTTGGGACCAAACGGTCTTCAAACCGTTTGGGACCAAACGGTCTTGAAACCGTTTGGGACCAAACGGTCTCCAAACCGTTTGGTCTCCACATCCATTAATCTTTCACAAAATTACAAAAGACATAACTACAAATAAAATCTAATTTGTTTTAAATCTTTTGCTCTAACTCATAAACTCTTATTTTTCAAAAATGGCATCACTAGCAAATAAAACCACTGGCTCGGGAGCTGCTCCCTCTCAGACAAGGGAGCAAATGATCGAAGAGCTGGACAGGCTCAAGAAGATCAGAGATGTCTTCAACACCACCAGAGCAGTCCCACCAAAGACTAAAATGATGGATGTCTTGTGTGAGATTGCCCGCCTCACCAAATGTCTAGTTGAGGCATCTGAAGAAGAAGTAGAAGAAATCTCCTCTGATGACGACGAAGGTTCGGATTACACACCGAATCCTGAGGAGGAATCTGCCGCCGAAGATCACAAGGGGAAACGTAAGGTCTTGGAGACTGCATCTGGGAAGCCCTCCAAGAAGCGGGCAAGAAAACAAGTTTGACCCGTTTCCGCCAGGGACCAACCCCTCGCCAAACCTTCCATCCCTGCAGCTACCATCGCTGCTACTACCACTATCACCACCATTCCTACCACCACTATCCCCATCACTACCACCACTTTCATTCCCATCACCACCACGATACCACCACTAGAGAACCTCTTCATCCAAACCACCATCTCCACCGATAAAACCCTAAAACCTACCAAGTATGTCTGCTCCAGCATACTAATCAAGATGGGGATATATGATCGTATCTTCAACGTGCTAGACAAAGTCAACCTCACCAGGTTGTGTCTAATACCTGAAGTATCTTACTACGAACCCACTGTAGAATTCTTCTCCTTTCTGACCAAGGAGCCCGTTGACAGCACGGATAAGTCTCGGGACGGGGGTGACAAAAGGCTTATCACCCAAATTTTTGGCAGCAAGGTCGTCATAACAGAGAATATGCTGAACTTCATCTTTATCGACGACCAGGAGCAGCTGCAAAAGGCTAAAACAGTGGGAACCGATCATCCAGAATTCAACAGACATACATTCTGGAAATCCTTAACTGGGATCCCCACTTACGATGCAAAGATGTGAAAGGCGTCAAACATACACTCTGGTTTTGTGCGCACTGTACACAAAATCATCGCTGGCGCACTCTTCCCCAGGACAGAAGGGGGGAACGTTATAACCTCCGATCTTTTTATTCTCTGGTCTATTCTTAACGAACGGCCAGTTAATATCGGCCGTCATCTGATCCAGAAATTCTCAATCTCCATCCTGGGGAAAGAGATTTGCATGGGGGGTCATGTCACATCTATCATCAAATATCTTAATATGGACAAACCTTTACCCTATTGCACGCAACTAAAGGGCGACATCCTCACCAACGAGCAAACTCTGAAGAACTCGTTCATAATCAAGGAAAAGGATGGAAAACTACACTATGTATTCTGCCCTATGGTCAAGTCATCAAGGACTCTCCTCCCGCTCCTGGAGTTAGCACACTATGATATGACACAACTCCTCTTCTCTGACGAGGAGCTTACTCATCTGCTAGCTTCGGTTAAAAAACTTGAAAAGAAAGCAACAACGGGTCAAACAGAGATGAGTATCACAGCCCCGACAGCTCGACCTACAAAAATGTCTGTCAAACGGCCTTCTAGAAGGCAGTTGCAGGCCCAACAGCTATCGGGGACACCAACATCTCGGCCAAATCCGGAGGCCGAGCAGTTCCACGAAGAAGTCTTAACAACATCCTCCATCGACTCTTTTATCCAGAGTCTCCATGAGAAGCTAACCACTGCCACCACCACTCCGCCTTCCACCATTCCAACATCTACCACTCCCTTCCTCCCCACATCCACGCAACCATTCACATCCACTTCTTCACCCATCTTTACGTCGGACTTCCCTTTCTCCATCCCTATGCCCGACTTCACCACCCTTCCATTTACTCCCACAGTTTCCACCCCATCATTGTCGCTACCACCACTTTCGCCTCAAATACCACCACTTTTCACATCCGCCACCACCCCGACACTGCTAGTGACTACATCCATAGTCACTATGCAGCTCGGGGCATCATCAGTGTCTCTTCCGCAAGACACTAACACCGTCCCACACAGACCCCAGTCATCTCACCCTTCCGCTCCTGGGGTCCCTTTTACTAACATCGGTGAGGAATACGGCCGTCAATTTGACGCTGTCCGAAACCTCCTCACCGATCCTTCTAACATATTAAATTCTATTTTTTCTTGTGTACAGGATTTATCACGAAAGGTAACCAAGATCGACGAACAACACCGAGCCCTTCCTACCTTCCTCCAAGGCATCCAGCAACGACAGGACGAAGTGGCTAAGCAAGTTGAGCACATCAACAGCCACACCAACAACCTTCCGGACCTGGTCCTTGGAGCAACGCGTCAGCAAGAAGATACTGCACAAAAAGTCGATGAGATCTCCAAATAGACTCAACCTCTTCCAGAGAATCTCCGCAAGCTTAAGCAACATCAAGAGGCCCTGAGCACGCGCTTGGCTACCATTGATGGAACATTTACGCAGCTACATCATCACCAAGAGGAGGCAAATAACGATGAAACCCAACAGCTACGTGCCCAAGTCACAGAACTGACAGCACGTCTCCTCTCCGCCGAGGGAAGATTCACAGACCTCAAAGAAGCCCACGATGCACTTCTCGAAAAACACGAGCATCTACAAGTGGCTTTCGACGAGCCACAAGCCACTCATCGGTGGTGTAAAAAGTCTGCCAACAAAAAGCAAACAGACAAAGCTGCGGATGACAAAGATGACGATGATGAAGAAGACGACGACTCTGACTCATCTGTTGACTCCAACAAAGATACATCTTCGGACGACAAGCATGATGACGGAGAAGACCCCGGGCATGCAGCAGGACCCTCCCAAAAAGGGTCCGACAAAGGTCACCAGGACAGTGACCATCACCCCAAGTCCCCACACAACGACAATGTCAACATGTCATATGGGGATCAATTCTTAGACTATTCAACTATGGGGTCCATCGGGGAAGCTGCTAAGGACGCGGCCTACGCTGAGTTACAACAATGCATACTAGGAACCAGCGCCAGCCCGCCAAAAACCTCTGCTCTCTGCTCAGCACCTTCTCCCCCTTACCATGACGAGGCAGACCGAGTAAGTCTAGACACGGACGAGGTTCTTGACTCTACCTCTGACTTGGACGATAATCTAGAGGGCCATGTAGAGGCCTTCGAACAACCTGCTTCTCCTCCACCACAAGAGCTTCCCCCGCCACCTCCTCTGCCGCACAAAATGCACGACCTAGATATGGCAGCCATCTCTACTTTAGATGCTCAGAACATTTTTATACTGAACACTATAGTGGACGATGCAAAAGCGGGGGAAGACATAATCTATCATAACACCAAAACTAGGCGTAAGTTGACACGTGAAGATTTCCGTTGCATCCTACGACCTCGGTCCACGGTGCCAATGGCGATCTTCCGTGTCCTCCTTGCCAATTGTATAGAAAAATATAGAAGTCACAAGCGGCAACAACTGGTTTTTAATGCTTCGCCCGCTTTGTCTTTTGGCCTTTTATACAAAGACATACGCGAAAAATCGATTGAGCGGCTACGTGTCGGTTTGGCAAGAAGGGCATGTTATCTTACAATGCCCTTCCAAGTCTCGGACCACTGGCTTTTTATGATAGTGGATACTGAGGCTCGGGATGCCAAAGTATACAATTTCTGTAGCGCCGAGATACCAACCGGCACAATAAATTTCGTAGGAGAAGCAGCAGGAGAAGCCAGGTGTATACCCTTCCGGCTGCTTAAATTAATTTGGGCTGCACGCCCATCTCTTCGCCAAGACTGGAGCCAACCATGGTTCAAAATCATAAACCCTCCAGTCCAAGCCACCGAGGGATCTGGGGACAGCGCTTTCTGCACCATCTGACACATCCAAGCGCTAAACCAGGAAATCCCATTCAACGACCTGGTAGCTGAAGACTTTCATTCCCTACGAGGACGCTATGCCATGGAGCTCATCTGTGATAGACGATTCTTCAACAACCCAACTCTGTCACCAGATGATGTTCATCGGTACCTTTTCTCAGCTGTCCAGCGACGACAACGGCGACCTTTCCGACAAATTCTGAAAAAGTAAGAACAGACCAAGTCGCCAGAGCCAGATAAAAGCAAGAGCGATCCTGCTTACACCATCAACCCAACATTTCCTGATTTTGATCGTGATGCTTGCAAGGGTCTTAATGACCTCGAATTGCGTACCATTATGGAGCGACTCTCCGCAGACAAAGATGGCCTGGTTTACATGTCTCGAGACATACTCGTAATGGCAGATTCACTGCGAGAGACTCTACAGGATAAGGGATCCCTTTCTGTCAGCCTCATGGCCACCTACCAGTTTCTACTTGGCCAAACCAACCCAAACACATACATGGCGTCTCCATATATGAAAGATGATCTCCTAAAGCTCAAGAAATTCGGCACAACCGACGCACTGATCTCATATCTCCAACACACAACGCTGAAGTTCATCATGTTACCCATCCTGTATCATGAGCATTGGATTCTCCTGGCAACAAACCTCCCAGACGGAACAACCACAATATACAACAGTTCCGACAGCCAGTTCAACGCTCGACAACGACACTATGTCGTGACGCCAAAGACGCCAACAGAAGTAGTGGCAAAGGAGTGCGCCGAGAAATTAATCGATTTTACGAGTCAGCATACAAAGGCGTACGACAAAGAACATTTCCATCGCCCCGCCTTCTGCCACAAATGCCCCCAGCAAATACGACAATCGAACGATTGCGGCTTCCACATCCTCTACTGGATGTACACCATCATTGTTCTTCAAAGACCAGTAGAGGAAATGACTGACGTGGACTACCACGCTTTACGAGGACAGTTCGCATCCAATCTACTTCATTCTCCGGGGGCAAATGAAGATTTACCTTAACTCGCAGCCCTTGTCCTAATGACTTCTCAACCTATCACTTTGCCACTCTGGGGACAGAGTGTGTGATAAGTTAGGGGGGTACATTAGACAAGGGCGAGGTATCAATTTCTACACTCCTCTTTCTATCTAACACTTTCCATACAATTCTTTATTCTTAAATTCTCTCTTAAACAATTCTTTTTACAATTCTTTTTACTTAATTTCTTTTTCAAAAATAGTCACCTCAACTAACTCTAGAATCATGTTAGTCCCTATAAGTAAATAGCACTTAGACATCGAATGGAGATTTATCAATTTCCACCCACTAGTGATTTCATATTTTTGCTTCAATTCTTCATCTGACTCTCCACAGGTCAAAATTAAGGCAGAAATAAGCCAAGATCTCGAGGATGAGAGGGAAATCAGGAAACTTCCAAACCAAAAAGTTCTGCAAGTGGACCACAAACCAAATAAGTGCACGTTGAAAAACTTTAAGAACAGCTTTCCTCTCTTCAAAATAAAAGAGGCTTGGCCGCCCAAAATAAATTCTCAAAAATCCCATAACCCAAGCCTGTGAGTTATTGAATAAAAGCCAGAGAGACCAATAAAATTATGAGAGTTGTGCCACGCATAAGGATCTATACAAAGAACTGACGAAGGTCTCACCCGGCCGACACATTCCGCTGCCCTCACAAAGGCAGATGTGTCGTGCCCGGTAGTGAAACCCTAAAGTTTCCAAGTATATGAAAGGCTCATAAAGGACTCGCCCGGCCGGTACATTCAGCTACCCTCATAAAGGCAGATGTGTCGTGCCCGGTAGTGAGATTCTAAAAAGCATAGACAGCCCCTCCCCCACTTGAAGGGGGAGCTACACATCAAAGCCTTTAGCCAACCCTCATACCCTCTCTAGCTTCTAGTAGGTTTTTCAGAGAGGTATAAAGCTGATTAGAGTCAACAACATGCACAAAATAAGGTGGTCCCAATGCAAACTTTGAGATACGGAAAGAACCTGAGATCCAAGCAACTCTCGAAATCCAAAAGAATCAAGGCATGCAATAAGACTTGATATGACCCCAGGGGAACTCAGGTCAAGAATTGAAGCAAGAGTATGGAAATCCTAAATAAAATCGCCTCGCCATTACATGTCTCAGCTCTATCTAACTTGAGGACAAGCTAGACTCTAAGTTAAGGGGGTGATAACCTCCTATTTTAGTTGATTATCTTAGTCTTTTTCTTTAGTTTTCCATACTCTTTTTTTACGTTTAAACTATACATTATCCTAATTTTACCCCTTTTTGTAAATACACCATCAGACTAACTTTTTCCTTTTATATATGCAGAAAAAGCACAAAAAAATCATAAAAGAATAACCCAGCCTCAAGACCGAGTGGATTCAAACGGTCCCAAGACCGCATGAAGCCAACCGGTCCCGAGACCGCATGGATTCAAACGGTCCCAAGACCGCATGAAGCCAACCGGTCCCGAGACCGCATGGAGTCAAACGGTCTCAAGACCGCATGAAGCCAACCGGTCCCGAGACCGCATGGAGTTCAAACGGTCTCAAGATAGTTTGAAGCCAAACGGTCTCACAGTCCAAACGGTCTTGAGGCCCCAAACGGTCCTGAGGTCCAAACGGTCTCCAAACCGTTTGGACTTCACTCAAAGCCTATAAATAAGACCCCAAGGGTCCTCCAAAACAAGAGATCTCAGACATCCAAAGGCTGCCCCAATCGTTCCAGAGCTCTTGCCACTTCCATCCTCCGCCCTGGGGCTGTCGGTTTGAGGTCCATACTCCATCCTGAAGCTGCTTTCTCCTTCTTCGTCAAGAAGGTGGGAAGGGGAGACCTCCTCATCGTGCAACCTACGAAGACTGGTGGATCGTTGTTCTCTCTCTCCAAGGGGTTGACCTTCTTCCATCCTTGTGGGGATGATGCTCTCTCTCTCTTCTCGCCTCCTTCTTGGTCTTAGTCATGAGGGAGTAGTCTTCTTCACTAGGGTGCGGGGAGTAGCCCCGTTACCCATACTTTCATATCATGTAAAATGTAATCCTTAGGTTGTAATGTAGAGTTCTTATCTTTGTCGGTTCAACATCAAACGATTAATGAATACTTGTTGCTTGATCTCCAACTTGTGTTATCATTTATCTTTTAGTATGAATTGTCTACGTTTGTACTATTAGATTCGAAACTCATTTGCATGTTGGTTCTTGATGCATGTATCCACCATGTATCTGTTTCGGTATCTAGAAGTGTATCTCAAGAAGTGGAGTAAACTCACTATCATCTGTTGCACTTTCATACTATGAAATGGAATCAGTTGACTTATGGAAGTGCAACCTTGGTAAGTCGCGGAACACACTTTGCGAGGGGAATGATGTAAAGTAATGTGACCATTTGATCGGGAATGGCTGGCGTTTCAACATTCCCGCACTTCACGTAGCTAGGTTATCTGAAAGGAGACTAGGTCTACAAGGATACTAACTGACCGAACTCTTTTTGCAGGTTAAGTTTTGCTTTACATGTGTTGATCGATTTGTAGTGGCGGTGAAAAACCGATCACATCCTAGTGATCTTTATCATAGTTTAACTCTTAGATTTACTTTCTTTCTTTAATTTTCATGTTTTAGTTTAAAACCATCAAAATCCAATTTTTCGATATAAGTGCCAACTAGTGAGTAGCTAAGTGAAGTTCTATACGTTTTTCATCTTGTTGCTTGCAACAAGACCGTTGTCTTTTGGGTTCGATCCTAAATTTTTACTATGATAAGGCTTCCATACTCTTATGGGGTTGGAGTTGTTATCTAAGCACCAGTTCTAGGTAAACCTAGAGAGAACATCAACTCCCTAGGGTTTTTGGTGCATCTTTGGGACTCCCATTGGAAGAGTGATCTTTTAGTGTAAGTCCTAGCTCCATCAACCCTGCCCGATACTATCTCTTGTGGGGGTGTCCTACCCATTACACTTCTGGTGTGGGTAGTGGGCACTTCTAGTGAGGGTCTTGTTCCTTTTGAAAAATTGTATGCTAGTTCTTGCTTATGCAAACACGTTTGGCTTATGATGATGACCGTTGATATGCTTGGTAGTAATTGAGGTAGTAGATTATATCTATATAACTTGACATGACTTTACATGTGATTATGAACATCTGGAATGATATGTATAATGATGAGTAAATGATAAGCATATAAGATGCTTTGCATGATGATATGACCTATGTCTATGGTCACAGGTTGAGCCATGATTGATAAAGCATATAATCATCTATGTAGGATAATATGATTCTTTTGTCAATCCATGATAACTGTGCATACTAACCATGCAAGTGTTTCATACAGATGCATAGCCAGGTAAATGGCTATGAGGTATATATATGTTTGAGTGACACTACTCTGATGGTTACTCTTGATGATGAGATGATATATGTATTTTGGTCTGAGGACCTGAGTTGGGCTAAAGTGCCAGTTGAGGTGTTATCCTCTGATGATGATCTAGGATTGATATCCCAAGTGATGAGAATGCTGGATGAGGCAGTGGTTTCTTGTGATGAGGGATTGAGATCCCAGAATAGCATGATGGTGGCAATAATAATGTAGTTTTACGTTATGCATATTTCACAACTTGGTTGCCTCAACAATCCACTTAAAATGTACTAACTAATCACAATGGAACATATCATGTAGTTTTCCCTGGCCATAGATCCATCATCTTCAGGAGCTGGTGATGGTGAAACGGGTTCTCCTGTGGATTAACCCAGAGCGCATAATGTTGAATATGTGAGGTTTCTCCTAGCCTAAAGTGAGGAGGTAAGAGTGCAACTTCGGTTGTAGACCCCAGGGTGTGGATTTAGGCCCGTAGCCCAAATATGATAAGAGCATGGTGAACAGGCCCATGGTCTAGGATATGTGATAGGGGAGCATGAATGCGTTCATGGCTCAGAGCACGGTGAACAGGCCCGTGGTTCAGTTTTACTAGCGCCGATACATGTACATGTTGGCTAAATTGACATTAGCATAATCCCTTTTGTTTTGATAATGACAAACATTTAATTCTTGTGGTTTTAACGTGCTATTTGAGTATTTCAGGAACAAGCATATAAGGTGGTGGATAACAAAGACTTGGAAGAAACAATTTGATAAAATCACTTTATTTTCATGATTGTAATCAAATGTAAATGCTTGTACAAGTATATATTGTACAAGTAATTAGATATCATGTAAATCAAGCGTTTAGATCTTCCATATCCACTCACAACACTTAGATAGGCCATTCCCCAAGATAGTATCACAATTGCACATTGATACACACACTTAGTAAATGAATACATTGAGTCAGTAATATTCTCGGTCGACAAATCGTCGATCGAGAAAATATCGGTCGACAAATCTTCGACCGAGAAACTCTCGGTCGACAAAATCTTCGATCGAGAATAGACCCTACTAGCCGTTAGACCCAGCAGACAAAGTGGTTGGGAGTTGGAAATGAACGTTGTAAACACTTGCTCCAGGAGGTCCCTCGGTCGACAAATCTTCGACCGAGAAGGACTCTCGGTCGACAAATTGTCGATCGAGAAAAGTTCTGTCTGCACTTTTCAGGGTCAATTAACTAGCCATTGCAAATGCAATTAGTGGACACATAACGGCTAGTTGAGCACTAAGAACCCCCTAGAAAGTGTCTAGAATGTCCTTAAGCACTTGTAGGTCATTCCTATAAATAGGACATGCCTTAGGACACCAAAACTCACCAAAGCTACACGTGTGCTACACTTGAGATTGAATACTCATTGGCAATCTGTTTTGAGCAATAGAGCAATTCCTACATTGGCTATTCATTCCCATTGCTCCAACTTCGTGTCCTATAGGCTAGTATCTCCTATCCACAACACTTACACTTCTACATACATTGGTTAGGAGATCAAAATGCTTGATATAGGAAATCAAGCCTTGAGCTACAAGTGGTATTGTAATTTCTGTTTTCTTTCTTGTTCCTTTGTATCTTTTGTATTCTCCTTGCTACTCCTAGGATTGGAGGCTGCGGATTGGAGAAGGTTCTTCTCGGAGGAGAAGGTGGACTTCAAGCTACTTCAAGAAGGCTATCGCAACGGGAAGCTACTTCAAGAAGGTTATTGCAACGGGAAGCTACTTCAGGAGGAAGGCTGCTTCAAGGTTGGTGCAATTGCTTCTAGGTGAAGGCTGCTTCAAGGTTGGTGTGATTACTTCGAAGTGAAGGCTGCTTGAAGGGTTTAGGGAGAGAATTGTAATTTTATGTAAAGTCCTTGCGAGGTAATAAAATTAAATTCTTTCCAAATCCCGGTTGGGTAAGCAACCGGGTAGTGGACTGACTGCCTTAGTATTTGCTAAGGTAGGAACCACTCTAAATCCTTGTCCCCTTGTCCAATATTTTTGTGATTGGTTGTTTGAATTTAATAAATTGTTAAAATAAATCTAAAACTCTATTCACCCCCCTCTAGTAGTTTTTCAATTGGTATCAGAGCAGGCTTCAAGGAACCCTAACCAGGTCTTGAAGAATGAAGGGTGGTGGTGACTACAACCGCAAGCAAAGGAGCAACTTGGACCAACCTTCAACAAGTTGCAATTGGTGTTTAGGAACAAGTCACACAACAATCGGTTGTCCTTGGAGAGAAAAGAAGAAAGAGGTCCACAAAAATTTTCTCATTGCTACAACCAATGAAGAAGAAGAAGAGGTAAGCCTTCTTGATTTATCAAAAGAAGAGCTAATTTCTAGTCTTGAAGAAACACATAATAAGTATATTGAGTGCAAGAAGAAATTAAAGAAATCTAATAAAACAAATGATGAGTTGAATGCTAGACTTCTTGCTCTTACATATGAAAATGAAGATCTCAAAAAGGTTATTGAAGATCATGATATTAAGCTAAAATCTGTAGAAGCAAATTGCAATCTTCTTTCCCTAGAAAAGTTAAATTTGCAAACTCAAGTAAATGATCTTCAAAAACAACCTATTTTGTGTACACATCTAGATTATGATATTATTGTGAAAGAAAGAGATTCTTTATTATCTAATCTAGATCAAGCAAAGATGGATATCAAGAAGAGAATGGATGAAATTGTTAAGTTACAACAAGAAATCAGTAGCTTGAGTAACAATGATATTCTCGATAAAATCTTAAGTGATCCTTATCGTCAAATTGGAAGGAGAGGACTAGGTTATAAGCCTAAAGGAAAATCTCATCAAAAACCTAGTTGGAGAAGGACACAAGCATTAGAGAGTCAATCCATGTATGTACCTAGAGGCAAATATACATATGTACAAAAGAACAACCTAGAACAAAAACATAGAAAGAGACTTGAGGTTGATTCTATATGTTGCCATTATTTCTTACGTCTTGGACATTACTCCTTTTCATGCCCATACAAGAAAAAGGATGTTGAGTTGATATGGGTTCCAAAACCTCCAAACTAAATGAACGGAATTAAGTTGAGATATGACCAAGGACCTTAGTTGCATATTTCTATGTCTATCTCAACTCAACATAATGGGATAATAAATTAATTCAAGTTTTTAAACATCTAACTTGGATATATACAAAATCTTTCAAATTGCAAAAATAAAATTTTGCCTTACTCATAGCTAAATTGTTAATAAAGATTTGGATACAATTAGTTGGGATTTGATCTAAAAGTTCCTTTGATGTTCATAAAGTCTATCTCAACTAAACTGAGTCTTCAAATTGTTTAATTGAGTAAATAACCATTCATGATTTACTTATAAACAATTACTGAAAATGGTTCTGAAAACAATACAGAAACCTGATCGGTCGAGAAATCTTCGATCGAGCAGTTAGTCGGTCGAGAAATCTTCGACCGAGCAGGTTACTGATGTCAGTCTGAAATAAGTCTGCTGAATAATTCTACAAAGGATCAATGTGCTATCTATTTGCTGTTAATAACTGTTTTACATGCACAAATTATGGAAATCATCTTTGGAACACTTATATGAGATCATTTTTATCTATGAATCATATTCGATTTAAGTTAAGGGAAAATTACTGTTTTCATGGTAACCCTTGGAATATCTATACATGAACCATGTGTGTATTGAAATTTGTTTTAAATGATCATAATTATTGCATTTATATGCTGATCATTGTATATGCTTCAATTGTTCTATCATTACACCATGGATATGCTTCATCATGATCATTATGTTTCATTGGTTTGTCTAAAATAATCTTTGATTCATATATACAAACCATGAATGGATATTATTCTTGATCATTGTGATTTAGATAAATTGAAAATGCCATTAGCATAAAAGCATCTTGACATAATAAACAATGATTGTGGACATAGCTTGTGATAAAATAATGATGTTGCTATGACAAGCCAAACGGTGCCTCTTAGAACAAAAATATTAATTTTTTTATCTATTTGTTTGTTCTAAGAAATCAAAAGCAAAAATCTTGACTTTAAGATATTAATCTTGCTTTCAAAATATATGTCTCTAAAGAATCTTATGATTAACATGAAAATAAGGGTATAAGAAGAAATGTGATTTAATATGTACCCATAGCAAAGCTTATGAAAACATCATTCACAATGAATGTAAAACATGCGTTCTAGAAAAATCAAGGACAAAGACTTCACTATGATGCCCATATTAAGTCTTCATAATAGGTATATCTTAATATGCTTCAAATAGATATTTATTTAAATCTATCTGCAGAAATTATACTTCACATATGAATGTTTAAATTGGAAATCTGCAGAATTTGCCTCTTGGTTGAAATTAAAATTGACCAAGGGGCGCTATGGTCATAGTCAAGGGCGACCTAAAATAAGCTTTGACAAAATGCTTATATTGACATCATTTTATTGTACTTAATCTTAGTATACGTTTGATAAAGGTCAAAATGAAAATTTAAAATCATTTGTGACCTTAGAAGCCTTAAATTGTAAGATTAAGGGGGAGCTCATAAAAACAAATTTGATTATTTAATTAAGAAGCGTACAAAAATATTGCAAACATCATTTGAAGCCTATTATGACCTTAGTATTTTTACTCTTGGTTATGAAGAAATCAACAAATTTCATAAAATGATATATCTTGTTCTCAAAGGAATTCTCTAGACAAATTAGGGGTTAACATCCTGTGCATTTGGCTAGAGAAATTTTTATGTACTCTAAGATTAAAGAATTCTCATTTTATTTTTAGGGCTTAACATCCCTTGTAAAATGGATGAGAAATCAATACACAAATGCCATGAACCTAAAAGGAACTCATATCATTTCAAGGCTTAACATACATTGCAAATGAGTGAGAAATAAATTATGGCTAAATTTAACAATCATTGCTTTGCTTTAATCCCTTGTTTTCTAATTGAATATCTCTTTAAGGGGGAGCATAGCATAAAATTAAGGGGGAGAAATAAAATCTATTATATTGGATATCTTTTTGAAATGACAAAGGGGGAGAAATAATATAAAATCAAAAACATAAAATAAAAATATGAGTTTCATAATATCTCGGCCAACATCCACTTGCAAAACAAGAATGGCTACAAAAGGTAATCTTCAGGTATGAAACTCACATGATTTATATTTCCTTATTTTATATTTAGGAAATGTTTGTCATCTTCAAAAGGGGGGAGATTGTTGGCTAAATTGACATTAGCATAATCCCTTTTGTTTTGATAATGACAAACATTTTATTCTTGTGGTTTTAACGTGCTATTTGAGTATTTCAGGAACAAGCATATAAGGTGGTGGATAACAAAGACTTGGAAGAAACAATTTGATAAAATCGCTTTATTTTCATGATTGTAATCAAATGTAAATGCTTGTACAAGTATATAATGTACAAGTAATTAGATATCATGTAAATCAAGCGTTTAGATCTTCCATATCCACTCACAACACTTAGATAGGCCATTCCCCAAGATAGTATCACAATTGCACATTGATACACACACTTAGTAAATGAATACATTGAGTCAGTAATATTCTCGGTCGACAAATCGTCGATCGAGAAAATATCGGTCGACAAATCTTCGACCGAGAAACTCTCGGTCGACAAAATCTTCGATCGAGAATAGACCCTACTAGCCGTTAGACCCAGCAGACAAAGTGGTTGGGAGTTGGAAATGAACGTTGTAAACACTTGCTCCAGGAGGTCCCTCGGTCGACAAATCTTCGACCGAGAAGGACTCTCGGTCGACAAATTGTCGATCGAGAAAAGTTCTGTCTGCACTTTTCAGGGTCAATTAACTAGCTGTTGCAAATGCAATTAGTGGACACATAACGGCTAGTTGAGCACTAAGAACCCCCTAGAAAGTGTCTAGAATGTCCTTAAGAACTTGTAGGTCATTCCTATAAATAGGACATGCCTTAGGACACCAAAACTCACCAAAGCTACACGTGTGCTACACTTGAGATTGAATACTCATTGGCAATCTATTTTGAGCAATAGAGCAATTCCTACATTGGCTATTCATTCCCATTGCTCCAACTTCATGTCCTATAGGCTAGTATCTCCTATCCACAACACTTACACTTCTACATACATTGGTTAGGAGATCAAAATGCTTGATATAGGAAATCAAGCCTTGAGCTACAAGTGGTATTGTAATTTCTGTTTTCTTTCTTGTTCCTTTGTATCTTTTATATTCTCCTTGCTACTCCTAGGATTGGAGGCTGCGGATTGGAGAAGGTTCTTCTCGGAGGAGAAGGTGGACTTCAAGCTACTTCAAGAAGGCTATCGCAATGGGAAGCTACTTCAAGAAGGTTATTGCAACGGGAAGCTACTTCAGGAGGAAGGTTGCTTCAAGGTTGGTGCAATTGCTTCTAGGTGAAGGCTGCTTCAAGGTTGGTGCGATTACTTCGAAGTGAAGGCTGCTTGAAGGGTTTAGGGAGAGAATTGTAATTTTATGTAAAGTACTTGCGAGGTAATAAAATTAAATTCTTTCCAAATCCTGGTTGGGTAAGCAACCGGGTAGTGGACTGACTGCCTTAGTATTTGCTAAGGTAGGAACCACTCTAAATCCTTGTCCCCTTGTCCAATATTTTTGTGATTGGTTGTTTGAATTTAATAAATTGTTAAAATAAATCTAAAACTCTATTCACCCCCCCTCTAGTAGTTTTTCAGTACCGAGGCGGGCTAGGCAGAGGGTAGCCTGACCCTGTGGCTGAGGCCACTTAAGCATGAGACTGCGATCCTACTTGTGTTATACTTCTGCACTGACCATGAGGTGGGAGGTCATAGAGTCTGGCTCTTCCATTGACCTTGTATGGCACCGGCTTGGGTTTCGCAACCGAAGGTTGTATGTGAGTGGTACGGCTCACTTCCTCAGGGCATAATAATATGTAATCCAGCCGAATAGTATTTACTGCTTAAGGCAAAACACAGAACATTGTTTGAAGCCTTGCTAGAGTATTTGATCTTGTTATACTTGCAGTTACTTATACATTCCTTATTTTATGTGGTAATATCTTATAAATCTTATCTTGTTAATCATGTTCCATAATGACATACTTGGGTACATGCCTTACGTACATCTTGGTAAGCTTGATGGTATGGATATCTTTACTTTATGAACTGCTCTTGTTATACCTTCTATCAGTTATCTACTACTTTTGCTTTCATCTTTCTATGGTTTTATGGTTTCGGAGGGGAGTTATGTTTCTCGCTGGGACTGTGTGTCTCACCCCGCTGGTTTACACCCTTTTTAGGTGTTCGAGCTAGACGTGGTGGTGGTCGCGAAGTTGCGGCCGAGCAGCAAGACGAGCAGTAGTAGGAAAGAGATGGACATGCTGCTATTTTGGTTGTTTTGTAGTAGAGTCTTAGAGTCATCCATGTACTCTTAGGTCCTTGGGAGCATTTTGACATTGTTTCATGATGTATGGTTGATGATGTTTTGTATATCCTGCTGCTGGCCGGATGTGGGCCATTGTGTATGTATAAATAGGTGATGAACTCATGTGATGACAAGACAGTGGAGCTCCTAAGCTGTGGACACGTATCAAGACTTGTAAATGTTTATATAACATGTTTCCTTGCAGAATGAGGATCTAAATGTAATAGTTTCTTAGTTTATCTTCTTTCTGCAATCAGTTTTAATTAACCCATGTTTTTGGTAATTAGTGGTTTATGGTGTTTTCCGCACGTTTTCGCGTGACACCTCGCGGTCTGTGTGATAGTGGGATGTGTTGCAACAACTATGGCTAATTCTAGATCGTGTGTCAGATAATTCTCCTTGTATTTCTTGAGTTGTTGGGAAGCAAAAGAAACTACATGATCACTCTACATCAGTACACATCCTAGACCATTTTTAGAAGCATCATAGAAAACAACATATCCCTTTCCCTGCTCATGTAGAACCAACATAGGTGCACTAGTCAACCTTTCTTTCAACAACTAGAAAGAATGCTAACAGTTGTCATTCTAGACAAAAGGAACTTCCTTCCTAGTCAACTTTATTAGGGGTAATGCTATAGAACTGAAGTCTTTAATGAACCTTTTGTAGTAACCTACCAAACCTAAGAAACTTTGAATCTCAGTTTCTGTCTTGGGCTATTCCCATTCCACAACAGACTCTAGTTTCTTAGGATCAACATGAATACCTGAAGCAGATATAACGTGTCCAAGAAAAGACACCTCTGACAACCAGAATTTGCACTTGCTAAATTTAGCATAAAACATGTGCTATCTCAACAAAGTCATGGCTTGATGAAGGTGTTGTTCATGTTGTTGACCATCTCTACTATAAATAATTATGTTGTCTATGAAAACCACTATGAACTGATCAAGGAATAGTTGAAAGATTCTATTCATCAACTCCATGAATGCAATTGGTGCATTAGTTAGTACAAATGACATAACTACAAAATCATAATGACCATACCTTGTCGTAAAGGCTGAGTTTGGTATGTCACTCTCCTTGATACGTAACTGATGATATCTTGACCTTAGATCTATTTTAGAGAACATTGTTGCACCACACAACTGGTAAAACAAATTATCTACCCTTGGCAGTGGATATTTGTTCTTTATTGTAACATCCCTGAACTGAGTTATACTTTAACCCTAGGTGTTTTGATTAATAAATATGATTAAATGTTTCATCTCATCTTGTGAAAAGTAAATAGGCCTCAAGAGGAACTTATGTTGCAATTCTAGTCATGTTTGAATAATGTTGAAGCAACGTTTGCTTATTTTGGACTAAAGTACAAATTACACAAGTTGAGGGGTTTAAGTGCAAATTGTGCATGACAATATGTTCCTCATGTGTTGAAGCATCATGAGAGTGAAAATGATGCTGAGGTATGGCAAGAAAGAGCTGATAAAGCAATGTATGTGCATGAAAACCTAGTTTTGGTGTAATGTGCAATTTACCCAAAACCTAGGGTGCAATTGAAAAACACTAGAGGGGGGTGAATAGAGTTTTTAAATCAATTTTAACAATTATTTAACTCAAACAACCAACCACAAAATATTGGACAAGGGGACAAGGATTTAGAGTGGTTCCAACTTTAGCAAATACTAAAGTTGTCAGTCCACTACCCGGTTGCTTACCCAACCGGGATTTGGAAAGAATTTAATTTTATTACCTCGCAAGGACTTTACATAAAATTACAATTCTCTCCCTAAACCCTTCAAGCAGCCTTCACCTAGAAGTAATCGCACCAACCTTGAAGCAGCCTTCACCTAGAAGTAATTGCACCAACCTTGAAGCAGCCTTCCTCCTGAAGTAGCTTCCCGTTGCAATAGCCTTCTTGAAGTAGCTTCCCGTTGCGATAGCCTTCTTGAAGTAGCTTGAAGTCCACCTTCTCCTCCGAGAAGAACCTTCTCCAATCTGCAGCCTCCAACCCTAGGAGTAGCAAGGAGAATACAAAGAATAAAAAGGAACAAGAAGGAAAACAGAAATTACAACTTATCCTTTTAAGCACAAGGTTTGATTTGCCTATATCAAGCGTATTGATCTCCTAACCAATGAGTGTAGAAGTGTAAGTGCTGTGGAAAGGAGATGCTAGCCTATAGGACACGAAATTAGAGCAATGGGAATGAATAGCCAATGTTGGAATTGCTCTATTGCTCAAAACAGATTGCCAATGAGTATTCAAGCTCAAGTGTAGCACAAGTGTAGCTTAGGTGTATTTAGGTGTCCTAAGGCATGTCCTATTTATAGGAATGACCTACAAGTGCTTAAGGACGTTCTAGACACTTTCTAGGGGGTTCTAAGTGCTTAACTAGCCGTTAGGTATAAGTTAGGTGCATTAGTAACGGCTAGTTGCTTTATTCTGCAGTTGTTGTCAGAGTCCATCTCGGTCGACAAATTGTCGACCGAGATACCTACTCGGTCGAAGTTTTGTCGATCGACAGGCTCTCTGGATCAACGTTCATTTGCAACTGCCAACTACCTTGTCAGCTGTGTCTAACGGCTACTTGGGTCTTTCTCGGTCGAGAAGTTTGTCGACCGAGAGTGTCTCGGTCGAGGAGTTTGTTGACCGAGATTGACCCTGTTTCAATCTTTCAATTAAGGCACTAAGTGTGTGTATGAGTGTGCATATGTGACACTATTGAAGGGGATGACCTAACTAAGTGTGGTGTTTAGCTAGGGAAGATCTAACGCTTGATTTACATGAAGTCTAAGTACTTGTACATTATATATTTTTACAAGTTTACAATTGATTACATTTCATAACATTTACAATCATTCAAGCATATAGATTCCCTAGAGCTTTGTCATCCACCTTATTCCTGCAACACTCAAGTAGCACGTTAGATCAACAAGAATGAAATGTTTGTCATCATCGAAACAAAGGGATTTATCATAATGTCCAATTTATCCAACAATCTCCCCCTTTTTGAAGATGACAAACATTTCCTAAATATGAAATAAGAAAGTATAAAGCATGTGAGTTTCATACCTAAAGATTACCTTTTGTAGCCATTCTTGTTTTACAAGTGAGTGTTGGCCAAGATGTTATGAAACTCATTTATATTTTTTATTTTATATTCTTTCTCCCCCTTTGTCATTTCAAAAAGATATCAATGTTGAATATTTTATATTTCTTCTCCCCCTTAATCTTATACTATGCTCCCCCTTAGATGGATATTCTATTAAGAACATGGATTTAATATCATTTTTGTCTAATTTAGCCACAATTTGTTTCTCAATCATTTGCAAATGATGTTAAGCCTTGAAATGATATGAGATTCCTTAAGCTTATATATTGATTTCTCATCTATCAAGGGATGTTAAGCCCTAAAAGTCAAATGAGAAAAAAATGTCTCCATCCAAATGCAAGGGATGTCAATCCCGATTTGTTTAGAGAGTTCCTTTAAGATATATCATTTTTATGAAATTCATAGATGTCTTCATAACCAAGAGTAAAAATACTAAGGTCGTAACAAGCTTCAAAATCTTTTTAATCAAATAATCAAATTTGTTTGTATGAGCTCCCCCTTAATCTTACCATAAAAGCAATTTAAAGCTTCTAAGGTCACAGATGATTTTAAATTTTGATTTTGACCTTTATCAAAAGTATACTAAGAATAAGTATAATAAAATGATGTCCAAATAAGAATTTTGTCAAAGCTTATTTTAGGTCGTCCTTGACTACGACCATAGCGCCCCTTGGCTAAATTTTATTTCAACCAAGAGGCAAAAATCTGCAGATTTCACATGTGAAGTATAAATTTTGCAGGTAACTTACAGAGATATCAATTAAATTACTTTGAATAAAACCTATTATGAATGATGTTCTTTTTACTATGAGTGCATAAATCAAGTCCTATTTTTGTTCATATTAATCATGTGATTCTTCAAGAAAAGACATATATCCTTGAAGGCATGAATGATATCTCAATTTCTTATAGATACCAATTGAGAAATTCTTTATTTTATGTTTTGCAAACATTAAAGTTATTTTATGTATCATCAAGGATCCACGCATACAATAATCATTATCCATTTGTTCTATGTAACATAGCATCATCTTTATGAGCTGAATGATAAAATAGTGAAAGCATATCCATGATGTAATGATAGAACAATAAAATGATAATTCCATGAAATACAGTGATTGTGATCATTTAAACTAAATGCCATAACACATGATTTCTATATAGATAGACCAGGAGATGCTTTAAAAAATCATGTAAAACATTATAAAATAGTGATTTCTAAACATGATTTTCAGTTTTACCTTATTTAGAGGATCAATCGAAATGATATCATTTATATTCAAAAATGATTTTCAACTTGTTTTGCATGTAAAATAGTCATTAACAACAAATAGATAGCCACTTGATCAATCAAATTATTCAGCAATTTTACTGCAGACTGAAAATCAGTGATATGCTCGGTCGACAATTTCTCGACCGAGGTTCACTCGGTCGATAGATTCTCGACCGACAAAGTTTCTGGAATATTTTCAGAACTGTTAATTTATTCCAAGCAAAATACGATTATGCAAGTTAGAGCTCGATTGTGTTGAGATATGACATTTGTATATCAAGAATCAGTTTAGGTCAAATCTCAACTAGTTAATTTTGAGCTACTAAGTCTTAGGAATCCAAGCTAAATCATCATTCTTTTTCTTATATGGGCATGAAAATGAATAATGTCCAAGACGCATGCAATAATGACAACTAATAGAGTCAACTTCATTTCTCTTTCTAGGAATTGTGTTCCTAGGTACAAACATAATCTTAGTCTTGGATGCTTTTACTCTTTTGGGTTTATTTCTCCTTGGATCATATCCTAATCCTCTTCTTCCATTATAACTAGAGGAAATTTTCATAATATATTCAAGCATGTCATTTCCTCTTAACTCATTTACATTTCTTTGTAACTTAGCAATATCATCCATCTTCTTATTTATATCTTTCTTTGCTTGATCTAAATCAGATACTAGAGAGTTTCTTTCTTTGACAACCTCATCATAGTCTAAATGTGAACATAGAACAGGTTGTTTTTGAAGATCATTCACTTGAGTTTGCAAGTTTAACTTTTCTAAGGAAAGAAGATTGCAATTAGCTTCTATCGATTTTAACTTAAGATCATAATCTTCATTTTCCTTTTTGAGATTTTCATTTTCGGATACAAGAGCAAGAAGTTTAACATTTAAATCATCATTTACTTTATTTGATTTCTTAAGTTTCTTCTTGCACTCAATATATTTCTCATGAGTATCTTGAAGACTAGCAATTAGATCTTCTTTGGGTAGATCATAAAGACTTACCTCTTCCTTGTCTTCATTTGTTGTAGCAATGAGGCATTCTACCTCTTCTTTTCCATCATCACTATCATCACTTGAGTCATCCCATGCAGCTTTATATGCTCTTTCTTTCTTTTTGTGAGATGATTTCTTCCCTTTCTTGAGTTTTGGACAATCACCTTTTATGTGTCCCTTTTTGCCACATTCAAAGCACCTGGAAGAAGAAACACTAGAAGTTTTATTAGTTTTAAAACTTTTATATTGCTTACCATTTACAATGAGAGTTTCTTCTTCACTATCATCTTCACTTGTGTCATGAGTTTCCTTGGTTGATGCTTTGAATGCAATGTCCTTCTTTTTCCCTTGTTGACGTTCACGTTCTCTTCTTTCTTCCTCTTCTAAAGTTGCCTCATGAGCTTCTAGATTGCCAATGAGTTGCTCCATTTTCAGTTTAGTGAGATCATTAGCTTCTTCAATGGTTGTCACCTTGGGCTTGTATTTGGGAGGAAGTGATCGAAGTACCTTTGATACCTGGTCTTCTTCAAGAATGGTTTTTCCTAAGGCATTCAAACCATTAACAATAGAAGAGAATTTTGCAAACATTTCACTAATGGATTCATTCGGATCCATACGAAAGTGTTCAAACTTCTGTTTAAGCATACTAATCTTAGAATTCTTAACTTGAACTGTACCTTCATAATTTATGGACAATCTATGCCATATTTCATAGGCTGTTTAACAATTTGATATTCTATTAAATTCTCCTACTGAAATTGAACAATAAAGAATACTTACAGCCTTTGCATTCATTTGAGCCGATTTTACCGTGTTTGCATCCCACTCTGCATATTGCATTTGAGGAAGCTCGTATGGGGTTGACAACATCCTCCATAAGTCCCAACGGATGCCTTGGAAGTAGAAATGCATCCTTCTCTTCCAATATGTGTAGTTTGTTCCATCAAACACCGGAGGCCTAGCAACAAATGTCCCTTCAAGGTTAAGGTTGTTGAGCACCCCGTCCCCCATTCTTCAAGACCTTGTTAGGGTTCCTTGAAGCCTGCTCTGATACCAATTGGAAAATACTAGAGGGGGGGGGTGAATAGAGTTTTTAAATCAATTTTAACAATTATTTAACTCAAACAACCAACCACAAAATATTGGACAAGGGGACAAGGATTTAGAGTGGTTCCAACTTTAGCAAATACTAAAGTTGTCAGTCCACTACCCGGTTGCTTACCCAACCGGGATTTGGAAAGAATTTAATTTTATTACCTTGCAAGGACTTTACATAAAATTACAATTCTCTCCCTAAACCCTTCAAGCAGCCTTCACCTAGAAGTAATCGCACCAACCTTGAAGCAGCCTTCACCTAGAAGTAATTGCACCAACCTTGAAGCAGCCTTCCTCCTGAAGTAGCTTCCCATTGCAATAGCCTTCTTGAAGTAGCTTCCCGTTGCGATAGCCTTCTTGAAGTAGCTTGAAGTCCACCTTCTCCTCCGAGAAGAACCTTCTCCAATCTTCAGCCTCCAACCCTAGGAGTAGCAAGGAGAATACAAAGAATAAAAAGGAACAAGAATGAAAACAGAAATTACAACTTATCCTTTTAAGCACAAGGCTTGATTTGCCTATATCAAGCGTATTGATCTCCTAACCAATGAGTGTAGAAGTGTAAGTGTTGTGGAAAGGAGATGCTAGCCTATAGGACACAAAATTAGAGCAATGGGAATGAATAGCCAATGTTGGAATTGCTCTATTGCTCAAAACAGATTGCCAATGAGTATTCAAGCTCAAGTGTAGCACAAGTGTAGCTTAGGTGTATTTAGGTGTCCTAAGGCATGTCCTATTTATAGGAATGACCTACAAGTGCTTAAGGATGTTCTAGACACTTTCTAGGGGGTTCTAAGTGCTTAACTAGTCGTTAGGTATAAGTTAGGTGCATTAGTAACGACTAGTTGCTTTATTCTGCAGTTGCTGTCAGAGTCCATCTCGGTCGACAAATTGTCGACCGAGATACCTACTCAGTCGAAGTTTTGTCGACCGACAGGCTCTCTGGATCAACGTTCATTTGCAACTGCCAACTACCTTGTAAGCTGTGTCTAACGGCTACTTGGGTCTTTCTCGGTCGAGAAGTTTGTCGACCGAGAGTGTCTCAGTCAAGGAGTTTGTCGATCGAGATTGACCATGTTTCAATCTTTCAATTAAGGCACTAAGTGTGTGTATGAGTGTGCATATGTGACACTATTGAAGGGGATGACCTAACTAAGTGTGGTGTTTAGCTAGGGAAGATCTAACGCTTGATTTACATGAAGTCTAAGTACTTGTACATATTATATTTGTACAAGTTTACAATTGATTACATTTCATGACATTTACGATCATTCAAGCATATAGATTCCCTAGCGCTTTGTCATCCACCTTATTCCTGCAACACTCAAGTAGCACGTTAGATCAATAAGAATGAAATGTTTGTCATCATCGAAACAAAGGGATTTATCATAATGTCCAATTTATCCAACAACAATATGTAATTTGCCACTTCAAAAAGGTCCCTAATGTTTTTTGGCATTAAGTGGAGCAAAGAAAATGAGAGGGGTGCCTCATTTGAATTAAGTTGGAGGAGAGAGAATCTTGATATTAAAATAATCAAGATTTAATCCTAATTGAAACCCTAATTCGATTTAGGGCAAACATAAATGTATTAATTAAAGGGCCTTCAACCAAAATTAAAATGGTTGGGTTCAGATGTGTGTGAACATCCTTGAGCCTTGCAAGGACCACGAAAATATCCAAGGGAGTGGATAACTCACACAATTTTATTAGAAAAAGAAATATCTACTCACATATGGATATTAATATAATATGATTTGAGGTGCTCGATTTTATTTTCTTTAAATCATGGATAATTGAGAGGAATAAGAGGCAAACAAGATAGCCTCGTCCCTAAGGAAGATGAGGGGGAAGAGGTGGCCACATTTTTGGGATTAATTGGATTTTTACAAAGCATATTCTCTCTCATTGATTTTTTTATAAAAGAACCTTTTACAAGCCAAATGGAAGGCTTATTCGACCCCACTTCTTCTCCTTGCTTGGGAAACGACCAAGGGAGCTTGGGAGGATCAGGAGGACGACCCTAAACCTTTTGGTAAGGTTCTTGATCCATTTCACCTTGATTCTATGGTGGAAATCGAAAATAAATTATGGATTTCTTCCTATTTTGATCTCCTCTTCAATTCTAACCATTCCTTTTCACTCAAACCTTGAGGACGAGCCTTGGAATGGTGAAAGGAGTTGCATCCACCGTTGTTGACATGAACATGGAGCTTTGGATCTCAATTGGAGGCAGTTTTCATAACATGAACCCTTGATTTTGTTATTGCATTCAATTCCTTATCAAATAATGATCATTTCTAAATTTACAATAATTGATTTGGTTGATTGATGCAATCACCATGGAAACCATAGAAGGTTTCATGAGTTTAGAGGTTGAATATAATAATCACACACCTCTCCAAATATCTAAGGCAAACGGTCTTGATTGAGTTGCTCAAATGGTTTCGTAAACCATTTGGGAGCAAAATGTTTCAAACCGTTTAGAAGCAAACAGTTTCACCAAACCGCATGAGACCAAACGGTTTCAGACCGTTTGGTGGAGTTGAACAGGGTTGACCATTTTTAGATCTTTTGAAAATGATCTAGGTTAATGACTCATCAATTATTATTGGTTAGTTCAAATTGGTTCATGAGTTGAAGGTTAATCAATCACCAAAACCCTAATCAGGTTAAGTGCTGATTTCCAAGTTGATTGAGTTTGAAACTTGGGTTGATTGACCCAAACGGTTTCAAAACCATTTGGGGATCACCCAAACGGTCTCAAGACCGTTTGGAGGTCACCCAAGACCGTTTGGAGGTCTAGGGTTGAGTATGGTTAAGCAATTGAAGATCCAAAGATAGTAAGATGGAGTGTAATCAATTACTGATTTGGTGATCAATCCAATGATCCAAACCCTAATTGGTTGACTTGGATTTTGATGATGTGATGGGAAAATGGTCGCAAGACCATTTGGTGGTCATCCAAACGATCTCAAGACCATTTGGGGTCAGGTCATTTTCAATTTGGATGATGGTTCAATGGTTTCAAAGTAACTAATCTTGCATTGATTAGTGTTGAAGGATCATCGATTTCAAACCCTAATCCAATTTATTCAAACCCTAATTGATGACCAATTGAGGGTCAATTGAGGGTCAAATCAGCTGAATGTTGACTTATTTAACTCAATTGAAGTATGAGGATAGGTCCAATTGATTATTGGTTCCATGAATTCAATGATTGAAGGAATCAACATTGGAAACCCTAATTCAATTTGATGGGTTGAGACTATTATTGGTCCATGCAGTTTTGAGGAGGTTTGGACCAAACGGTCTCAAGACCGTTTGAGTCCAAATGGTCTCAAGAAGGTTTGGGGACAAACAATCTCAAGACCGTTTGGGACCAAACTGTAACATCCCTGACCTGGGTTATGAGTTAACCCTAGGTGTATTGCCTAAATATGTGAATAAATCTTTTTGATTAACTCTGAGCATGTAATTAAGTTTCTCAGAAACATATATTTCAGTATTTGCTCCTTTTTATTTAAAGTTGTAGCATTGTTTTGATATACAGGGACCTATGTGCAATTTACCCAGTTAAAAGTGTTAGCTTGCAATTTGCATATCTTGAGATATTCCTCTGATGTTGAGACATCATGAGAATCTTTTTGGTAAAGATTGAGGGATTTCCCAAGCTAGGGCACCAAGGTGCAGCTGTGGAAGCAATCCCGGTGCTTGAAAACCCTAATTTGGGATAAAATGCAATTTACCCAAATTAAGGGATGCAAATTGTAAAATATGTCATCTAAAGTATCTTTTTATACTCTTGCCATCATTTAGAGAAGAAATGACGAGGGAGTCACCTCAATTGAATTATCAAGTTATGAGATATGCCTTGTGATCGAATAATCAGGGTATATGTGCAATATTTCTTTATGTATGTACCTCATTATTAGCTTTCTCTCCTTTACCTTCTTTTCCTAAGGCCTTAAGAGAAGGTTTGTCCTTAGAATAAAGAGGAAGGGACGATCAAGTAAAGAAGGAGGGACCTAGTTGGAATTATGGACAACTTATGAACTAATGTTGAAAATCCTATCCCATGTATATAAGCTCTCCTTCCCTTAGTTGCAAGGGAACTTAACCTTCGTTCCCTTACTGTTTCATTTCACTAAAGACGACCAAGGACTGCCTTGGAGCTAAGGAGGACGACCAAGGGGTGCAAGGTAGGTTTAAACCCCTCTTCTTGCTTAATTCCATGGTTAGAACTCGACTTCAAGGTCATCTTCATGGCTAACTCTTGAAACCCTACCTTTCTAGCCGTCTCTTTTCATCCTTCCTTGGATTTTTCACCTTGGACAACCTGTAAGAACTCAAGGACGCCATTAGAGCTTGGAGCTTGAAAGCTTGGAGCTCAAGAAGCAAGCTTTAGGCGGGTTTTATAACTCTAAACCCATGCTTTACTACACACATCTTTTATATGCGGTTAGATGATAGTCCTTCATGTATCTTGCTGTTCTTTGCTATTTTGCAAGCAAAACCGTGGGATATCTGTACTGTTCTTGAGATAGGAGATGAAGGCGTGATTTCCAAGAAAAATCCACCGCTTTTCACTTTCTTAAACGGTCCCAACAATTTGCTCTCTCGGACTCAAGACCGCGAGGTGAGCAAACGGTCTCAAGACCGCGACAGGGAAAACGGTCTCCAAGACCGTTTGGCCCCATTTCCCGAGCGTGGACCGTATCTGAAATCTGTTCCTAATTATATAGGCTAATTACCCTCAAAAGTTGGGAGGCTAACTCCTATGGAATCGGGAGATATGACCTTTTTAAGTGACAACTTTAAATGAATTTATTACTGATTTTCAACGGTCTGAAATTGCCGTTTTGGGAAACGGTCCCAAGACCGTGTAAGATCGTTGACTAAGCGTTGACCATATGAAATTACTGTTCAAAATTATGTTAATTAACAACTCACCAAGTTTGATGGTCTAATTCTAAACGGGATAAGAGTTAAAGGGTGAATACTAGGGCTAACCCTAGGTAAAATCAGTATTGAAATTATGGTGACCTAATTAGGTGTTTTTAGGGTTGATTGACCTAAACGGTCTCAAGACCGTTTGGGGGTCACCAAATGGTCTCAAGACCGCGAGGGCAATCAACCAAGACCGTTTGGAGGTCTGGGGTCAAGGATAGTTGACCATTTGAAGGTACAATTGCACCAAATTACATTGCAATTAAATATTGATATAATCATCAACTCAATTTGTTCAACCTTGATGAATTTCCACTAGAATCCAAAATTGGATGGGCAAACGGTCTCAAGACCGTTTGGAACTCATCCAAACGGTCTCAAGACCGAGAGGACAATCACCCAAGACCGTTTGAAGGTCTAGGGTTGAGTAATTTGACCCATTGAGGACCCAATTGCAAATAAGTTATCAATTTAATCAAAATTCTGTTTTGTGGCTCAATCATGGTTCAACCCCTATCAAATCACCTTAGATTTTGATGAAATCTTGGGAAAACGGTCTCAATACCATGTGGGTTCCACCCACATGACCTCAAGACCGTTTGGGCCAAGTTTGAGCCCAATTGGAGCTCAATTGAAGGGTTCAACCTTGTGTTGATGCACATTGTTGAGTATTGATGGGTGAACATTGATAGACCCTAATTGAATCGATTTCAATCCTAATTGGTCAACAATTGAGGGTCAATTGAATGCACAATTGGTTAAGCATAACCTTAGTTGTCCCAATCCATAGGTGGTCAACATAGCTTTGACCTTTTGAGGGCTTCAACATCGTTGGACACTATCGATTGCTTTATTGATTTTGTTGATGGACCAAACGGTTGAGACCTTGAGAGCCTCGCGGTCTCAAGACCGTGAGGGGGCTCGCGGTCTCAAGACCGAGAGGAGGCTTACGGTCTCAAGACCGCGAAGGGCCTCGCGGTCTCGAGGTCAAGATGGGCAAACGGTCAACGTCTCTTCGCGGTCTCAACATCAACTTGAACCAATGAGAGGGCTTCGCGGTCTTGAACCACTTGAAGAGGCTCGCGGTCTTGAAGCCTAAGGGGGGCTCGCGGTCTTGAAATTAGAAGGAGGCTCGCGGTCTTGGAAAGTCAAAGTGGGCAAACGGTCAACACTTTCAACCGATCTCAACTCAATTGATGATTAATGATTGAAATCAATCAATGTAATTCCAAGTTGACTTCTTTCAATCAATTCATAATATAAATGGTCCAATGTTGCCCAAATCAAACCCTAATGATAATCTAGTATAGTAAGGGGTTATTTGACTAAGGTTTTTGACCATAATGATGATCAATAGGGTGAATTACCAAAATACCCCTGAAGGGTCAATTGAGTTATACCTTGCTCAATTCAAACTCTAATTACATGAGAATGATGTTTTTAGTCATAATGACTCTATCCAACTTGATCTAGTCTAATGTTATCATCAACCATTAGTATGATGAAAAAGAGAGTACTTTAGAGAGAGAAAGTACTCTAGAGAGAGAAAGTACCCTAGAGAGAGAAAGTAACTCTAATCACATAATGGTGATGTTTTTGGCTATGTTAGCCTATGATGACTCAATCCAACCTGTTTTAGAGTGATGTTGACATCACCTAACCTTATGATGAGAGAGAAAGTACTTCTAGAGAGAGAAAGTACCCTTTTTAAGTGGAAACTCAATTGAAGCATCCCCAATACACAGAAATGAGCATAATTAGGGTATAATCCACCTGTGTGAGATCATAGAAACCCTAATTATGATAAATGATGAACTTTTAACTAATCTAAGATCATCATTGAAGATGTTACTCATACATGATGATTCTATGAGTTCAATTCACCTTAATGTGAATAGTAAACCCTAATTCAAGGGTGATGACATGTAATGTGAATAGTAAACCCTAATTCAAGGGTAATGACATGCTTTTGAATATTAAACTCTATTTCATGAGAATTATAGATTTAAACTCTTATGATAAGAGTAGGAAGGATATTCCTTATTTTTGTACTACCTTTATCAGTTGTATTAACCATGCAGGTTCTAATATGAAGGTAATCATATCCAGGTATGGATGATGATGTTATATTCATTAAAGGCATGTTGTTAGCCTTATGAATAAGTAAAGTAACCGGATGTCTTGTCAGTGGCATCCTATACTGATAATGGGCTGTGAGAGCCATGAATACCATCAAAGTCATGCCTTAGAGATGACTTGTGATGAGGATAATGAGAAATGATGACTGATATGAGTTAGGCCTGTTACATTTAGTATTCTTCTTTTATAGATGCTATGCTACTGTTATTGTTTGAAGAACAATGTATGCTATTAAGGAATACTGAATGTACCTAACTAATCAAGTATAATGTAGAGCCCTGATCATAGAGCCATCATTGTCAGAAATTAAGTGATGGTGAAACAGGTTTTCCTCAGGGAACTCCTGGAGCACATACTTTTGAGTATGTGGGGTACATGGATGTGTAGAACCTTACATCCTAGTGTAGGAAAGTGATGTAGATGTAGAATCCATCCATCCTTCACTATATTTTCATACCGTATCAGTGGTAGGTAAACATGAAACCTCGTGATGACGAAGAAAGCACAAATATCTGTATCAGTGGTAGGTAAATATGAAACCTCCTAATGACGAAGAGAGTACAGAACGCCACTGTGACTCTAAAATAGCGAAGGACCAGTTTACCTTGGTGAGCTATAGTAGTAGAGACACGAGATGTCCTACAAGTGATCCTCTTACTGACTGAGGAAGGTGAAGGTCATGAGAATACGACTCTCTGAATGACCTATGTATGATACTGATGTGAATTCTCAGCGATCAGTTGGAGTATGAGTGGTAAGCCTCATCTCCACAGGGCATAATGTTGTTTGTAAAACATAATCAACCATGTAGTATAACTTGTTAGAGATAACTCCCAAGTTAGTTGATTGATGTTACATTGCAATAGTGTTTATATTCTCCATATCTCCTAAATGGTTGAGATCTTGCTATACCTGCAACTGTTACAGAATGCTTTGAAGGTTTTATTGCTTAAGATATTCTTTGATGTTATAATAAAGCTTCTGGCGAAGAGTCATAAATCTCGCTGGGACAATTATGTATAATTGTCTCACCCCGTAGACTTCAACTTTTTAGGTGGACGTCAGAGACGAAGGAACCAGCCTACAGGTGATCAGTCTCAGCAGCAGCACCAGAGGCAGCAGTAATTTCAGGTGGAGATTGCCTTGCCATGTGATGTAGTTAGAGTTAGTCCTATGTGTCCTCTGTACTCTCAGGTCTTGGAGTCTTTTGTATAGTGATCTTGATATTTTGTATCTTGATGTATATAATTACTCGAGAAGTAATTATCCTGAGATGTAAACAGTTTATCTCTCTTTATGAAAGAAGCTTTTATGGATCCAAGCTCTTGTCTCGAAAAGTTTTAATTTTCCGTGATTTTTGTCTTCCGCTGATTACCGATTCGCTTCCGCTAAGTTTTAATCGTGTTTATGTCATGGTTTGGAGATCAGAGCCCACAACTAGTGGTATCAGAGCTCCAGGTTCAGTTGAGTCTACAGAGGCATAGGACTTAGGATGTCGAGTCTACCTTTAGTACTCCTTCCTCATCTAATAGAATCTTCTGCTCCTCAGGAGAAGAAGATACATAAGAATGTCAGAACATCGTGATGAGCACGTAGCAGAGAGTAGTGCCAGTGCACCTCGAGGCGGTGCAAGAGTTCCGAGAATATAACAACCTGCACCTGAGTCGCCAAGAGAGCCTCCCCAGTTCGACCCAGCTGACATGAGTGATCCAGCTGTACAGACGATGTTCGGGCAGTTCATGACTGCCATGACACATATAACCGATAGGATGCCCATTCCTACACCTAGGGCACCTGTCCAGCCTGAAGCACAAGGTATTGGTAAGACATTCGAATGACTTCGTCGTGTCAGAGCTACCGAGTACTTCGGAACTGCCGACCCTGCAGATGCTGACTTATGGCTGACAGAGTTGGAGAAGGCTTTTAGGATTCTTATGATCCCGGAAGCTGAGAAGGTTAGACATGCTGTCTATCTTCTCAAAGGCAGTGTTGGTCACTGGTGGAACATGGAAGAGCAGAAGAGACCTGGAGTAGAGTTCTCATGGGAAGAGTTTCGTCGGGAATTTATCAATAGATATTTTCCAAAGACCTTCCTAGATGAGAAGATCTCTCAGTTTGAGAAACTAAGGCAGGGTATGATGAACATTAGTGAGTATGAATCTAAGTTCATGGAGTTGTTGCGGTTCTGTCCGCACATGGCTGCTACGGATGAGGAAAGAATCAGAAGATTCGAGAAGGGTTTGAATTCTGATATGTCAACCCCTGTGTCCGCCTTAGAAAACAGAGAGAGATTCTCTACCTTCGTTGAGTCAGTCCGAAGGATAGAGAGATCTGTGGTTGAGAAAAGACAAACCCATAAAAGATATCCACAGTTCCAGGGTTCTTCATCTAGGGATTCCAAGAAACCTAGATTCTCTGCACCTAACCCTCCACCACCCAGATCGAGTTTTCAAACCCAATGGACACCAAGCAGAGGTAGAGGGCGGAGTCAACCGCTTCAAGGGACGCACAGTTCTGCATCAGTGTCAGTTACTGGACCACCCAGACCACAGCAACAGGAGAAGAGTTGCTACAATTGTGGTAAGGTGGGACACTTGATGAAGGATTGCCGTTCTAGGCATGTCGGTGTGACACAACAACCTCCGAGACAGAATCAACAGGGATCTCAGAATAGACAACATCAAGGAGCAGCTCGAGGACGTGGACAAGCATCTCAAGCTGGATCATCAGCACCACCTCAACACCAGGCGACTGCGAGGTTCTATGCTATGAACCCACCTGAGGCAGTGGTCAATCCACGGGTAGTGGCAGGTCAGATGAAACTTTTATATTCTGATATGTCTATATCCTGTGATGTATCTGTTCTGATTGATCCGGGTGCTACGCACTCTTTCATCAATCATGAAGTGATTCGTAACTGTAATATGACTGTTAGTCATAGGACATATAGTTTGTTGTTAGAGACTCCATTGAGTGGGTCTGCCGTTTTGCAGGAGGTATGTTCTCCCTGCATCCTTTTCTTTTCTGACCATCGCATTCAAGTGGATCTTATACCACTTGATATGCAGGGATTTGATATAATCCTTGGGATGGATACCTTAGAAAGGTATAGAGTTGTCTTGGATTGTGAGTCCAAGTTGGCTGTGTTTGCTGATGAAAGCAACACATGGATCTTTCAAGGTGAAAGAAAGATTCTGCCCACCTGTCTTGTGTCAGCTATGGTTGCTGATAAGCTGTTGAGGCAAGGATGTTATGCATTCTTAGCCCATGTGGTAAATGTTACCAAGGAAAGGACCAATCCTGCTGAAGTTCCCATAGTCAGGGAATTTGAAGATGTGTTTCCTGAAGAACTTCCTGGTATACCACCACCTCGGGAGATTGATTTTGAAATCAATCTGATCCCAGATACGAAACCCATAGCTCAAACTCCGTATAGGATGGCGCCTGCCGAGATGGCAGAACTCAAGAAACAGCTTCAAGAGTTACTTGAGAGAGGTTTTATCTGACCGAGTACTTCACCTTGGGGTGCTCCTGTCTTGTTTGTTAAAAAGAAAGATGGGTCAATGCGGTTGTGCATCGACTATAGACAGCTCAATAAAGTAACAATAAAGAATAAGTACCCTCTGCCGAGGATTGATGATCTCTTTGACCAGTTGCGTGGTGCAACAGTCTTTTCAAAGATAGACTTGAGGTCTGGATATCATCAACTCCGTATTAAGGATAGTGACATATCCAAGTCTGCCTTTAGGACAAGATATGGTCACTTTGAGTTCACGGTTATGTCGTTTGGACTAACCAATGCACCAGCTGCATTTATGGAACTCATGAGTAGAGTTTTTCGACCTTTCCTTGATCAGTGTGTTGTCGTCTTCATAGATGACATTCTGATCTATAGTAAGGGTGCTCAGCAACATGAACAACATCTTCGCCAAGCTTTGACCTTGCTAAGAGAACATAAGTTGTATGCTAAGTTTAGCAAGTGTGAGTTCTGGCTGCCGGAGGTATCTTTTCTTGGACATGTGATATCCGCCTCGGGAATTCGTATTGACCCTACAAAGGTAGAATCTGTTCTACAATGGGAACAACCGAAGACACCGACAGAGATTCGAAGTTTCTTGGGGTTAGCTGGCTATTATCGAAGGTTCATTAAGAACTTTAGTTCTATAGCTTTACCTTTGACCAAGTTAACCCGGAAAGATGTTCCTTTTTCTTGGAGCAATAAGTGTCAACAGTATTTCCAGTTGCTGAAGGAGAGATTGACAAATGCACCTGTGCTAGTGCTACCTGAACAAGGAAAAGGATATGTAGTCTTCTGTGATGCTTCCAAAAATGGACTAGGATGTGTGTTGATGCAGGATAAACAAGTGATTTCTTTTGCTTCCCGACAGCTTAAGAAACACGAGGAGAATTATCCAACACACGATCTGGAGTTAGCTGCCGTGGTTCATGCTTTGAAGATCTGGAGGCACTATCTCTACGGAGAAACATTCCAGATTTTCACAGACCATAAAAACCTTAAGTATATCTTCTCTCAGCATGAGCTCAACATGAGGCAACGTCGCTGGATGGAATTAATCAAGGACTACGACTGTACAATTGATTACCATCCAGGCAAGGCCAATGTTGTTGCAGATGCCTTGAGTAGGAAATCAGCAACATCAACCATGAATAGAGCACAACTAAACTCTTTAGTATGCTCTAGGAGAGATATGCTTATCTCTTTAAGGCAAGACAATGTGCAGTTGAAAGTGTCATTGTTAGCCGGTTTGTTAGCTGAGATGCATATTAAACCTACCCTAAGGGAGCAGATTAAAGAGGCACAGCTAGGTGATGCTGCAGTTCAGCAGATTAGATCTGAGTATGGAAAGGAGAAGCAAGATGGTTTCCATGACTCAGAGGATCAAGTAGCTTGTTATAATGGGAGGATGATAGTGCCAGATGTGGACAACTTGAGGAAGTTAGTCCTGGAAGAAGCCCATTCTTCCATGTATGCTATGCATCCAGGGAGCACCAAGATGTATCAGAATTTGAAGGATCTGTATTGGTGGCCTGGGATGAAGAAGGACGTTGCAGAGTTTGTTCTGACGTGTCCCGTGTGTCAGCAAGTTAAAGCTGAACACCAGAAGCCTGCAGGAACAATGCAACCTTTACCCATACCACAGTGGAAGTGGGACCATGTGACCATGGACTTTGTTGTTGGCCTACCCAGGACAAGCAAAGGACATGATTCCATTTGGGTAATTGTTGATAGGTTAACTAAGACATCACATTTCTTACCTATCAAAACAACCTATTCTGCTGAAAGGTTATCAGAATTGTATGTTAAAGAGATAGTGCGTTTGCACGGAGTTCCTGTCACAATAGTTTCTGACAGAGGTCCTCAGTTTACCAGTCGTTTTTGGGAACAGTTGCACAAAGCCTTAGGCACTAAGCTGAGGTTTAGTACGGCCTTTCATCCACAGACTGATGGACAGTCGGAAAGGACCATACAAACCTTAGAAGACCTGTTGCGAGCATGTGTTCTCCAGTTCACCGGAAGTTGGAATCTACACCCAAGCTTGATAGAGTTTGCCTATAACAATAGCTATCAGCATAGTATTGATATGGCACCTTATGAAGCCTTATATGGTAGACGTTGTAGATCACCTTTGTGTTGGTTTGAAACTGGTGAGCATCAGTTGTTAGGTCCTGACCTTGTGCAGCAAACCACAGAAAAGATTAAAGTAATACAACATAAGATTAAGACTGCTCAGGAGAGGCAGAAATCTTATGTTGATAAATGTCATAGACCTTTAGAGTTCCAGGTTGGAGACAGAGTGTATCTCAAGATCTCACCTTGGAAAGGGGTCCTTCGTTTTGGAAGAAAGGGGAAGTTAGCTCCTAGATATATGGGGCCTTATCCAATCATTGAACGGATTGGAAAGGTAGCATATAAACTAGAGCTTCCCCCAGAATTACAGAGGTTACATCCTGTGTTTCACATTTCTATGTTGAAGAAATGTCACCCAGACACCGAGTCAGTTCTAAAACCTATGGAGGTAGAATTGAATGATGACATATCCTATGAGGAGGGACCAGTGTCAATCCTTGATAAACGAATTAAAAAGTTAAAGAAGAAAGATATAAGTCTTGTGAAAGTCCTCTGGAACCATCGTGGTATTGAAGAAGCCACTTGGGAGTTAGAGGATGAGATGAGAAGGAAGTATCCTGCCCTTTTCTCGTAGTATGTTTTATCAATTTCGGGGACGAAATCCTTGTAAGGGGTGGATAATTTGTAACATCCCTGACCTGGGTTATGAGTTAACCCTAGGTGTTTTGCCTAAATATGTGAATAAATCTTTGTGATTAACTCTGAGCATGTAATTAAGTTTCTCAGAAACATATATTTCAGTATTTGCTCCTTTTTATTTAAAGTTGTAGCATTGTTTTGATATACAGGGACCTATGTGCAATTTACCCAGTTAAAAGGGTTAGCTTGCAATTTGCATATCTTGAGATATTCCTCTGATGTTGAGACATCATGAGAATCTTTTTGGTAAAGATTGAGGGATTTCCCAAGCTAGGGCACCAAGGTGCAGCTGTGGAAGCAATCCCGGTGCTTGAAAACCCTAATTTGGGATAAAATGCAATTTACCCAAATTAAGGGATGCAAATTGTAAAATATGTCATCTAAAGTATCTTTTTATACTCTTTCCATCATTTAGAGAAGAAATGACGAGGGAGTCACCTCAATTGAATTATAAAGTTATGAGATATGCCTTGTGATTGAATAATCAGGGTATATGTGCAATATTTCTTTATGTATGTACCTCATTATTAGCTTGCTCTCCTTTACCTTCTTTTCCTAAGGCCTTAAGAGAAGGTTTGTCCTTAGAATAAAGAGGAAGGGACGATCAAGTAAAGAAGGAGGGACCTAGTTGGAATTATGGACAACTTATGAACTAATGTTGAAAATCCTATCCCATGTATATAAGCTCTCCTTCCCTTAGTTGCAAGGGAACTTAACCTTCGTTCCCTTACTATTGCATTTCACTAAAGATGACCAAGGACTGCCTTGGAGCTAAGGAGGGCGACCAAGGGGTGTAAGGTAGGTTTAAACCCCTCTTCTTGCTTAATTCCATGGTTAGAACTCGACTTCAAGGTCATCTTCATGGCTAACTCTTGAAACCCTACCTTTCTAGCCGTCTCTTTTCATCCTTACTTGGAGTTTTCACCTTGGCCAACCTGTAAGAACTCAAGGACGCCATTAGAGCTTGGAGCTTGAAAGCTTGGAGCTCAAGAAGCAAGCTTTAGGCGGGTTTTATAACTCTAAACCCATGCTTTACTACACACATCTTTTATATGTGGTTAGATGATAGTCCTTCATGTATCTTGCTGTTCTTTGCTATTTTGCAAGCAAACCCGTAGGATATCTGTACTTTTCTTGAGCTAGGAGATGAAGGCGTGATTTCCAAGAAAAACCCACCGCTTTTCACTTTCTTAAACGGTCCCAACAGTTTGCTCTCTCGGACTCAAGACCGCGAGGTGAGCAAACGGTCTTGAGACCGCGACAGGGAAAACGGTCTCCAAGACCGTTTGGCCCCATTGACCGAGCGTGGACCGTATAATAAATCTGTTCCTAATTATATAGGCTAATTACCCGCAAAAGTTGGGAGGCTAACTCCAAAGGAATCGGGAGATATGACCTTTTTAAGTGACAACTTTAAATGAATTTATTACTGATTTTCAACGGTCTGAAATTGCCTTTTTGGGCAAACGGTCCCAAGACCGTGTAAGGTCGTTGACTAAGCGTTGACCATATGAAATTACTGTTAAACATTATGTTAATTAACAACTAACCAAGTTTGATGGTCTAATTCCAAACGGCCTAAGAGTGAAAGGGTGAATACTAGGGCTAACCCTAGGTAAAATCAGTACTGAAATTATGGTGACCTAATTAGGTTTTTTTAGGGTTGATTGACCTAAACGGTCTCAAGACCGTTTGGGGGTCACCAAACGGTCTCAAGACTGCGAGGGCAATCAACCAAGAGCGTTTGGAGGTCTGGAGTCAAGGATAGTTGACCATTTGAAGGTACAATTGCACCAAATTACATTGCAATTAAATATTGATATAATCATCAACTCAATTTGTTCAACCTTGATGAATTTCCACTAGAATCCAAAATTGGATGGGCAAACGGTCTCAAGACCGTTTGGAACTCATCCAAACGGTCTCAAGACCGAGAGGACAATCACCCAAGACCGTTTGAAGGTCTAGGGTTGAGTAATTTGACCAATTGAGGACCCAATTGCAAATAAGTTATCAATTTAATCAAAATTCTGTTTTGTGGCTCAATCATGGTTCAACCCCTATCAAATCACCTTAGATTTTGATGAAATCTTGGGCAAATGGTCTCAAGACCATGTGGGGTCCACCCCCATGACCTCAAGACCGTTTGGGCCAAGTTTGAGCCCAATTGGAGCTCAATTGAAGGGTTCAACCATGTGTTGATGCACATTGTTGAGTATAGATGGGTGAACATTGATAGACCCTAATTGAATCGATTTCAATCCTAATTGGTCAACAATTGAGGGTCAATTGAATGCACAATTGGTTAAGCATAACCTTAATTGTCCCAATCCATAGGTGGTCAACATAGCTTTGACCTTTTGAGGGCTTCAACATCGTTGGACACTATCGATTGCTTTATTGATTTTGTTGATGGACCAAACGGTTGAGACCTTGAGAGCCTCGCGGTCTCAAGACCGTGAGAGGGCTCGCGGTCTCAAGACCGTGAGGGGGCTCATGGTCTCAAGACCGAGAGGAGGCTCACGGTCTCAAGACCGCGAAGGGCCTCGCGGTCCTGAGGTCAAGATGGGCAAACGGTCAACGTCTCTTCGCGGTCTCAACATCAACTTGAACCAATGAGAGGGCTTCGCGGTCTTGAACCACTTGAAGAGGCTCGCGGTCTTGAAGCCTAAGGGGGGCTCGCGGTCTTGAAATTAGAAGGAGGCTCGCGGTCTTGGAAAGTCAAAGTGGGAAAAAGGTCAACACTTTCAACCGATCTCAACTCAATTGATGATTAATGATTGAAATCAATCAATGTAATTCCAAGTTGACTTCTTTCAATCAATTCATAATATAAATGGTCCAATGTTGCCCAAATCAAACCCTAATGATAATCTAGGATAGTAAGGGGTTATTTGACTAAGGTTTTTGACCATAATGATGATCAATAGGGTGAATTACCAAAATACCCCTGAAGGGTCAATTGAGTTATACCTTGCTCAATTCAAACTCTAATTACATGAGAATGATGTTTTTAGTCATAATGACTCTATCCAACTTGATCTAGTCTAATGTTATCATCAACCATTAGTATGATGAAAGAGAGAGTACTTTAGAGAGAGAAAGTACTCTAGAGAGAGAAAGTACCCTAGAGAGAGAGAAAGTAACTCTAATCACATAATGGTGATGTTTTTGGCTATGTTAGCCTATGATGACTCAATCCAACCTGTTTTAGAGTGATGTTGACATCACCTAACCTTATGATGAGAGAGAAAGTACTTCTAGAGAGAGAAAGTACCCTTTTTAAGTGGAAACTCAATTGAAGCATCCCCAATACACAGAAATGAGCATAATTAGGGTATGATCCACCTGTGTGAGATCATAGAAACCCTAATTATGATAAATGATGAACTTTTAACTAATCTAAGATCATCATTGAAGATGTTACTCATACATGATGATTCTATGAGTTCAATTCACCTTAATGTGAATAGTAAACCCTAATTCAAGGATGATGACATGTAATGTGAATAGTAAACCCTAATTCAAGGGTAATGACATGCTTTTGAATATTAAACTCTATTTGATGAGAATTAGAGATTTAAACTCTTATGATAAGAGTAGGAAGGATATTCCTTATTTTTGTACTACCTTTATCAGTTGTATTAACCATGCAGGTTCTGATATGAAGGTAATCATATCCAGGTATGGATGATGATGTTATATTCATTAAAGGCATGTTGTTAGCCTTATGAATAAGTAAAGTAACCGGATGTCTTGTCAGTGGCATCCTATACTGATAATGGGCTGTGAGAGCCATGAATACCATCAAAGTCATGCTTTAGAGATGACTTGTGATGAGGATAATGAGAAATGATGACTGATATGAGTTAGGCATGTTACATTTAGTATTCTTCTTTTATAGCTGCTATGCTACTGTTATTGTTTGAAGAACAATGTATGCTGTTAAGGAATACTGAATGTACCTAACTAATCAAGTATAATGTAGAGCCCTGATCATAGAGCCATCATTGTCAGAAATTAAGTGATGGTGAAACAGGTTTTCCTCAGGGAACTCCTGGAGCACATACTTTTGAGTATGTGGGGTACATGGATGTGTAGAACCTTACATCCTAGTGTAGGAAAGTGATGTAGATGTGGAATCCATCCATCCTTCACTATATTTTCATACCGTATCAGTGGTAGGTAAACATGAAACCTCCTGATGATGAAGAAAGCACAGATATCCGTATCAGTGGTAGGTAAATATGAAACCTCCTGATGACGAAGAGAGTACAGATTTCCACCTGTGACTCTTAAATAGCGAAGGACCAGTTTACCCTGGTGAGCTGTAGTAGTAGAGACACGAGATGTCCTACAAGTGATCCTCTTACTGACTGAGGAAGGTGAAGGTCATGAGAATACGGCTCTCTTAATGACCTATGTATGATACTGATGTGACTTCTCAGTGATCAGTTGGAGTATGAGTGGTAAGCCTCATCTCCACAGGGCATAATGTTGTTTGTAAAACATAATCAACCATGTAGTATAACTTGTTAGAGATAACTCCCAAGTTAGTTGATTGATGTTACATTGCAATAGTGTTTATATTCTCCATATCTCCTAAATGGTTGAGATCTTGTTATACCTGCAACTGTTACAGAATGCTTTGAAGGTTTTACTGCTTAAGATATTCTTTGATGTTATAATAAAGCTTCTGGCGAAGAGTTATAACTCTCTCTGGGACAATTATGTATAATTGTCTCACCCCGTAGACTTCAACTTTTTAAGTGGACGTCAGAGACGAAGGAACCAGCCTACAGGTGATCAGTCTCAGCAACAGCACCAGAGGCAGCAGTAATCTCAGGTGGAGATTGCCTTGCCATGTGATGTAGTTAGAGTTAGTCCTATGTGTCCTCTGTACTCTCAGGTCTTGGAGTCTTTTGTATAGTGATCTTGAGATTTTGTATCTTGATGTATATAATTACTCGAGAAGTAATTATCCTGAGATGTAAACAGTTTATCTCTCTTTATGAAAGAAGCTTTTATGGATCCAAGCTCTTGTCTCGAAAAGTTTTAATTTTCCATGATTTTTGTCTTCTGCTGATTACCGATTCGCTTCCGCTAAGTTTTAATCATGTTTATGTCATGGTTTGGAGATCAGAGCCCACACAAACGATCCCAAATCGGTTGAACCCATGTGGTTTCAAAAAGTTGCTTTAGCAAATGGTTTCAAGTGACAACCTTTAGTAAACGGTCTTGAAGGTCACCTTTAGCAAACGGTTTCAAGTACTTTCTTTAGCAAACGGTCTCAAGCACCACCTTTACGAAACGGTCTCAAGCACCACCTTTACCAAACGATTTCAAATCGTTTGAACTTTGAAGGACCAAGACCGTTTGGGGCTCAAGTAGTCAAAGTTGTTTGAAAATTCAATTAGTCAATTCAATTGGATACCTTAAGTAATGGAGGTCCAATGTGATTGAATCTCTTGAGAATTAAGATGATGAATGATCCATTGATCCAATGATGATTAGTAATGATAATCAATGAAGTACAAAGGTTGAAATCCTGATAGTACCTAGGTGATTAGTACCAATTAAGGGATGAACCCTAATTGCTTATAGGATCAATGACTCGGTACACTATGTTAATCATAGTTGTATGTACTTGATTGAAGGGTTGATATGACCTAATCATGTTGAGAAGTTGATATCATGAATTCATACATGAATATGATTCATGTGGTGATTAAGGGTTATGATCCTTAAGTAAAGAGATCATGAAACTCTAATCATGAACATAAACCCTAATTGTCAGGGCTATTGAGTTTTAACCCTAATTGAGGGCAATTCTAATTGAAACCCTAATCCAGGGTGACGATGTAGCCCTAACCTAGGGTAATGATATGTGAAACTCTAATTTAGGGAAATGAGATGTAAAAACCTAATTGGGATGAATAGTGAATCTCTAATTATGGATAATTGAATGAAATCCTAATGGAGATGAATTATAGACCCAAATTGTGGGTGACTATAGTGGAAACCCTAGTTAAGGATGAATCCATGTGAAAACCTAGTTGAGGGTGATTCCATGTGAAGTCCTAATTAAAGATGATTCCATGTGACATCCTATTCTAGGGTTATGTCATAAGAAACCCTAAGTTAGAATGATGTATATGGAACATTGATGTGGTGATGTGATGTGAGAATCAAACTTAGGGTGATGTCATGTAATGACATGAGAAACCCTAGTTGAGGGTGATTCCATGTGAAACCCTAGTTGAGGGTGATTCCATGAGAAACCTTAGTTGAGGGTGATTCCATGAGAAATCCTGATTAAGAACTAACACCACATGATGTTCTAATCCTATGTTGTGATGAGAGGCCCCAAGTAGGGTGAATGTATATGAGACTCTAATGTGAAGTCATAATGCATAACCCTAATCTTGGGTAATGTGCCAATGAATCCTAATCCTAATTTTAAAGTAAGGGTATAAAGAAACCCTAATGATGAGATAGAAGGAATGGCCTTATAAAGGTGAAACATTTATGTGGTTGATTATAAGCAACCTTATTGTAAGCAATGTCTTTAGCATTAGACAAGTCCATATCATTAAAGATAGTTGGACAATTCTAATGTGTGGCCTATCCATTAGATGCTAAAGGTGAGAGTTTAGTGATGGAATGTATTAAGAGGGAAATACCTTAATACAAGACAAGATGGCTAATTCAAGAGAGTCTGAAATGATGAGAAAGTGATACATCAAAATATGATAGTTATCACATTCATCACATCAGGGTTTATATACCTTGATGTATTCCAAATCTTATATGTATGAATAAGAAACATATGGAGTGTGTTATGTAACTAATACAATGAAATGTAATGAGTTGTTGCACTTTGATGAGTGTTAATTTATGTACCTTGAGAATGGGGTTAAGCCCAAATGATGAGTATGATGTAGTCATACCATGATGATGATGAGAAATGAACTCATACCTTGAGTTGATAATCATTAATGCTATATGATGAAAGTAATGTTCTTGAATAATCAAATATGATACCTGTGAATGCCCCAGAAGTATGGAATAATGAATTGAGGGTTGGATAGATTATATGATCATGAAACCCTATTATTGAGAAATGGGGAACCCTAACCCTAATTTGGGTAAAGGGAATGAAAAGCCATATTTGATAGTAAACCCTAATTCCTGGGAAAGGAATAATGGTGTTACTATTGTATCACATGATGTGATGAATGACTCGTATGACTGTTATTATCTCTAATAACCATACAAGTATTATGAGATGATGAACATAGCCAGGTTTGAGCTGTGACATTTATATATATATTAAATGTTGTTTGACCTTATGTGCCTAATGTTGTTGTTGCTTAGTAAATGTAGCAATGTGCATGGATTCTATGAGTCATATGAGTTAGTTGTTACCTAGAAAGAGGTGACAAGATATTTCATGGCCTTGTGAGCCAAGTGTGATGATTGTGTAATAAGTATCTTGAATGCCTTGGTCAGATGACATGAAGGTGATAGTTACCTATTAAATGGTAATAATGCTCAATGATGATTTAAGGGTTTGAATACCCAGAACCATATGATAATGGTGATGAGAATGTGAAGGGATGAGAATTCCCAGTATTGAAATGAGGGATTGAGTTCCTAAGATCTTTGAAAGACTGATAAGTATCTGATAAAAGTAGTACATGTCTCTTTATAGCATTGTTGTAATAAGTATTGTTTGAGAACTTGGCTGATGCTAAAAGAATATGAAAATGTACTTAATTAATCAAGTGAATTCTTTTCATGTAGAGCCCTGACCATAGATCCATCATCGTCAGGAATAGGTGATGGTGAAACGGGTGCCCACGGCAAAACCCGGAATGCATATTTTGAATATCTGGGGGTGAATGGGTGAGAAATATCCTTACGTCCGGTGAAGTGATTTGAGGGAAGGTAAACATCAAACCTCTCAATCCTTCATGCCTCCGGGATGGATGTATCACAAATCTCACGATGATTGGGATAGATGTTGTACACATCTCCCAATAATATTTAATGTCAAGTCGAGGAGATAAACATTAAATCTCTCGATGACCGATGAGAGTGCGGTTGACACTGTAACTCTATAGAGAAGTTCCAGTATACCCTGGAAAGCTATCTTGAGCAGTTAACACAGTCCTACTTGTTGTCCCGCACTGACCGGGATGTGAGATGTCATGGGAATCCGACTCTTCCATTGACCTGTGTATGGTACCGATTTTGACTTCACAGTGGTTGGTTGGAGTATGAGCGGTATACCTCATCTCCTCAGGGCATAAGTGTGTTTGTAAAATGAAATCAGCCATATAGCATGTTTGCTTAAGGATTGAATACAAAAATTCATTGGCTGATGTTACATTTCTGTTATATATTTGTAGTTCATTGATGTTGTTCATATCCTTTGTATTCATTACAAGTAGATGGATGAACTATGCGTCTACCATGAGTAGATGCAATGTTATCCTTGAAAAAGGAGATTACTTCACTTTGTTCATACGAGTGACTTACCTATTGTTTATTAAATATATAAATCCTTCTGCTCATTTTATTTTAATAAACTGCTATAACAATGTTTTGGCGGAGAGTTATATCTCTCGCTAGGGTAATTTACAATTGTCTCACCCCCATGGGATCCAACTTTTTAGGTGGGTGCAGACAAAGAAGCAGAATTCCGTTGCAGGGAATGGACAACAGCAGTAACAGTAGGGACAATAGTGAGATCTCAGGTGGAGATACTCTCTGTCAAGTTATGTAGCTAGAAAGTCCTATGTGTCATCTCTGTACTCTTAGGTCCTCGGAGTTTTTAGTCAGTGTTTTTGATAAATCGATCTGAGGTTTTGGATTGATGCCTTGAGATTGTATACTATCTGTATATAATGTTTATAAGGCAGTTGATGATGTAGTCTCTGAAAAGCGATGGTACATGTTATGTACGTTTGAACCAGAATGTAAATGTTATGCAATGGTTCTTGATGGAAAAGATTTCCTATGTGTGGATCTCTTTGTAAAAAGTTTTAATTTTTAGTGATTTTTAGTAATCCACTACAAATAATTCACTTCCGCTTAAGTTAATCTTGTTTTTGTGAGTTGGATGCCACAAATTAGTGGTATCAGAGCTCTAGATTCGCTGAGTCTACATAGACATAGGACTAAGGTAGTAGAGTATGTTCTAGTGTCATCTAGTGTATCTGATAGTGTCTTCTGCTTGTATAAGAGAAGAAGAACTTAAAGATGACTGGGTCACATGAGGAGGTTGCTGTTGAAAGCAGTAATGTTGCACCAAGGAAAGGTGCATGGGACTAGGCAAGAGAGAGACAATTGCCTAAGAATCCCCTAGCTGATCCATCTATGATAAGAAAATTCTTCTTTAAGTATTACTGTTGGAGAATTTAGGGCAACAGTAATGTATATAGTGGATCAAGCATTGGAAGTGTAACCTAGATTACCAACCCCAATGATTATGCTTTAGATATCAACATGATTTGTAATTAGCAGCAGCAAGTTGAAACAAAAGCAAATGATGAATTTCTGGACTTAAATTGAGTTTGTGCTCAACCTTAGCCTGTTGAATCAATCTTTGAGGCAGAGTTAGCCTGAGACAGTGAATAATCCATGAATTATGACAAGTTAGACAAGATAATGTCATTCAAATATGTCATCTTATGAATTCCTAGATTAACTGAGAAAGGAAATGATTGAACTTTCCATGCTTAGTCCTATGACTTATGTTTTGCATAGTAAAACATTACAAATGTTTTATGTTGTTCTTACCTCTATAAGAAAAGATGAGGTACAAAAGAGATGCCTGGATAAAATCTAGGGATGTTAAACCTTATGCTTGTGATAATATGAAAAGAAGAAATATGTTAGTATACAAAGTGCATACCACTTAATCTCAGTATTTATATACCCTGGCTAGATATACAACTATTGATGATAAAGTGGGTATGGAAACTCTTAGATTGTTGTCTTTTTTATTGCTATGATCAAGTAGTCATTCTGAGACAATCTAATGAGTATCATGAAATGAGAAATATGGAATGAATAAATGTGTCATATCCTAAGCATAAGAAAGAGAAGTCTGAGATAATCTCAGATGAGCATGTTGTATGAGGAACTAAAAGTGTATTCCCCATAAGATAAGAATAAGAATAAGGGAGATGAACCTTGTTCAATAATGTTGCGAGAATAATAAAGATCTTTCCCATAATGAGGAAATGGGAAATGTGATGAGATCATGAGATGATCATAAGCATGCTAGATAATAATAAAGAAAGGGATAATGACATGCAATCATCCTTACAAATTTCAATGCTAAAGGAAAGTAACCTAGGATGAGATAAAGAGTAAATGGTTCATGAATAGTTGAAAATACATGAATTAATAAGAGGAATATGAATCCTTGTTTTCTTTCCTTTCAGGGATATGGCAATCAAGTGGGTCTTAGGACACTTGATGTGCATAAGATAAATATGTTCATGTGATGGATACTTAGAAAAGTATCAGTTATCTTGGACTTTGGTCCCAAGATGAGGACATATGAAACAATTAATGTTCCAAGATGAAAGGAAGAGAAATATATGATGTGTTTCCAACACATGTGATAGATACTAAGGTGAAATATTCTGGTATCTGAGAGTTATCAGATGGTTTAGATTGGCTACCTAGAGTGGTCAACTGTGAAATTAGTCTGATTATAATAATATGAACATCATATGTTAAGGGTTTATACTCTGCATAAACATGATATTAATAAAGAATGTATGATGCTTCTCTGAACAAGAAAAGTGTTATTTGACACAAAGTTGACTCCATAGTCAATCATGAGAAACAGTGGAGCATGTGTTTTGTGTGTTGATTCTATAAGAATCCTATATAGAAACACTTTGTGTTGATCAAAGTTTTATGGTGTCTCCACAATAAAGAGATGTTATGTGAATACTAGATAGTATGATGAATGAAATACATCTGTCTTCCTTTATCTAGGAATTCGAGGACGAAATCCTTGTTAGGGGTTTATGATTTGTAACATCCCTGTCCTGGGTTATACTTTAACCCTAGGTGTTTTGATTAAGAAAGATGATTAAATGCTTCATCTCATCTTGTGAAAAGTAATTAGGCTTTAAGAGGAACTTATGTTGCAATTCTAGTCCTGACTGAATAATGTTGAAGCAATGTTTGCTTGTTTTGGACTAAAGTGCAAATTATCCAAGTTGAGGGGTTTAAGTGCAAATTGTGCATGACAATATGTTCCTCATGTGTTGAAGCATCATGAGAGTGAAAATGATGCTGAGGTATGGCTTATGGAAGCCTGAATACCAAGAAAGAACTGATAAAGCAATGTATGTGCATGAAAACCTAGTTTTGGTGTAATGTGCAATTTACCCAAAACCTAGGGTGCAATATGTAATTTACCACTTCAAAAAGGTCCCTAATGTTTCGTGGCATTAAGTAGAGAAAACAAAATGAGAGGGGAGCTTCATTTGAATTAAGTTGGAGGAGAGAGAATCTTGATATTAAAATAATCAAGATATAATCCTAATTGAAAGCCTAATTTGATTTAGGGAAAAAATAAATGTATTAATTAAAGGGCCTTCAGCCAAAATTAAAATGGTTGGATTCATATGTGTGTGGACATCCTTGATCCTTGCAAGGACCACGAAAATATCCAAGGGAGTGGATAACTCACACAAAATTTTATAAGAAAAAGAAATATCCACTCACATATGGATATTCATATAATATGATTTGAAGTGCTTGATTTGCTTTTCTTTAAATCATGTATAATTGAGAGGGATAAGAGACAAAAAAGATAGCCTCGTCCCTAAGGAAGACGAGGGGGAAGATGCGGCCACATTTTTGGGATTAATTGGATTTTTACAAAGCATATTCTCTCTCATTTATTTTTTTATAAAAGAACCTTTTACAAGCCAAAAGGAAGGTTTTTTCGACCCCACTTCTTCTCCTTGCTTGGGAAACGACCAAGGGAGCTTGGGAGGATCAGGAGGACGACCCCCAACCTTTTGGTAAGTTTCTTGATCCATTTCACCTTGATTCCATGGTGGAAATCGAAAATAAATTATGGATTTCTTCCTATTTTGATCTCCTCTTCAATTCTAACCATTCCTTTTCACTCAAACCTTGAGGACGAGCCTTGGAATGGTGAAAGGAGTTGCATCCACCATTGTTTCCGTGAACATGGAGCTTCGGAGTTCAATTGGAGGCAGGTTTCTTAACTTGAATCCTTGATTTTGTTACTGCATTCAATTCCTTATCAAATAATGATCATTTCTACATTTACAATAATTGATTTGGTCGATTTATGCAATCACCATGGAAACCACAGAAGTTTTCGTGAGTTTAGAGGTTTAAGATAATAAGCACACACCTCTCCAAATATCTAAGGCAAACGGTCTTGATTGAGTTGCTCAAACGGTTTCCCAAACCGTTTGGGAGCAAACAGTTTCAAACTATTTTGAAGCAAACGGTTTCACCAAACCGCATGAGACCAAATAGTTTCAGACCATTTGGTGGAGTTGACCAGGGTTGACCGTTTGGATATCTGTTGAAAATGATCTAGGTTAATGACTCATCAATTATAAAGGTTAGTTCCAATTGGTTCATGAGTTGAAGGTTAATCAATCATCAAAACCCTAATCGGGTTAAGTGTTGATTTCCAAGTTGATTGAGTTTGAAACTTGGGTTGATTGACCCAAATGGTTTCAAGACCATTTGGGGATCACCCAACTGGTCTCCAGACCATTTGGAGGTCACCCAAGACTGTTTGGAGGTCTAGGTTTGAGTATGGTTAAGAAATTGAAGATCCAAAGATACTAAGTTGGAGTGTAATCAATTGCTGATTTGGCGATCAATCCAATGATCCAAACCTTAATTGGTTGACTTGGTTTTTGATGATGTGATGGGAAAAGGGTCTCAAGACCGTTTGGTGGTCATCCAAATGACCTCAAGACCGTTTGGGGTCAGGTCATGTTCAATTTGGATGATGCTTCAATGGTTTCAAAGTAACTAATCTTGCATTGATTAGTGTTGAAGGATCATCGATTTCAAACCCTAATCCAATTGATTCAAACCCTAATTGATGACCAATTGAGGGTCAATTGAGAGTCAAATCAGTTTAAGGTTGACCTATTTAACTCAATTGAAGTATGAGGATATGTCCAATTGATGATTGGTTCCATGAATTCAATGATTGAAGGAATCAACATTGGAAACCCTAATTTAATTTGATGGGTTGAGACCATTTTTGGTCCATGTGGTTTTGAGGATGTTTGGAAAAAAATGGTCTCAAGACAGTTTGGGACCAAACGAGCCCAAACCGGTTGAGCCCATGTTGTTTCAAAAAGTTGCTTTAGCAAACGGTTTCAAGTGACCACCTTTAGTAAACGGTGTTGAAGGTTACCTTTAGCAAACGGTTTCAAGTACTTGCTTTAGCAAACGGTCTCAAGCACCACCTTTACCAAAAGGTTTCAAACCATTTGAACTTTGAAGGATCGAGACCATTTGGGGCTCAAGTGTAGTCAAAGTTGATTGAAGATTCAATTGGTCAATTCAATTGGATACCTTAAGTAATGGAGGTTCAATGTGATTGAATCTCTTGAGAATTAAGATGATGAATGATCCATTGATCCAATGATGATTAGTAATGATAATAAATGAAGGTACAAAGGTTGAAATCCTAATAGTACCTAGGTGATTAGTGCCAATTAAGGGATAAACCCTAATTGCTTATAGGATCAATGACTTGGTACACTATGTTAATTATAGTTGTATGTACTTGATTGAAGGGTTGATATGACCTAATCAAGTTGAGAAGTTGATAGCATGAATTCATACATGAATATGATTCATGTGGTGATTAAGGGTTATGATCCTTAAGTAAAGGGATCATGAAACTCTAATCATGAACATAAACCCAAATTGTCAGGGCTATTGAGTTCTAACCCTAATTGAGGGAAATTCTAATTGAAACCCTAATCCAGGGTGAGGATGTAGCCCTAACCTTGGGTAATGATATGTGAAACTCTAATTTAGGGAAATGAGATGTAAAAACCTAATTGGGATGAATAGTGAATCTCTAATTATGGATAATTGAATGAAATCCTATTGGAGATGAATTGTAGACCCAAATTATGGGTGACTATAGTGGAAACCCTAGTTAAGGATGAATCCATGTAAAACCATAGTTGAGGGTGATTCCATGTGAAGTCCTAATTAAAGATTATTCCATGTGAAATCCTATTATAGGGTTATGTCATAAGAAACCTTAAGTTAGAATGATGTATATGGAACATTGATGTGGTGATGTGATGTGAGAATCAAACTTAGGGTGATGTCATGTAATGACATGAGAAACCCTAGTTGAGGGTGATTCCATGTGAAACCCTAGTTGAGGGTGATTCCATGAGAAACCCTAGTTGAGGGTGATTCCATGAGAAACCCTGATTAAGAACTAACACCACATGATGTTCTAATCCTATGTTGTGATGAGAGGCCCCAAGTAGGGTGAAAGTATATGAGACTCTAATGTGAAGTCATAATGCATAAGCCCTAATCCTGGGCAATGTGACGATGAATCATAATACTAATTTTAAAGTAAGGGTATAAAGAAACCCTAATGATGAGATAGAAGGAATGGCCTTATAAAGGTGAAACATTTATGTGGTTGATTATAATCAACCTTATTGTAAGTAATGTCTTTAGCATTAGACAAGTCCATATCATTAAAGATAGTTGGACAATTCTAATGTGTGGCCTATGCATTAGATGCTAAAGGTGAGAGCTTAGTGATGGAATGTATTAAGAGGGAAATACCTTAATACAAGACAAGATGGCTAATTCAAGAGAGTCTGAAATGATGAGAAAGTGATACATCAAAATATGATAGTGATCACATTCAGCACATCAGGGTTTATATACCTTGATGTATTCCAAATCTTATATGTCTGAATAAGAAACATATGGAGTGTATTATGCAACTATTACAATGAAATGTAATGAGTTTTTGCACTTTGATGAGTGTTTATTAATGTACCTTGAGAATGGGGTTAAGCCTAAATGATGAGTATGATGTAGTGATACCATGATGAGGATGAGAATTGAACTCATACCTTGAGTTGATAATCATTAATGCTATATGATGAAAGTAATGTTCTTGAATAATCAAATATGATACCTGTGAATGCCCCAGAAGTATGGAATAATGAATTGAGGGTTGGATATATTATATGATCATGAAACAATAATTATTGAGAAATGGGGAACCCTAACCCTAATTTGTGTAAAGGGAATGAAAAGCCCTATTTGATAGTAAACCCTAATTCCTGGGAAAGGAATAATGGTGTTACTATTATATCACATGATGTGATGAATGACTTGAATGACTGTTATCATGTCTAATAACCATACAAGTATTATGAGATGATGAACATAGCCAAGTTTGAGCTGTGGCATTTATATATATATTAAATGTTGTTTGACCTTATGTGCCTAATGTTGTTGCTTAGTAAAAGTAGCAATGTGCGTGGATTCTATGAGTCATATGAGTAAGTTGTTACCTAGAAAGAGGTGACAAGATATTTCATGGCCTTGTGAGCCAAGTGTGATGCTTGTGTAATAAGTAGCCTGAATGCCTTGGTCAGATGACGTGAAGGTGATAGTTACCTAATAAATGGTAATAATGCTCAATGATGAGTTAAGGGTTTGAATACCTAGAACCATATGATTATGGTGATGAGAATGTGAAGGGATGAGAATTCCCAGTATTGAAATGAGGGATTGAGTTCCCAAGATCTTTGAAAGACTGATAAGTATCTGATAAAAGTAGTACATGTCTCTTTATAGCATTGTTGTAATAACTCTTATTTGAGAACTTGGTTGATGCTAAAAGAATATGAAAATGTATTTAATTAATCAAGTGAAACCTTTTCATGTAGAGCCCTGACCATAGATCCATCATCGTCAGGAATAGGTGATGGTGAAATGGTTCCCGCGGCAAAACCCAGAACGCATATTTTGAATATGTGGGGGTGAATGGGAAAAAAATATCCTTACGTCTGGAGAAGTGATTTGAGGGAAGGTAAACATCAAACCTCTCAATCCTTCATGCCTCTGGGATGGATGTATCACAAATCTCCCGATGATTTGGATAGATGTTGTACACATCTCCCAATAATATTTAATGTTTGGTCAAGGAGATAAACATTAAATCTCTCGATGGCCGATGAGAGTGCAGTTGATGTTGTAACTCCATAGCAAAGTTCCACTATACCCTAGAAAGCTATCTTGAGCAGTTAACACAGTCCTTCTTGTTGTCTCGCACTGACCGGGATGTGAGAGTTCATGGGAATCTGGCTCTTCCATTGACCTATGTATGGTACCGATTTTGACTTCGCAGTGGTCGGTTGGAGTATGAGCGGTATACCTCATCTCCGCAGGGCATAAGTGTGTTTGGAAAATGAAATCATCTGTATTGCATGTTTGCTTAAGGATTAAATACGGAAATTCATTGGATGATGTTACATTTTTGTTATATATATGTAGTTGATTGATGTTGTTCATATCCTTTGTATTCATTACAAGTAGATGGATGAACTATGAGTCTACCATGAGTAGATGCAATGTTATCCTTGAAAAAGGAGATTACTTCACTTTGTTCATACGAGTGACTTACCTGCTGTCGATTAAATATATAAATCCTTCTGCTCAGTTTATTTTAATAAATTGCTATAACAATGTTTTGGCAGAGAGTTATATATCCCGCTGGGACAATTTACAATTGTCTCACCCCCGTGGGATCCAACTTTTTAGGTGGGCGTGGACAAAGAAGCAAAATTCCATTGCAGGGAATGGACAGTAGTAGTAACAGTAGGGACAACAGTGAGATCTCAGGTGGAGATACTCTTTGTCAAGTTATGTAGCTAGAAATTCCTATGTGTCATCTCTGTACTCTCAGGTCCTCGGAGTTTTTAGTCAGTTTTTTTGATAAATCGATCTGAGGTTTTGGCTTGATGCCTTGAGATTGTATATTGTATGTGTATAATGTTTATAAGGAAGTTGATGATGTAGTCTATGAAAAGAGATGGTACAGGTTATGTATGTTTGAACCAAAATGTAAATGTTATGCAATGGTTCTTGATGGAAAATATTTCCTATGTGTGGATCTCTTTGCAAAAAGTTTTAATTTTTAGTGATTTTCAATAATCCGCTGCAAATAATTTGCTTCCGCTTAAGTTAATCTTGTTTTTGTGAGTTGGATGCCACATTTATAGTCACCTTGTTAAGTTGTCTATAGTCTTTGCATAGTCTCATAGACCCATCTTTCTTTTTAACAAAAAGAATTGGAGCACCCCATGGAGAAGTACTCAGTCGAATGAAACCTCTCTCAAGGAACTCCTGTAACTATTTCTTGAGTTCTTCCATCTCAACAGGCACCGTCCTATAAGGTGTTTGGGCTATGGGTTGTATACCCAGAATAAGATTGATCTTGAAATCGATCTCTTGGGGTGGAGGAATATCTGGAAATTCTTCGAGAAACATATCCTCAAATTCCCTTACAACAGGAACTTCAGAAAGACTAGGACTCTCTGCTTTGGTGTCTACCACATGTGCCAAGAATGTGAAGCATCTTTGTTGCATCAACCTCTCTGTTACCATTGCTGACACTAGACAGGTTGGATTTCTTCCCCCTGAAAGACCAATGTCTTATCACCATTTGTGAACATAGCCTGCTTGAAACCACAATCTAAGACAACCTTATACTTTTCGAAGGTATCTATCCCAAGAATTACATCAAACTTGTGCATTTCAAGTGGTATAACATCCTCTTGAATGTTGTGTTCTGAAAAAGAAAGAACGCAAGGAGAGCATACCTCCCTCAACACTGTAGATCTGACTAATGGAGTTTCTAATAACAGACTATCCACTATATGATTGATAGTCATATCGTAGTCATAAATCACTTCTCGAGTGATAAGGGAATGTGTAGCACCCATATCAATCAAAACAGATACGAAGCAAGATGAAGACATATCAGAATGAAACAATTCCATCTGACCTGTCACGACTCGTGGGTTGACCACTGCCTCTAGCTAATTCATAGCATAGAATCTCATTGTTGCCTGTTGGTGACCCCGTGCTCTATTGGTTGGTATAGATGATCCTTCTTAGGAAGCTTGTCCACATCCTTGTATGCCACTATTGAACTGTTGTCTCTGAGATCCTTGTTGACTCTGCCTTAGTGGTTTGGTTACCTCCCTATCTCTATCTAGACAATCCTTAATCATATGTCATGTCTGCCTATACATGTAGCAGATTTTGTCCTCCCATTGTGACCTAGATGGTCCTAATATTGACATCGATGCTGAACTATGGGCTCCACTTGGCAAAAAACTACGACCTCTACCTCTGCTGGATGTCCACAGCGTCTGAGCACTAAACCTTTGTGGTTCTACTGGTGCAATAAACTTTGGTTTCTTAAAACTTCCAGACCTTTATCCCTGGAACTGTACATGTACTTTCCTACTATTTGCCTCACGTTTCTCAGTCACAAACCTCTCTATCCACCTAACTAACTCCACAAAGGTGGAAAACCTCTCTCTATTCTCGAGAGTAGATACATGTGTGGTTAGCTCAGCGTTCAGACCCTTCTCAAAATGTCGAATCCCCTCCTCATCTGTAGTATCCATATATGGATAGAACTGCAGAAGCTCCATAAACTTAGTTTCATAATCGCTGATCTTCATCGGTCCTTTTCTAATCTGCTCAAACTGTGAGATCTTATCATCTAGATAAGTCGTGGGAAAGTATCTACTGATAGACTCTCGTCAGAATTCCTACCATCCGACCTCAACACCAGGTCTTTTCTCTTATTCAATGGCCCACCAAAGTCCAACACTTCCTTTCAAAAGGTACACAACATGCTTAACTTTATTAGCCTCTGGAATGTCAAGGATCCTAAAGGATTTCTCTAGCTCAATAAGCCATGAAAATATGTCTGCTAGGTCAGCTGTATCGTCATATTTAGTGGCTCCTACCTGACGTAACTACTTAAAGGTCTTATCAGATTCATGTCCCTCATTGGTAACTGGTAACGTAGGTGTTGGTGCGGGTATCCGATCAGCCATATGTGTCATTGTAGTGATGATCAGCCCAAAAAGAGCATGAAAGGCTGGGTTTCCTAGCATATCTTGGTCAAGCTGGGGATTCTCAAATACTGGTTCTTCTCTAGCCTGATCCCTTGCACCACCTCCTGGTGCATCAACACTGCTCTCAATAGCATGTTCTTTGTGTGTTCCATCCATGTTTCAGGGTTACTTCTTCTCCTATATGAGGAGAAGTCACCATAAGATAAACTGGAGGACACTAGAACAGACTCAACAACCTTAATCATATGTTTCTGTAGACTCAACAAACTTTAACCTCTGATACCAAAACATTGTGATGACCCAATAACAATTCAAGCCATCACCAGAATAATCACAGAATAACCAGTAGCAGATTTAACAAAATCACAAAAAAAAATTAAACCATTTTGCAAAGAGATCCTCTTCCGGGAAACTCTTAAAGAATGAACCAAAACTTTATACACATCATGGTTCATATTGTACATACATTGTACCATCTCATGTCGAGGATAACAAATACCAGTTGCTTTATTCAAACATATACATCAGCAACATAAAACCTCAAGGCATTCAAGCCAAAATCTCAAGTCGTTCATAAAAACCACTAAGTACTATCTCCCAAGGACCTGAGAGTACATAGGTGACATGTAACATACTGTACATTGGACCCTACCCTAGAAGTTTGACCTTTTGGGTTTGACCAAACTCAGTTGAGGTTAGAGTGATCCTAATAATCTAATGCATGAATAATGTAATTTAATATGTCACATGATTCATTTAGAGGTAATATGAACATACACAACTTAATTAGATAAATAATGTATTCATGGGCCACTAATGGGCCATATGACATATCTCATAAAAAAAGTTCCAAAAATAAAATCTAAGTTTAATTTTGTGTTCGTTCGGTCCCAATTACCTTGGGAGACAAGTTTCACATTATTCACATAATAATAATTCATGTAATTCAAATTGGAAAAGAAGATGTGTGTTTTCCCTAAAATATCAAATAAATTAATAAATGACTCCAAAAGAGGAAAATAATATTATATTCGTGATCTACATAATAAATATAGACTTTGAGTAACTTTTTATTCAATTTGGATACAGTTTGCTTAAAAGGTAAAATCAGGAGAGAGAAAGTATGTAGAACCTTAAAAATATTAAATAAATATTCAAACAACTCCAATATGTAAAATTGATGGAAAATTCATATTCAACACATTAACTATGACTTGTGGGTCAAGTTTCATAAAAAAATTGGATAATCCATGTGACATTGACGCATCAGAAAAGAGAAACAAAGAATATATTAAATAATACATATAAAGTTTCCAAAAGTGAAATATAATTGGAGATTCAGAATCTACATGTTTAACTTAACTTGTGTGCCAAGTTTGGCTTAATTTGGATAATGTATGAACACTTAATTGAAGAGAGAGAAACAAGGAAATAAACTTTAATGTCACTTTAATCCAAAATTGATTTGATTATAGTTTTCCCTATTTTCTCTGTCACGCTTGCTTTCCTAAACTCAGGTTCACTGTCAACTGTCAGATTTATTTTTATTTTGATCAAACGGTCTGCTGGTTTGCTTTCCCAGCTACGGTCACACCGTTGACTCTTTTTTTTGGGTTCTCCGATCTGCGTTTCACGGTCCAGATTGTGTCTCCTACCTTGAGTAGGAGATGACGTCTGATGAATAGTACAACTGCGTATGGTTTCTTGCGGAGAGGTTTTCTTGAGCTTCAGTGCATAGAATCGAATGAAACAACTTGCATTATGATTGGGAGAGAATTTCAAATCCAATGATATCTTATTCGAGACCTAGTTTTCCCTATTTCTGAATCGCCCAAATCTCGAGCATGTAGCTTCGTGGCCACCCTTTCCTTTTTGGGTTCTCGCATCACCGCCTATTTATACATTAGCCTACAACTGCATTTTGCTTCCTACTACCCTCCTCTCATCTTAATTCCTCCAATTGCAGCAGGTGTTGTTGCCGGTGATTGGGTTTTTGGCAAGTGTTTGTAGCGAGAAGTACATCGCCTTCTCATCTTCTCGATTCAATCCCACTTCAAAGTAAGTTCCTTTCTCCGCTCTGATGGTTTTTGTTCATTTGTTTTCGCATATAAATTGGTCATTTGATTTTTCCCTATTCCTACGGCCGAGCTGCTTCTTGCAGTAGGCAGTCTGGGATCGGGAGCAAAGAAGGGGATGACCCCCTGCATTTTCCTCATTTTACCATTCGTGTCTGTTTTCTTTTCTCATCATCGTCAGGGGCATTTTGATAATTTCTCTTGGAGTTTGCTTCTTTTGCGGCCTGCCCTCTCTCCTAGTTTCTCACCTTTAAATTACTGACATGTAATTTCTTGATTGGCCGAGATATAAAAATTAATAACTAATTAATGGCTGGTCAGAAAAATATTGAAAAATATCTGTTGAATCAGAAAAACAAGATCTAACTAATGGTACATGTTTTGATAACTAAATCTAAAGATTAACAATGTGTGTTTTAATTGATCTAATTAATGAAGAATTAACTTGTAAAATTCATAACTAATTATCTATAAGTCAGAAAAATGTAATAAAACATGTTTTGCCTCCTATTGACATATACTAAAATATGGCATGGTTTTGGAAACCTTACCCACATATAATAAAAGGTTGATTTTTAGGGTTTTGAATAATTAATGGAAACCTAACCCTAATCCCACATATATGTTTAATAGGTTCTTTGGATGCCTAGGCTTGGACCTAGAAGTGATTTTAGATCGTTTGACTCTTAAGTTGAGGTATGTATGTATCTTTGATTATTCTTCTTGAGCAATATCCTATTTTATTCTTTCTCTTGGTCCTATGGACAATAACCTAAAAACCATATCTTTTCCTCTTGAATATTATGCTTCATGTAAAGTACCCTAATTGCTATTGATCTTGTGATAATGGATATTTTCTTAGAATCTTATCTTGTTGCCTTCGTGCAATTTGGACTTTTGATATTATATGCCCACTGTGATGTGGATTTTTACTTGTTGATATGTGCCACTTGGAAGTGGATGTTTATATGTTTGTGTTGTCCATTGTGTGATGGCAACATTGTTTTTTTTTACTATACTTTTCTACTTGCCTCGACATTAAACATGCTATGTGATTCAGTAGCACTAGAGTAGTATAATTGCATTGGATTTGTTTATAGCAGATGTGATATTTCCTAATCTTTTAGGGATGGAAAGGAACCTCGTACCCTGGGCAAGATGTGTGTCTTGACCCGTTTTGTATATATTTGGGAGATTGCCAGTATTCCTTTCTCTATTAGGCTTCAACTTTATGAGAGTTGGCCTCCAATTGTGTTTATATTGTTCTAGGGATATGCTTATCTCACATGCATGCAGATTGATGATGGGTTATGTGCCCAAATCATGATATGTGCTTATGTGGCACTACTTTATTTTTTGATTATGGCAAGTATCTTCTTGTATGTTGATGATGATTCTTATCTTTTATGCCCGATTTTGGTAGTCCTTATCTCTTGCACGGGAAGCCTCTTATTTTTATGTCCCTTATTCTTTATAAATTACTGAATTTGCTTTTTAGTATGCACATACCAACTTTTGTTGATGTCTCCTATTGTTTCTCTTTTGCTGGGGTATGCTTCCAACCCTAGGTGGAGGACTTGGATGACAAGGCTTGATGACCTGGAGTTAGATGGTGAAGTTAAAGCTTGGAGACAATCTTGAGGTGATTTAGATTTCCTCTACATGGATCCTTATGATGTAAGTTTAATATGTTCCCCTATTTTATAATTGAATATAGTCATATTTTTATTCCACTGATATACTTTGGTCTTTTGTTACCATTATATAAATATTTGAAAATTTTACACCCAGTCCATCATACTTTCTGAGTGTGTTTGGACTGGAGGTTTTATTATTCAAATATTTAGCAGAGAAGTGGTTTCACTTCTTTACCGCATGGTATCAGAGCCCATGGTAGTCAGAATCTGACTATTTTAATTTTGTCTCCCTATAGAACCCTTTACTTTGCTAGTTAGCTCTAAGTGAAATGTTGACCCTAGACTTGATCAATGATGATCTTTATATGCAATAAGGTTTTGTTTGAGGATAAGATTAGGTTATGAAGAAGTATTCATATGGAAATATTGTGAATTGGTTCTCGCATTGATTTTTAGCGCGCATGTTGGTTTTACATCGCAAAGTATTTCCCCAACAAAAATATTTTTCATTATACTACTATATGTACAAAAATTTTCTCTGGTTTGATGATGTATTCTTGAACTAAGTCATAATGATGAGAAACCCTAGAATTAGTTGTTTAGAATATAACCCTAGTTTTGTGACTAGGATTGATATAAAGATGAAGTTGACCTACCCCATGACTTTTGATGTTCATGTAGGGTTGATAGGTTAGAGACACAAGGACCTATAACTCAACCCCAGATGGCATGACTATAGTTGGATACATAAATATTAAAAATATCTAAAACTTTCACAACTAAGAGATGTGGGTAGCTCTAAAAAGTTTTTTAGTTTGACTTGTTAGGTTTAACCCTTTAAAGGGTGGAGAGTATTTAGTGGTTGATGTTTGAATATATAGATTTCGAGGATGAAATCCTTTTTAATGGGTGGAGTGTTGTAACATACTGTACATTGGACCCTACCCTAGAAGTTTGACCTTTTGGGTTTCACCAAACTCGATTGAGTTTAGAGTGATCCTAATAATCTAATGCATGAATAAGGTAATTTAATATGTCACATGATTCGTTTAGAGGTAATATGAATAGACATAACTTAATTAGATAAATAATGTATTCATGGGCCACTAATGGGCCATATGACATATCTCACAAAAAGAAGTTCCAAAAATAAAATCTAAGTTTAATTTTGTGTCCCAATTACCTTGGGAGACAAGTTTCACATTATTCACATAATAATAATTCATTTAATTCAAATTAGAAAAGAAGATGTGTGTTTTCCCTAAAATATCAAATAAATTAATAAATCACTCCAAAAGAGGAAAATAATCTTATATTCGTGATCTACATAATAAATATAGCCTTTGAGTAATTTTTTATTCAATTTGGAGAAAGTTTGCTTAAAAGGTAAAACCAGGAGAGAGAAAGTGTAGAACATTCAAAATATTAAATAAATATTCAAAAACTCCAATATATAAAATTGATGGCAAATTCATATTCAATACATTAAATATGACTTGTGCGTCAAGTTTCATAAAAAATCTAGATAATCCATGTGTCATTAATGCATCAGAAAAGAGAAAGAAAGAATATATTAAATAATACATCTAAAGTTTCCAAAAGTGAAATATAATTGGAGATTCGGAATCTACATGTTTAACATAACTTGTGTGCCAAGTTTGGCTTATTTTGGATAATGTATGAACACTTAATTTAAGAGAGAGAAACAAGGAAATAAACTTTAATGTCACTTTAATCCAAAATCTCGAGCATGTAGCTTCGTAGCCACCCTTTCCTTTTTGGGTTCTCGCATCACCGCCTATTTATACATTAGCCTACAACTGTGTTTTGCTTCCTACTACCCTCCTCTCATCTCAATTCCTCCAATCGCAGTAGGTGTTGCTGTCGGTGATTGGGTTTTTGGAAGGTGTTTGCGGCGAGAAGTGCATCACCTTCTCATCTTCTCGATTCAATCCCACATCAAAGTAAGTTCCTTGCTACGCTCCGATGAATTTTCTTCAGTTGTTGTGACAGATACATTGGTCATCTGGTTTTCCCCTATTCATGCGGCCGAGTTGCTTCTTGCACCAGGCAGTCTGGGATCGGGAGTGAGGAAGGGGATGACCCCCTATGATTTCCTCATGTTACCCTTCGCATATGTTTTCTATTCTCATCATGGTTAGGGGCATTTTGGTAATTTCTCTTAGAGTTTGCTTCTTTTACGGCCTGCCCTCTCTCCTACTTTCTCGCCTTTAAATTACTGACATGTAATTTCTTGATTGGATGAGATATAAATATTAATAACTAATTAATGGCTGGACAGAAAAATATGGAAAAATATGTGTTGTAATTAGAAAAACAAGATTTAACTAACGGTACATGTTTTGATAACTAAATCTAAAGATTAATAACGTGTGTTTTAATGGATCTAAATAATGAAGACTTAACTTATAAAATTCATAACTGGTTATCTATAAGTCAAAAAAAGTAATAAAATATGTTTTGCCTCCTAATGACATATACAAAAATATGGCATGGTTTTGGAATCCTAATTCACATATAATAAAAAGGTTATTTTTAGGGTTTTGAATAATTAATGGAAACCTAACCCTAATCCCACATATATGTTTAATAGGTTCTTTGGCTGCCTAGGCTTGGACCTAGAAGTGACTTTGGATCATTTGACTCTGAAGTTGAGGTATGTATGCATCTCCGATTATTCTTCTTGAGCAATTATCCTATTTTATTCTTTCTCTTGGTCCTATGGATAATATTATAAAAACCATATATTTTCCTCTTGAATATTATGCTTCATGTAAAGTACCCTAATTGCTATTGATCTTATGATCATGGATATTCTCTTGGAATCTTATCTTGTTTCCTTGGTGCAATTTGGACTTTTGATATTATATGCCCACTGTGATGTGGATTTTTACTTGTTGATATGTTCCCACTTGCAAGTGGATGTTTATATGTTTGTGTTGTCCATTGTGTGATGGCAACATTGTTTATTTTGACTATACTTTTATACTTGCATGTACATTAAACATGCTATGTGATTCAGTAGCACTAGAGTAGTATAATTGCATTGGTTTTGTTTATAGTAGATGTGATATTTCCTGCTCTTTTAGGGATGACAAGGAACCTTGTACCCTGGGCAAGATGTGTGTCTTGACCTGTTTTGTATATATTTGGGAGATTGGCAGTATTCCTTTCTCTATCAGGCTTCAGCTTTATGGGAGTTGGCCACCAGTTGTGTTTATATTGTTCTAGGGCTATGCTTATCTCACATGCATGCAGATTGATGATGGGTTATGTGCCCAAATCATGATATGTGCTTATGTGGCACTACTTTATTGTTTTGATTATGGCAAGTATCTTCTTTTATGTTGATGATGATTCTTATCTTTTATGCCCAATTTGGGTAGTCCTTATCTCTTGCATGGGAAGCTTTTTATTTTTATGTCCCTTATTCTTTATAAATTGCTCAATTTGCTTTTTAGTATGCACATACCAGCTTTTGCTGATGTCTCCTATTGTTTCTCTTTTGCTGGGGTATGCTTCCAACCCTAGGTGGAGGACTTGGATGACAAGTCTTGATGACATGGACTTAGATGGTGAAGTTAAAGCTTGGAGACCATCTTGAGGGGTTTAGATTTCCTCTACATGGATCCTTATGATGTAAGTTTAAGAGGTTCTCCTATTTTATAATTGAATATAGTCATATTTTTATTCTGCTGCTATACTTTGGTCTTTTGTTACCATTATATAAAGATTTGAAAATTTTACACCCACACCATCATACTTTCTGAGTGTGTCTGGACTGGAGGTTTTGTTATTCAAGTTTTTAGTAGAGAAGTGGTTTCACTTCTTTACAACATGGTATCAAAGCCCATGGTAGTCAGATTCTGACTATTTCAATTTTGTCTCCCTATAGAACCCTAGACTTTGCTAGTTATCTCTAAGTGAGATGTTGACCCTAGACTTGATCAATGATGATCTTTATATGCAATAAGGTTTTGTTTGAGGATAAGATTAGGTTATGAGGAAGTATTCATATGGAAATATTGTGACTTGGTTCTCGTATTGATTTTTAGTGCGCATGTTGGTTTTACATCAAAAAGTATTTCCCCAACAAAAATATTTTTCATTATACTACTATATGTACAAAAATTTTCTCTGGTTTGACGATGTTTTCTTGAACTAAGTCACAATGATGAGAAACCCTAGAATTATTTGTTTAGAATATAACCCTAGTTTTGTGACTAGGATTGATATAAAGGTGTAGTTGACCTACCCCATGACTTTTGATGTTCATGTAGGGTTGATAGGTTAGAGACACAAGGACCTATAACTCAACCCCAGATGGCATGACTATAGTTGGATACATAAATAATAAAAATATCTAGAACTTTCACAACTAAGAGTTGTGGGTAGCTCTAAAAAGTTGTTTAGTTTGACTTGTTAGGTTGAACCCTTTAAAGGATGGAGAGTATTTAGTGGTGGATGTTTTAATCTATATATTTTGTGGACAAAATCCTTTTTAAGGGGTGGAGTGTTGTAACATACTGTACATTGGACCCTACCCTAGAAGTTTGACCTTTTGGGTTTGCCCAAACTCAGTTGAGGTTAGAGTGATCCTAATAATCTAATGCATGAATAATGTAATTTAATATTTCACGTGATTCATTTAGAGGTAATATGAACATACATAACTTAACTAGATAAATAATGTATTCATGGGCAACTAATGGGCCATATGACATATCTCATAAAAAGAAGTTCGAAAAATAAAATCTAAGTTTAATTTTGTGTTCCTTGGGTCCCAATTACCTTGGGAGAGAAGTTTCACATTATTCACATATTAATAATTCATTTAATTCAAATTAGAAAAGAAGATGTGTGTTTTCCCTAAAATATCACATAAATTAATAAATGACTCCAAAAGAGGAAAATAATGTTATATTCATGATCTACATAATAAATATAGCCTTTGAGTAAATTTTTATTCAATTTGGAGAAAGCTTGCTTAAATGGTAAAATTTGGAGAGAGAGATGTGTAGAACATACAATATATTAAATAAATATTCAAACAACTCCAATATGTAAAATTGATAGCAAATTCATATTCAACACATTATATATGACTTGTGGGTCAAGTTTCACAAAAAAATTGGATAATCCATGTGTCATTAATGCATCAGAAAAGTGAAACAAAGAATATATTAAATAATACATCTAAGGTTTCCAAAAGTGAAATATAATTGGAGATTCAGAATCTACATGTTTAACTTAACTTGTGTGCAAAGTTTGGATTGATTTGGATAATGTATGAACCCTTAATTGAAGAGAGAGAAACAAGGAAATAAACTTTAATGTCACTTTAATCCAAAATCGATTTGATTATTGTTTTCCCAATTTTCTCTATCACTCTTGCTTTCCTAATCTCGGGTTCACTGTCAACCGCCGGATTTCTTTTTATTTTGATCAAATGGTCCGCTGGTTTGCTTTCCCAACCGCAGTCACACCGTGGACTCTTTTTTTTGGACTGTCCAATCTGGGTTTCACGGTCCAGATTGTGTCTCCTACCTTGAGTAGGAGACGACGTCTGATGAACAGTACAACCACGTATGGTTTCTTGCGGGGAGGTTTTCTCGGGCTTCAGTGCATAGAAATGACTGAAACAACTTGCATTATGATTGGGAGAGAATTTCGAATCCAATGATATCTTATTCGAGACCTAGTTTCCCCTATTTTTGAATCGCCCAAATCTCAAGCATGTAACTTCGTGGCCACCCTTTCCTTTTTGGGTTCTCGCATCACCGCCTACTTATACATTAGCCTACAACTACATTTTGCTTCCTGCTACCCTCCTCTCATCTCAATTCCTCCAATCACAGCAGGTGTTGCTGCCGGTGATTGGGTTATTGGCAGGTGTTTGTGGCGAGAAGTGCATCGCCTTCTCATCTTCTCGATTCAATCCCACTTCAATGTAAGTTCCTTGCTCTGCTCTGATGGTTTTTCTTTGGTTGTTTTTGCAGATACATTGGTCAGTTGGTTTTTCCCTATTCCTGCGACCGAGCTGCTTCTTGCACCAGGCAGTCTGGGATCGGGAGTGCGGAAGGGGATGACCCCCTGCGATTTCCTCGTTTTACCCTTCACGTCTGTTTTCTTTTCTCATCATGGTCAGGGGAATTTTGGTAATTTCTCTTGGAGTTTGCTTCTTTTGTGACCTACCCTCTCTCCTGCTTTCTCGCCTTTAAATTACTGATATGTAATTTCTTGATTGTTCGAGATATAAAAATCAATAATAAATTAATGGTTGTTCAGAAAAACATGGAAAAATATGTGTTGTAATTAGAAAAACAAGATCTAACCAATGGTACATGTTTTGATAACTAAATCTAAAGATTAGTAACGTGTGTTTTAATGGATCTAATTAATGAAGACTTAACTTATAAAATTCATAACTAATTATCTATAAGTCGGAAAAATGTAATAAAATATGTTTTGCCTCCTAATGACATATACTAAAATATGGCATGGTTTTGCAAACCTAATTCACATATAATAAATAGGTGATTTTTATGGTTTTGAATAATTAATGGAAACCTAACCCTAATCCCACATATATGTTTAAAAGGTTCTTTGGATGCCTAGGCTTGGACCTAGAAGTGACTTTGGATCATTTGACTCTGAATTTGAGGTATGTATGCATCTTTGATTATTCTTCTTGAGAAATTATCCTATTTTATTCTTTCTCTTTGTCCTATAGACAATAACCTAAAAACCATATATTTTTCTCTTGAATATTATGCTTCATGTAAAGTACCCTAATTGCTATTGATCTTGTGTTAATGGATATTCTCTTGGAATCTTATCTTGTTGCCTTGGAGCAATTTGGACTTTTGATATTATATGCCCACTGTGATTTGGATTTTTACTTGTTGATATGTGCCCACATGGAAGTGGATGTTTATATGTTTGTGTTGTCCATTGTGTGATGGCAACATTGTTTATTTTTACTATACTTTTCTACTTGGCTCTACATTAAACATGTTATGTGATTCAGTAGCACTAGAGTAGTATAATTGCATTGGTTTTGTTTATAGAAGATGTGATATTTCCTGCTCTTTTAGGGATGGCAAGGAACCTCATAACCTGGGCAAGACGTATGTCTTGACCCATTTTGTATATATTTGGGAGATCGGCATTATTCCTTTCTCTATCAGGCTTCAGCTTTGTGGGAGTTTGCCGCCAATTGTGTTTATATTGTTCTAGGGTTATGCTTATCTCATACAGATTGATGATGGGTTATGTGCCGAAATCATGATATGTGCTTATGTGGCATGACTTTATTGTTTTGATTATGGCAAGTATCTTCTTTTATGTTGATGATGATTCTTATCTTTTATGCCCGATTTGGGTAGTCCTTATCTCTTGCATGGGAAGCCTTTTATTTTTATTTCCCTTATTCTTTATAAATTGCTCAATTTGCTTTTTAGTTTGCACATACCAGCTTTTGCTGATGTCTCCTATTGTTTCTCTTTTGCTGGGGTATGCTTCCAACCCTAGGTGGAGGACTTGGATGACAAGGCTTGATGACCTGGACTTAGATGGTGAAGTTAAAGCTTGGAGACAATCTTCAGGTGGTTTAGATCCTCTACATGGATCCTTATGATGTAAGTTTAAGATGTTACCCTATTTTATAATTGAATATAGTCATATTGTTATTCCGCTTCTATACTTTGGTCTTTTTTTACCATTATATAAAGATTCAAAATTTTACACCCACTCCATCACACTTTCTGACTGTGTTTGGACTGGAGGTTTTATTATTCAAATTTTTAGTAGAGAAGTGGTTTCACTTATTTACATGACACATAGGACTTCTATCTACAAGACACGACAGATAGTACATTCAACCTGAGCTGTTAATGTTGTCCCTACTGATATGATCCTTCCTCTACATTCTGGTTTCTACTTCCTCGTCTGCGTCCACCTAAAAATTGTGGATCCCATGGGGTGACACTATTGTCACAACAAGAGATATAACTCTCTTCCAAAAATATTATTATAATAGGAAATAGTATAAAACTGAGCAGAGGATACTTTATGCAAGTAAGCATGTTTATTTGCAATGTAAAGCAATAACATTGATAAGATAGCTCAACTCTTCATAGCAGGTTTATAAAACATCTATTTGCTTTATAAGTAATATGAAAAACATGTATAACATCTATCAACTAAGATGTATAAAAATAATGAAGCATCAACCATCTTTTTCGTATTCAATCCTTAAGAAAATATGCTACACGGTTGGTTACATGTTGACATTCACACTTATGCCCAAAGGAGATGAGGTATACCGCTCATGCTCCAACCGACCATGGCTACGTTAAGCATCAGTACCATACAAGGTGAATGGCAGAGCTGGCTTCTAGGACCTCACCTATCTCAGTCAGTATGAGATAACTAGCAGGACATCTTATGTCTACTACAATTATCTTACCAGGGTATATAGGTATCTTCGCTATAGAGTTACATTCACAACATGTACTCTCTTTGGGAGAAGACCACTGAGCATTCCCAGATTATTTTTCATCAGGAAGTCCATTGAGTGATCATGGTTTAGTTGTGGAGTCCACTGAGCAACCCTTGGTTTAGTTGGGGAGTCCGCTGAGCAACCCCGGTATAATTAAAACTACATATTCAATAACATGTATACCGAGTTAAACTCGTTTCACCATTCAACAAATCCTAACACTAAATGGATCTATGGTCTGGGAAACTACATGATAAGATTCCACTTGATTATTTAAGTATATTACGATACCTTTTAACATCAATCAAGTTGCAAGAAAGAATTATATCAGATGCTACAAAGGAAGGTATAACATGTTTATCAAGTACTTTCATGATTCTTTGGGACACATATAACACTTAGGATCTCAATCTCTTATCATCATCATGCCTGGGTATTCAAACCCTTAGTTCATCACTGAGTACTGTTACCACTTATTAGGTAACCATTACCTCTAGGTCATCATACCAAGGTATACATTATACAAATAATTCACATAGTTTACAAGGCAAAAGAGGTACATCCTTCCCATTATTTAGGTTTAGGGTTTTTGGTATGTATGCCCTGAGAGCCAATCATGGGATGATTGGTGGGATACATTAAGATTGATTTGATAAACATATAAAGCAAGCTTCCAATTCTTTCTGGTTTAGTCATATGAGATAGTGATAGAACAGATTGAATGTCTAAAGAATGACAGTACTCAATGACATATGCCTTCAGGTTCATGACCTGAACGATGAGATCATACGGATGCTAAGAGTTTGTACATTCTTGTTATGTCCCTATTCGGATGTCATTCTGGAAGGTAGATAGACAGCAATGACACACAAGACTAGATTGTGGTGTTGGTTGATGACAGAATCTCATTAGTCATGATATAGAGATATCAAACCAAACACATAGGTACTTGTTAGAGAACAAGTGTACCGGACAGACCCACCGTGAGTTTGACACATGGAACCATAAGATGGTAGTCACAGTCAGTACTCACAGTGATGGTGGTGAGTGTGATTCTTAGACATGAAATCACTGCACTCAACACATGTCGTTGGGCACACTTTGACATCATCAAACGCAGTCCTGAAACATGGGTTGTTATAAAGGTGATGATTGGGTGGCTTTGACACATGGGGCTTTTGAGGGGTGAGTGATAGATATGGGATTTTTCCCTCCTAAGGGAGTTTGATATCCAAGGCCACTTGATGAGTAGGATTGAGATAGGCATGCGCACGCATGTGTGAATCAGTATGTGATATTGATGTCATACATATCTCCTTCAATCTACTCTGAGATCAAGAAAGTGAATGAACGTTGACAGGATGACTGTTCCATGCCATGAGTTCATTCGGGATATCAGTGACAAAGGAATTATACATTCACTATAACACCATTCACGGATTGTAGGATGAAAGTTGTTCTCCAACTTTCTACTTTCACTTGGGTAGCACTGATGTGTGACTAGGCACCGCTCTTTGCTTGTGAAGTCATAAGTGTTATGGACTTTCACTGCCAACGTGAAATGGACCTGCAGGGTCACACACATAGGATTTAACCTGGAAGAGGAGTTTTGTCCACAAAGAAATGTTTAGATTGATTACTAAAGGAGTTTAGTAGTTCAATTAAACACTCAATCAGTTGATAGCTCAATATCATATGGTTCAAGGTGTTGGATGCATTGATTGGAGTATCAGATTGATTGAAATCGCACTTGACTGATTTTGCCCAACCTGTGCTCCCAACTGATCGGCTCATGTGATGAACCGGTCGGCTGAGGTGCTGAACCGGTCGGCTAGAGCGTCCAGGCCGATCGGCTCATGCCCAGGTTGAAACGACTGGTTCAAGAGTTGAACCGATCAGCTCAACGGGTGCAACCGACCAGTTGGGAAAGTCATGTCGGCAAGAATTTTCCTTTGGTTTCAAATTGCCCAATTCGATTGGGAATAACATTGGTATACGATACCAATTGAGAACGAAACAAGGAAAGTCTTTTTGAGCCGGATTAGGACCATGAACCGATCGGTTCAGGGCACCAACCGATCGGTTGGAGTGCCCCAAACGATCGGCTCAGGTCCAACCGATCGGCTCAATGGCCGAACCGATCAGTTCAGTTGTGAACCGATCATTTCAAGTTGCGAACCGGTTGCCTTTTGTGGAAAATTCTCGAACCCTTCTACTACTGCTTTAGTCCCGTATTGCCGGGCACAGAGAACCCTGTCCCATGACCCACCTATATATATAGGGGTATTGGGGGCTTCTCAAAGTACAACTCAATGCAAGTCGGTTGCTTTGCAAAGTTGTCGTTCTCTCTGGTTTTGGTAACCGTGAGAGATCCCGAGCAAGTGCTTCCCGCAAAAGGGAGGTGCAGCAAGGGAAGGACAAATACAGTTGCAACTGGTAGCAGGAGAGTGTGTTGGCGACTAGTACGTCAACAGGAGGGTGCGACTCCTTCCACTTCCTTGTGGGACAAGGAGAGTGGAGTTCCTGGTGGTCCGTGTGGACTACTACAGAGGCGGGAGGACACTGCCGCTCAGGAGGACAACTGTCATCCGACAGTCCGGTAGGAGGAGGAGTCGCCAGTCCCGGTGCGACCAGGAGCTGCACAGACACCGTCCAAGACCGGAGTTGAAGACCGCGCAAGGCGCGAGGTATTGTCGCCGAGCAAGCCTCGGGACAAGGTATGATTCCACAAACCATCCTTTCCTATTATATAGACATTGACGTGTTTCCTCGGTATGGGTTGGGGGAGAAAATTTTTTGTTTCTGTTGCCTTCTCTGTCTCCCTTAAAACCTGACAGTGGTATCAGAGCCACGTCAACTGCTCTATATTTTAGGAATATCGATATGATCGATTTTGGTTTGTCGCCTTTATTTATTGCATACGATGCGAATAATATTGGCTTTATGCATGTCCAATCCTAAATCCACAAATCCCAAATTACATATATGATATATATTATTAATGCACTCGATACGCGTCGCCCTTAAACGAGTTTTGTGGTGGATGTGTGTAGCATGATTATGGCCTATAAACCCCTATCTGTGTGTGGTTGTTTGTGGTTGCTTGCATCTCGGTCTGCGCACCGATCTTCCCTCTCTTATTCCTTATGTAACTCGAAATAATTCGAGATTCTTTCCTACCTTTGCTCCCCCCGAATGTAACTCGGGGTTTCTTCTTTTAAAGCAATGTAATAAATAGGATAGATTTTTTATTTCCTGTTATGTCGAAGACCGGTGGACATCAAGACGACAGCTGAAACGATCGGTTCAAGGCGTGAACCGATCGGTTGACGTTCCATACGGTCGGTTCAAGGAGTGAACCGATCGGTTGATGACCGGTTCGAGGAGCGATACGAGCGGGTGGCGGACATGACGAGATGCACGACGACCAGGTGAACCGATCGGTTGGAGGAGCCAACCGATCGGCTGGTGGCACCCAGACGACCGGCTGGAGAGTACAGATCATTCATGTGATGAGTTGATCAACTCGGATGGCAAGGCACAGAGTTCATCTTGTACAGGTTGCATGTGATGTAGACCTAGATGACCGTGATTCCTCTTGGCTCGAGGAATCACATTAGGATGGCCATAATCATCGCTTTTTATCGTTTGTGCATGTTTTTTGTGGGATATAGCATGTATATGATACGTACTATGTATTGTGGTGATTGGATATGTATATGTATATAAAACCAAATCCCTCATTAAAATATTAAGTCTTATATGCCTTCCATTAGTGGCACACATGAAAAGCTCGATCGACCAAGCGTAGGTTACGCCAAAGCGTGGTGCGCCGTCTATCTTGTGGAAGTGTGAAGGGTAGACATGTAGGTTCTGCCAAAGCAGGGTGCATGTTTACCGTGTCGGCTTTTGGGTTAGACTTAACTGGTGATTCTTAGAGCGTCTAGGCCCAGAGGCCAGGAATGTTCATGGCAAGGTGTTGTGCATGTTCATTCAACAAGAGTTGCATATGATGCAATTGGCAAGAGTTGCCTACCTGAGAGATCTAAGTTGTGGGCGATCAGCCAAAGCTGACTCATGACTTAGAGGATTTCAGGATCTTGCCCACTAGAAGGTTGTACGCTGCAATCTTCCGAATTGATGGTGAGGGCTATCAATTTGAACTAAAATAGTGGGAGCGATAATTAATTAAAGGCCTAGTTTTATCGTCAACTTTTCAAATCAATCAAACAAGTCAAAAGAGTTTTGGACTAAAATTGCATATATTTCCTTTTGTTAAAATAAATGGTTAATCAACAAATCACTTTATTTGCGATCGGTCTTTGAGACCAACAAATTAAATGGGAATAATTCCATGATTGGTTAGGACGATGAGAAGTGTTCTCAATCAAAGAGTGAAAGCTCTAAGTCCTAGTTATACCAGAACCAGATGAACTCGATCCCACCACATCAATGGTTGAAAGTATGCTTATGGAAGCATACCAAGGATGACATTGATGAGGAGTGCTTGATGTTGTGTTCTCTGAACTGTGAGTTGCAGAGACAACATGAGACATATGATGTCTCCAAGATACTGTCCTAGTATGTCATGACAGAAGGAGATCCAGTAAGGTATTCACACACTCAATATGATTGGGTATGTGGAAAACCTGACTAAGAAGGATTCCCTCTGAGCCAAGAGTTGGCTATTGGTATGATACTGCAAGTGTTGCAAAAACCATACAGTTCATGATAAACTACAACATGAACGACTTTGACAAGTGTTGACAAAGTTGTTGGACATGTTGAGGATAGTAGAGGCAAAGATGAAGAAAGACAAACCATAGTCTTTGATGTGATCTAAGAAAAGGTAATTCTTAAAGGCAAGGACAAGGGCAAAGCTAAGAAGTGTTCTGATGCTAGCCAGAAATCCAAGCCGTCTTCAGCCTCAAGGCACATGGGGAAAGGGTGTATGAGGGATTGCCCTCTATATCTGGAAGAACAAAAGAAGATGAAGGAGGGGATGGAGATCTCCACCTAAGGTATCATGAAATGAACCGCTTCTTTATCCGAGGTATATGATACCAAGATATGGATATGTCATATATGATATGCAATATCCACAAAGAAGTGATGGCCTTTGCGAAAGGACCAAGAAAGAAATACCCATCATTGGAGCAAGTGTTGCTGCCATAGATAGGAGTATCTTTCAGTTTATTTCAGCCTAAAGGGCACAAAATAGAGTTGAGAACTGCTATTTCATATATTGCTAATAGATAGAAACACTTTATTATTGCATATTGTATGACAATGATGGCAATTAATAAAGTTGATGTTTCAATCTCAAAGATATGATCTTTGTGGCAATGCCTTGTTTATCTTGTGATACATGGTATGCATAAGATAAAATGATACCTAAAGTTATTGATAACTCAAACGATCAAATTAGCATCAATCATGAGAAATTCATTTCTAGTTTCCATATGATGGATAAATCTAGACTCTTTTGGTTAGAGAACCAGTAAGAGACATGAATCTCTTGTACATGATTAATCAATCTTCACTAATGGTAGTGGGATAATGATTGTCCTATTAGGTATAATACATGTGATGTATTTACATACCTATTGGAGCGAATGCTAATACTTCAAATGGTGTTTAGAGAAATACCAATATGAATATCTTGAAGTGTTCAAGATTATCATAGATGAAGTACAAATTTGGTAAATTGTTAATTCTTGATAAGATCAATGAATGAAACACTTGAACCAAATGTTTGAGATCCTTACGAGTGATTATGATAATGTATCATAGTGAACTCATGATTAAGGCATGGTGATGTCTAAATCAAGAAGGAATCATACTCTAAGGAGTTAGAGAATGATTATCAAATAACTAAATTCTTCTTAATAAAAGAATACCCCACACTAATAAAGGACATTAAGAATCACAAGGGTTGTGAGTTTTTATATCCTTAACGGATACACCTCAATTATCTATGTGATGAGTTGTTCATGTGATGAGTCAACTATCTAGATGAATATGAGGAACCGAATTTTGAGTTATGATTTATGATCATTACATCCTAAATGATTTCCATGTGAACCATAAGGTATGACCTTGATGGTAGCACTCATTGGATGAAATCCATAAGTGCAAATGAGTCTTAAGTGTTAAGACACACGGATAACATTTTGAGAAGGATGATGCTAGTTGGTTGCAACTTAATGACTGAGACATTTGACATATGGATACTAAAACCGCATTCCTATGAGGAATAAAACAAGGATGTGTACGTGACACAACCTATAAGGTTTATGAATCCACTAATGCAAATGAAGTCTATAAGTTACAATGGACTAATCAATGTGATTGATTGAGTACAAGAAACTCAGAATTAGATCTTTACTTTGATGATATGGTCAAAGGGTTTGACCGATATGTCAAAGATAAAGAAGGGATCTGTGATTTAGTGGGAGCGTATTCACATTTCACATGTTGATGTGAAATGGAAATGTTCTTGAATGGAAATCCAAAAGTGGAAATTATCTTTAAGGAAGATAGAGATGGTTCCTATATGATAGGAATAGAGATCTATAGAGATAGTTCTCGACAAATCTCTTGACCTGAAAAGAGAAAGCATACATTGGCAATCTGTACTGAAGGGTTCAGTGTACACAGATTCAGTGGGAGAAAACTTGTCCATGTTACATGGAGTTAGTATCCCAAGGCCAAGTGTTCAATTCTTATGAAGAATGGGAACACTAAGAATAGATATGGATCTATCATGTATGTAATCATCCCATTATCTTCCATGTATCGACATGGCAAGAACAAAATGCATTCATCATGTTGTATGTGGGACATGACAATAAGATGTGCTCATCCTGATAACTCGTATATGTGGGACATGACGAGTGGATGTCTGTCTGATTCCAGTAAGGGTTACTGGAATACCATAAGAACTTGATAAGTACTTGGGAAGTACTAGTTCTATGGAGATAAGGAAGAGTTCGATGTAAAGAGTTACATTGATGCGAACTTCCGAAAGGACAGAAGATTAATCGCAAAATATACATAGGATGTATAAAAGTGAAAGTTTGTTGATAATTGGAAGTGTTCCAATAAAACCATTTAAAAGGGAAATGTCGAGTATCTGTGTGTTAGTGAACAACAGTGGATACTATATGGATCTGAAAGTTCATGAGATAAACTTATATTCCACTCATTGATGACAAGTCTGGAATCCTTGATCATGCAATGTGGCTAAAGGTTAGCAAACGAATACTAGATCGCATATTACGACAACTCCATCTCATACGTGTGACGTACAGCGAAGAGATGTGAGACATGCAATTTGTACAGACTTTGGCAAGGTGTTGCCATTACTCACTATGTTGGCACTAGAGCACGGTAACATGTGGGACATGTTTGAAGATCACTATGAATATGATTCATGGGTGATTGGCTCGCAGTACAAGTGGGAGTCTGTTGGTATGTATGCCCTGAGAGCCAATCATGGGATGATTGGTGGGATACATTAAGATTGATTTGATAAACATCTAAGGAAAGCTTCCAATTCTTTCTGGTTCGGTCATATGAGATAGTGATAGAACAGATTGAATGTCTAAAGAATGACAGTACTCAATGACGTATGCCTTCAGGTTCATGACCTGAACGATGAGATCATACGGATGCTAAGAGTTTGTACATTCTTGTTATGTCCCTAGTCGGATGTCATTGTGGAAGGTAGATAGACAGCAATGACACACAAGACTAGATTGTGGTGTTGGTTGATGACAGAATCTCATTAGTCATGATATAGAGATATCAAACCAAACACATAGGTACTTGTTAGAGAACAAGTGTACCGGACAGACCCACCGTGAGTTTGACACATGGAACCATAAGATGGTAGTCACAGTCAGTACTCACAGTGATGGTGGTGAGTGTGATTCTTAGACCTGAAATCACTGCACTCAACACATGTCGTTGGGCACACTTTGACATCATCAAACGCAGTCCTGAAACATGGGTTGTTATAAAGGTGATGATTGGGTGGCTTTGACACATGGGGCTTTTGAGGGGTGAGTGATAGATATGGGATTTGTCCCTCCTAAGGGAGTTTGATATCCAAGGCCACTTGATGAGTAGGATTGAGATAGGCGTGTGCACGCATGTGTGAATCAGTATGTGATATTGATGTCATACATATCTCCTTCAATCTACTCTGAGATCAAGAAAGTGAATGAACGTTGACAGGATGACTGTTCCATGCCTTGAGTTCATTCGGGATATCAGTGACAAAGGAATTATACATTCACTATAACACCACTCACGGATTGTAGGATGAAAGTTGTTCTCCAACTTTCTACTTTCACTTGGGTAGCACTGATGTGTGACTAGGCACCGCTCATTGCTTGTGAAGTCATAAGTGTTATGGACTTTCACTGCCAACGTGAAATGGACCTGCAGGGTCACACACATAGGATTTAACCTGGAAGAGGAGTTTTGTCCACAAAGCAATGTTTAGATTGATTACTAAAGGAGTTTAGTAGTTCAATTAAACACTCAATCAGTTGATAGCTCAATATCATATGGTTCAAGGTGTTGGATGCATTGATTGGAGTATCGGATTGATTGAAATCGCAATTGACTGATTTTGCCCAACCTGTGCTCCCAACCGATCGGTTCATGTGATGAACTAGTCGGCTGAGGTGCTGAACCGGTCGGCTGGAGTGTCCAGGCCGATCGGCTCATGCCCAGGTTGAAACGACCGGTTCAAGAGTTGAACCGATCAGCTCAACTGGTGCAACCGACCAGTTGGGAAAGTCATGTCGGCAAGAATTTTCCTTTGGTTTCAAATTGCCCAATTCGATTGGGAATAACATTGGTATACGATACCAATTGAGAACGAAACAAGGAAAGTTTTTTTGAGCCGGATTAGGACCATGAACCGATCGGTTCAGGGCACCAACCGATCGGTTGGAGTGCCCCAAACGATCGGCTCAGGTCCAACCGATCGGCTCAATGGCCGAACCGATCGGTTCAGTTGTGAACCGATCATTTCAAGTTGCGAACCGGTTGCCTTTTGTGGAAAATTCTTGAACCCTTCTACTCCTGCTTTAGTCCCGTATTGTCGGGCACAGAGAACCCTGTCCAATGACCCGCCTATATATATAGGGGTATTGGGGGCTTCTCAAATTACAACTCAATGCAAGCTGGTTGCTTTGCGAAGTTGTCGTTCTCTCTGGTTTTGGTAACCGTGAGAGATCCCGAGCAAGTGCTTCCCGCAAAAGGGAGGTGCAACAAGGGAAGGACAACTGCAGTTGCAACTGGTAGCAGGAGAGTGTGTTGGCGACTAGTACGTCAACAGGAGGGTGTGACTCCTTCCACTTCCTTGTGGGACAAGGAGAGTGGAGTTCCTGGTGGTCCGTGTGGACTACTACAGAGGCGGGAGGACACTGCCGCTCAGGAGGACAACTGTCATCCGACAGTCCGGTAGGAGGAGGAGTCGTCAGTCCCAGTGCGACCAGGAGTTGCACAAACACCGTCCAAGACCGGAGTTGAAGACCGTGCAAGGCGCGAGGTATTGTTGCCGAGCAAGCCTCGGGACAAGGTATGATTCCACAAACCATCCTTTCCTATTATATAGATGTTGACGTGTTTCCTCGGTATGGGTTGGGGGAGAAAATTTTTTGTTTCCGCTGCCTTCTCTGTCTCCCCTAAAACCTGACAAGGGTTTCTCTTTATTAACTGATCAGGGTTTCAAATCATCTCATCACCCATGATTTAAGATTTACCTTTATTAACTGCATAGGGTTTCAAGATCACAACATAAATATTAAACCCTAATTCATACTCCATTCATACTAGGAGTATCCACATATACTCATTACATGGTTAATATTCAAATACAAGTTTCTCTCTCACCCTCACTAGGACGTTGATTGCACCATATTTTTACTAAGTTGGCTCAATTCTCTTCTTAAGGTACATTAGCTCATAATTATCAAATTGCATTAAAATGATTACATCTTAATGTAGCATTTAACATAATACACAACATGTACCACTCAATCAAATACATTGGATTGAGGTATTTCCACCATAATAGGTATCAAAGTGTATGCATGCTATCATATCATGCTTCAGATGTAACCTTATCATCATATCGTGCATCTATATTGGGCATATGGTATAGCCTCACCACCATATCATATTTAGGGTGTATCCCTTTTTATCATAACGTGTACCCATATCGGGTTGGCTAACATTTAGATTTTATCATCTCAAGTTAGAGATACTTAGCCTCATATCGTGTATGAGCTGAAAGCTTGACCTCATATCGGGTATAAGGGGTATACTTGATACCATATCATGTACAAGATATGCACTTCATCCACTTGTCGTGCATAGGATATGTACTTTATCATGGTATTTTTTTAGTAGTATATACGCGATACCATATCGGGTTACAATATTGGATTGGCATATCAGGTTGGCATATTGGTTAACATATCAGGTTAGTATATTGGGTAAACCATTATGCTCATATCTTTTCATACCTTCAAGGGATCAGTTCTATCATATATTTGATTGATAAACTGGATATCTGGTTGAGCTCTTCGCAAACAACCCTTTACACAAAATGATAGGGGTGTGGGTTAAAAAGTATGTCGGGTTTCATTTCATCATCTAGAGTTTGATCACTATATCAGTTAGAGTGTACAATTTATATCATGACATGCATGAAGTGTGGATCTGACCTTATATCATGCATAAGGTATATGTAGGTACTACTCATATCATTAATGAGGTGTCAATTATCACTATATCGAGTTACCCATCATCTAGGGTTTCTCATATTGGGCATAAGGTACTTCAACCCTATATCGGGTTGGGCCATGATGATGTCACCATCATCAACCTCTAGACCCTTGTTCTTACTATTCTAGTACATGGACAACAGTCCTAACAACTATTGAAACTCATAGGGACATCAATTAATCAATGTAATTTGAAATTTGAAAGTAGATCAACAAGTTCAACAATATTGAAGGTGAATAATAAAATAATTGGGTTCAAATTATATAACCCGCCTAAAGAACAACTTCAAAGCTCTAAGCTCCAAATCTTTACATTCCCAAGATTGAAGATGATCTTATCAAAGGTCCAAGACTTGAGTTCCTCAACACTATCCACGATATCTTCACCACTTGTGACCGATATCCCTCACTTGTGGCTGATATCACTTTGCTAGGATGATATCACCTTGCTAGGTTGATATCCCTTCTCTATGGCCGATACCAAGGCTCTATCCTTGACACTCCTTCACTTATGCATGATACTAAGATAGTGTGCATGATATATAAGGGAAATATGCTGGTAAGATCTGAAAATTCTACTAATAGGTGAAGGGAATGGTATTTATGGTTGTGGTTTATGAAAAGAGTGTGTATGAGGTATCATCACTTTAAGCTACTATGTGCCACATGTTCATGCATGGTTGCCACGTGTACATGCATGCATTCTTATTTATCTTATCGTAAAAAATAAAAAACTTGAGGATAATGCAAGGGATAAGGGTCAGCCCTTTTGGTTCTCTTCTAGGCAAGCTACTTCCACCCACGTTTATTAATATATTCACACTTCAATACAACCTTTTCCAAGAGTCAAAAAACTGATAGGAGACTCCCTCTATGGCTCCTTGGCCAATAGACACTTCTATATTAATTCTACAACTTTATATAACTCATGCAAAGATTTCAACTATACTTCTTCCTTGGTCTTTTCGTCACCTAGAATGCAACCACTTCAAGATGATAGAAAAATGGTGTCTCCTTCTTTCTCTCTCATCGAGATGATACTAGGAAGGAGTAGGGGCACTTGAGAAGAGGTAATCTGCACATCAACCCTACATTTTGAATAAATTACAACTTGTACCAAAATTGGTTCGCAAAGCACTAGCATAATTCAAACAAGTTCTAACTTAGAATTTAGGTCTTCCACAAGCCACCACTTAGCATAATTCTCTCTCTTATGATGTTAAAACACTTTAGGTTATATTCAACATGTGACATTTTGCAATATAACCCCTCATCTTGGGTAATTTGCACTTTACATCCAAACTATCATATAATGTAGAAATAGTTTGCAAATAAATTCAAACTTGAAAATTAATTTCACAAAGAGTCTTAATTACTTTTTAAAAGATTAAAAAAAGTTTGTAAATGACTTAGTTAAGCAAAACTCTAGGGTTAATACATAACGTAGGTCAGGGATGTTACACTCCTCTTCCAATTTCATCTCTGGTGCCTGATACCCCTCACCGTACTCACCTTGGATTTTGAGTGACCTTAACTTTGCCCCTGACTTTAGGAGTACCTCCGATCAAATTAGAGGTTAGGTAAACATTGAGGAACCTTCCTCCTTCTTTCCCTATCATTGCTTTGGCTCATGATTTACCCAATCGTTGTAACCTATGGTCGAGTTTTTGATGCTCATCAGTGTCCACTGTCGTGAGGTTTCAAGGCCCCTCCGACCAAGTAGAACCTAGCCCGAGCTTCTCCTAAACCCTCTGAATGTTTTTCAACCTTCAGTGGAATTTCTACCAAGATCAGTATGTGGTTTTGATCTTCTATGTTTGTTTCTCTATTTCACTTTGTTCTCTATTTAACCAATGATTATCATTAGCTTAAGAAAATGATGCTCTCCTATACAGTCTGTAGTTGTGAATCAATTCACATCATTTCCATGCTCTCTTCCAAATTCTTTCCACGAGTTCACACTACCCCAATGGCACTCCAACCATGGGTGGAGCAGAGTTGGAGCTCCAGGACATGCCAGGGCCCACTGCTTGGCTCAATATCTTCACTGAGGTGTGGGAACCCATTGGAACTTTTGATTTCTTGGGATAGCTTGAATCCACAATCGGAGATCAACTTTCAAGAAGCTCCTACGAGCTGGTTGACTGACGGCTTGTGATGGAGAAGAAGCCCGATCATGAAATGACCTTGGAGCCCATGCCCATTCAATCAGATAATCAATATCACAAGGTCCGTTTTGGGAAATTGATTACTGACTTATTTTTCCTTTCGTGCAATTAAAAGTTACATCTAAATGACAATTTTTCCCTCAACATTTTAATTTATGTGTCACACACCTAAAGTCGTTCTATCAATTTAGAATTCCATTTACATCAAGATTATTTTGATTTAAATCAACATTACACTAAGGTTTCATGAATTCTAATTGGTCCAGGTTGCAAAATTTATAATTGTCGCATATGACCTCAGAAAAATATGCAAAAGCATTCGATGGAAAGATGTTTTGGTTCTATATTGATTTGTCTTCGTTTCAAACTTTGTTTATCCACATTCATGTCCTCCAATAAATCAAAGAATGAAATTAGGGTTTTAGGACTATAAATTCATATACACTTTAGGTTTAATCAAATTACAAATGATTAAAGACTCAACCAAATGAGAGGATTTGACCTTCAGGTGACCTACAATAGGTAATCGAGCCATGCATGTTTGTCACAATTACTTTGGTTTATTGAATGTTATTTTTTATTATGCACCATACATTATTTCATGAATTATGAAATGATTTCTCAAAGAAAGCATCACGTATGCTTATCATTGTTTGAATGGTTGATTACTTATAGTCTATGGTAAAACCCTTACTATGATTATTATTATGAATTAAGGTTAATGAATAATGCTCAGTAAGGGAAAACCCTATTATCGTTTATGAGGGAGAAATCCCATTATGATTCAAGGCGTTAAATTAATGCAAAGTGTTTCATTTACTTTATTTGCATGATTAGCATATTGTGACACCCACATTGAGTAAAATACTTCCACTCATGTGATATAAAAATCGGGTGTTACATGATGATACATTGATGGTGATTTGAATATCAGTCACCAAGTGGGGTAGGTGAACGGTTTGTTTAGAGATTACAAGTTCATATTGAGAGGCCATTGATCCTCATTGTAAATGCTACGGTTGAAAGGAGTTGATAAAAAAATTCCACCAGTAGTTTATATAATTAGGTACAGGAGTGTCTGTGGGACACACTCTGTTTATTATTGGTCTAAGGACTAATAGAAAAGTACTAGTTTTCCACAGATGAAACCATAAGCATGCATCTATATATAAAAAAAGTACAGGTGTCAACCAACGAGACTCCATATTTATCAAACCAATGAAAAGTGTAGCAGTGGGATAAAAATGGTTGTCTTAGTTCTCACACATAATAAAAATCTTGTCTTAACACAATCATGAAAACTTGTCAAAGTATCTACCAAAATAGTTGAGGTGTCCAACAATGAAAAATCAATTTATGTCTTTGGATGAGTCTTGTTATACTTTTATACTGATGAAACTTCGGACTTAATCAAATGATTAGCATTGGTTTTATGGACATCAATGAAAGTCTAAGTACTTATATACAAATGGAAATTTTTTTATATCAGTAGTTGATAATGTAGGCCACCTCCACAGCTGAAACTCCATTTCAACAAACTAATGAAAGGGTGGTGTTATTTATAGTCATTTTCAATAGTTTGTGGGTTATGCCTTAATAAATTTTCAATAGTTTTTTATACCAGTCATTTTCAACGAACTCCATTTCAACAAACATCATTAATCATATGAATCTTCATATCATTGACAACATTTTGCACTATCCAAACTAGTACTAACATATTCAAAATTGCACAGAACTAAGTTGCATATTGAAAACAAAGAGTAAGCTGTCAAAATGGTAATTTGAAAAGAAAAAATTTCTGAGGGTAATTGAAAAGATAAAATTTATATAAATAATTCAAATAATTTGATGGATCTTGGACTCCCTTCCAAGGAGCACTAATTTTGAGTCATTAGCTTGACTTCATCTTTTTCTTAGGTGTAAGTTTGTGGTTCATCAAGTTGTAGGTCAACTCTCGTAATGAATGATTCATGTTCATAATTCCTCTTCACCAAGTGGCCATTCATTGGGAAAGTCCCACATTTATCTCTCAAAACCCCCATCATCCCTGATGGATAGAATTTTGTGATGGTAAACGGTACTGACCACCATGATCTAAATTTTTCTAGAAATCACCTAATCAAAGAAGTAAATATAAGGATTTTGTATTATTCCTTTACATCCTTTTGTTTCTGTGTGAATCATGCCACACCATACTTTTTCCTTATAAATTTGTACATATTCATTAGCATGGAGAATCATCTGGTCCAATTCTCAGATCTTTAGGAATCTTTTCTTTTCAATCATGTTTCAGTCCATGTTAAGTGACTTGATTGCCCATATAGCTTTGTGCTCCAACTCCACTAGTAGGTGGCAAGCTTTTCCATAATCATCCTATAGGGAATGGTATCGATAGGTACCTTGTATGATGTTCTATAAATCCACACGGAGTCACCTAGATTGGTATATCAATCCATCCTCAACTTCCCTACTATCATTTCTAGATTATGCTTAATTTTTATATAGCAGTCTTTGACATGGTTAGATGTTTGGTATTGATAAGGCGTACCAAAAGTCTTTATTTACATTGCACTTTAAGAAGAGTGTTGCATATTGTTTTTATGTAAATTGGGAGCCCCTCTCACTTATGACATATCTGGGGACCCCATACCTTGGGTAGATAACTTTGTTAAATAACTTTATTAATATTATGGAATCACAAGTGGGAGTTGCTGCAACTTCTACCCACTTAATCACATAAGAAACTTTGACCAAAATATATTGGTTATCACATGATCAATAGAAGGGCCCCATATAGTTGATCCTTTATACATCAATGATTTCAGCCTTGATCTGATAAGACATTAGCATCTCAATGCATCTAAATATGCTTCCAATTCTATGACACTGATTACTGGTTTTCACAGAGGATTGATCTTCAAATAAGGTCATCTAGTAAAATCCTGACTGTACCACTTTAGCTATTGTTATATCTTTCCCAAAGTGCTCAACATATGGTGATCAATGGAAATTGTAAAGAATATTAGGGACTTCTTCCTCAAGAATACACCTTCTGCAAAGGCTATCAGCACAACTTAATAGTAGTGGGTCATCCCCATAATAATTCTTCAGAGCTAAGAAGAGAGTCTTCTTTACTTTATAGATAATATCAAGTGACAATTCTTGGATGCTAGATAATTGTATATATTCACATACCATGGCACTACATATCAATAGTTTTGGCTGACATAAGAAACTAATAACAAGAACTAATTCTAATCAAGAAGGAATGGTCTTCTTCAAGTTGGATTTGATAACCTCCTATTTTAGTAGTTTATCTTAGTATTTTTCTTTAGTTTTCCTTACTCTTTCTACATTTATATTGTACTTAAACCTAATTTTACCCCTTTTTGTAAATACATCATCAAACTAACTTTTCCTTTTATAATTGCAGAAAAAGCACAAAAAAATAACAAAAGAATAAACCAGCCCAAGGGTCGAGTAGATCCAAACGGTCCCAAGACCGCATGGAGTTCAAACGGTCCCGAGACCGCATGAAGCCAAGCGGTCCCAAGACCGCATGGAGTTCAAATGGTCCCGAGACCGCATGAAGCCAAACGGTCTCAAGACCGCATGGAGTTCAAACGGTCCCGAGACCGCATGAAGCCAAACGGTCCCAAGACCGCATGGAGTTCAAACGGTCCCGAGACCGCATGAAGCCAAACGGTCCCAAGACCGCATGGAGTTCAAATGGTCCCGAGACCGCATGAAGCCAAACGGTCCCAAGACCGCATGGAGTTCAAACGGTCCCGAGACCGCATGAAGCCAAACGGTCCCAAGACCGCATGGAGTTCAAACGGTCCCGAGACCGCATGAAGCCAAACGGTCCCAAGACCGCATGGAGTTCAAACGGTCCCGAGACCGCATGAAGCCAAACGGTCCTAAGACCGCATGGAGTTCAAACGGTCCCGAGACCGCATGAAGCCAAACGGTCCCAAGACCGCATGAAGCTCAAACGGTCTCAAGACCGTTTGACGCCAAACGGTCCCAAGACCGTTTGACGCCAAACGATCTCAAGACCGTTTGACGCCGAACGATCTCAAGACCGTTTGACGCCAAACGGTCCCAAGACCGTTTGACGCCAAACGATCTCAAGACCGTTTGACGCCAAACGGTCCCAAGACCGTTTGAGCCCAAACGGTCTCCAAACCGTTTGGATCTCACTCAAAGCCTATAAATAAGACCTCAGGGCCGTTCATAGGGGGTCCAGACGTCCAGAGGCTGTCTCTCCACTACCAGAACAACTCCATCCATCACTCGAGGCTGCCGGTCTGAGACTCACGTCCATTGCAAGCTACTTTCTCTCTCATCAACAAGGAAGGTGAGAGGAGAAGATCCGTCATCAAGCAAGCTACAAGGGGTGGAGATCGTTGCTCTCTCCACCAAGGGTTCAACCTTCTCTCCTCAGTGGAGATGATGTTCTTTCTATCTCTTCTTGCCTCCTTCTTTGTTGCTCCCTCTATGAGGAGCGAGTAGTTCCATCCACTGGGGCGCGGGGACTAGCCCCGCTGCCCATGTTTTGTATTTTGTACTGTAAAAAAGATGTTATCATTTCGTTTTAATACTAAATCGTTTCACACATGCTTGAATGATGGCCACGTTCTTGTATGCATTTATTGTCTTTCGTTGTGGTTTGTCTACGACCACTATCGAGGCTTGAATACCGATTTAGTGTTGGTTTCTGGTGTGTGTATCCACCACGCATCCGTTTCGATGTCTAGAAGTGTATCTCAAAGAGTGGAGTAAACTCACTATCATTTGGCACACTCCCATCTGTATGGAAGAGACCTTTGGTAAGTCGAGGAACACACTTTGTGAGGGGAATGATGTAAAGCATGTGACCATTTGTTCGGGAATGGCTGGCGTTGCATCATTCCCGCACTTCTCATAGCTAGGTTATCCGAATAGGAGACTAGGCCTACAAGGACGCTATTCGATTTGGTAATTATCGCTCGCTTGTTAGTTTTAGATGCACGTTTCTTGAGGTTGAGTAAGATTCTCTCTTCGGAGACTACATCCTTCAGTGACGCGTAGTGATGTACCGCATGAGAGTTACTTAACCCTTGGAGGATGAGATGCATTGCCCTTTTCTTATATGGGCATTGGTCTTGTGGAACATCGAAGGGTGCAATGCATCGCTCTTGTCTTATGTGGGCATCGGTCTTGTGGAACACCCTTGGATGCAACGCATCGCTCTTGTCTTATAAGGCATCGGTCTTGTGGAAACATCCATGCATCTAGCTTATAAGTCTTGCTTAGTACATATACAATGCATGTGTAGCGGTGGTAAATACCTGCTTAACCCCAGTGATTCATCATCATTTGTTAACTCTTAAGATTTACTTGCTTTATTTACTTTCTTGCTTTACTTTCTTTGTACTTAGTTTAAAACAACCAAATCAAACTTTCGATCTAAATATCAATCTTTAAGTTGTTAAGTAAAGGCTAAACGTTTTCCATCTTGACTTCGTCAAGATCGTTGTCCCGAGGATTCGACCCTTAACTATACTACGATAAGACTTCCACATGTCTTAGCACATGTGGGTGGAGTTCTTACCATAGTACTAGCAAGGCTAAACTTAGAGACTCATCATCTCTAGGATTTTTAGTGGTGTTGCATAAAACAAACTCCATCAAAAATTGGCGCCGTTGCCGGGGACAACGGAACTTTTTAGTTTTTACTTACCAATTTCTTGGTTGATTAGGATTTTACACTTTTTCTTAATAACCAATCCAATATTTCTTGATCTTTTTCATTTCCTTCCATTTTTCCTAACTTGAGATTTTCCTTCTACTCAGGTAGAAAATGTGTATGCAACCCCCGCATAGCATCGGATTCTCCCCTGAACCAGAATACGATTCTGAGGTAGAAAGAAGTTTTCACCGAAGGAATAGACTTAACCGCCAAAGAGCCAGACAGATGGCCGAAGAGCAACGCCTTATTGCAGAAAGAGTCAACGCCGCCATAGCAGCACAACGAGCACAACTCATTGTTGACACTCGTGCTCAGGTGCAAGCTGAGATCCGAGCTGAGGAACAAGCCCGCATCCAAGCAGAGCAGGCTGCTGCTCAACTTGCGTTAAGAAACAAGCAACTTCGGGACTATGCAGTCCCAAAGAATTATGAAGATGATCATCCTGTCCGACCACCGATTATCAACATACCACACTTTGAAATTCGGTCGCAATGGATCCAGATCATGCAAGGCATCTCTTTCTCCGGAGCACACGGAGATGATTGCATGGATCACCTTAAGAGGTTCAAGTCACTCTGCCGACTTGTACCCCAAGCAGGCATTGCAATGGAAGCAATCATGTTACACCTTTTCCACTTCACCCTATCTGGAAGAGCACTAAGCTGGTACAACGTTTTGGATAGACACCCTATCATCACTACCTGGACTCCCTTAGAAGAGAAGTTTCTTGAGAAATTCTTCCCACCTTCCCTAACCTATGAGATCAGGGGACAGATTAATCACTTTTCCCAATTGCCTGGAGAAACACTTTCTGAAGCTTGGGAAAGATTCAAAGAACTCCTGAGAAAGTGTCATCACCATGGCATTTCTCAAAATCAACTAATAGAAACATTCTACAGAGGAGTAAGTGATGATATCAAGCAATTCCTAGATTCCTCATCTGGAGGAAACTTTATGAGAAAGAACTACGAAGACGCCTGGAATATAGTTACGTTGGGGGCCGAGAACCAATCCAATTGGGGAAGGTCATCTAACCAACCCAAAGGCGTTCTCAAGGTTTACAAAGCGGAAGAATCTATGGAACTCAAAGCCATTGCTGAGGCTTTGAAGACTATTGCTAGCAAGCAACAAGCCCTCGAAACTTCTTTCGGGGAATATGATAAGAAGAAAAGCTCCCAGGTTCAACAAATTAAGGCAGCTACTGGAACTTGTGAAGCCTGTCATGCATCCGATCATCCCACATTATCATGTGGATTGTTGTACAATGTCATGATGGATTTACAACCACCTATGCCGCAATATGAACCCATCATTGAGCATCCCGAAGACCAAATGCCAGAGCAAGTCAACTCCATACATTCAATACCTGGCCAAATGAATTACAACCCAGATAAACCAAGGAACCATCCTGGTTTCCAATACGGGAATCCTGCAGGGACTGCCAACCCACAGCAGCATGCACAAGGTGGATCTTTCAACAGACAACCACCGGGATTTCAGAATAATTTCAGTCATGGGAATTACATACAAGGTTTTCAAAGACCTAACTATCCCAGGAATCCTTTTTACCAATACACTCATTCAGGACTGCACCCTCAGTTGCACCAACCCCAGTTGAAGCAGCCACAGCAACCCCAGTTGCAGCAGCCCCTGCAGCCACAGTTAACCGCACCTCTGCAACAACCAGAAGACGAACTATCTTTGATAAAGCAAATGCTTCAGTCTCAGCAAACTATGCTAGCTAGCCAGCAAGCCCAACAAAGGGCAGTTGAAACCCAGCTAGCTCAGATCGCTGCACAGTTGAAGTCTTCGGCTGGCGTTTCTGATAGGCAGCCTGAACCAAATGGGCAAAATGAACACGAACAGCTGAACGCCATCACCACAAGGTCGGGACGCATTCTGCCTGAACCCATCAAGATCACTCTAGATGATGATGATGTGCCCATTCTTTTGACGAAAGAGATCTCACAACAAGAGATTGGGAAATCTCCCGAAGACACCGAGGACAAAAACAAAGAGTATGTACCCACAGAACCCAAGGTCCCGCAATTCAAACCAAGGATTCCATATCCAGGCAGACTGCAAGAAACAAAAATGGATGCCAGGTTTCAGAAATTCAAGGAAGCAATGAAGAAACTTTATATCGATATCCCACTCCTCGACGCTCTATCCGAAGTACCAGCATGGGCAAGGTATCTCAAAACTTTGCTATCACGTAAGTATATCACCAAAGAGCAGGAAACCGTCAAGCTTGCCCAAACCACCTCTGACATCATCTTGAACAAACTGCCCAAAAAGAAGAAGGACCCAGGTTCTTTCGGAATCCAATGTTGCATTGGAAACGCATCCACAAAGAAAGGATTAGCTGACCTCGGGGCTAGTATATCCATTATGCCTTTCTCAATGTGCCAACGCCTCGGTTTCACAGATCTGCTACCTACAGCAATGACTATTCAACTTGCTGACTCCACCATAACCGCACCTTTGGGAATCATTGAAGACGTTCCCGTAAGAATAGGCAAGGATGCTTACGTTCCATGTGATTTTGTCATCATGGATATTAAAGAGGACTTGAGATATCCGATCATTTTCGACAGGCCTTTCCTAGCTACAGCCAGAGCACTAATCGATGTCGAAGCCGGAACCATCATCCTTAGGCTCGGAAAGGAAGCCATTCAATTCCGTGTCCTTGACAGCATGAAAGGCCCTAACATTCAAGAAGAAGTCTTTCTTTTAGACGCAATCCAACAAATGTCGCAACTAGAAATCTCCGAGCCAATCGACGAACTTGAAAATGCTCTTATCAATCCCGAAGTCGAGTTCTCTGCAAATGAACTAGTCCAGCAATGCATCCAATATCTAGAAAAGGTAGAAGAAGCACCAAAGGCTACCTTTGAAGAGCTTAAAGCCATAACGACTATTGAAGCAGCAGAACCACCAAAAACCCCTGAATTGAAGACCTTACCCACAGGGCTCAAATATGTTTTCCTGGATAAGGAAGAGCTATGCCCAGTTATTATCAGCTCCACCCTCACCGAAGACCAAGAAGTCAGACTTCTAGACAAACTAAGGAAACACAAAAAGGTCATCGGTTATAAAATAACCGACCTCACAGGCATAAATCCGGCTCTGTGTATGCACAAGCTTCCTATGGTTGAAGAATTTAAACCCACTCGCGAACATCAAAGAAAACTGAACCCAAATTTAAAAGAGGTAGTCCGTTTGGAAGTCCTCAAACTGCTTAAAGCTGGTATGATCTACCCTATCTCCGACTCTCAGTGGGTTAGTCCAGTTCAAGTTGTCCCAAAGAAAGGGGGCACTACTGTAGTGATCAACGATAAAAATGAGCTCGTACCTACTAGGACTGTAACGGGGTGGAGAATGTGCATCGATTATAGGAAATTGAATAAAGCTACAAGGAAAGACCACTACCCTCTACCCTTTCTAGACGAAGTCCTGGAGCGCTTGGCCCACCAAAAATATTTTTGTTATCTCGATGGTTATTCTGGGTTCTACCAAATACCCATACATCCAGAGGACCAAGAAAAAACCACCTTCACTTGTCCCTTCGGGACATATGCTTTTAGAAGAATGCCATTCGGGCTATGTAACGCTCCTGCTACTTTCCAACGCTGCATGTCCGCCATTTTCGCCGGATTAACTGAATCTATTATGGAAGTCTTTATGGATGATTTCTCTGTTTATGGAGAGTCTTTCGATAACTGTCTAAATAATCTTGAACAAGTCATGCAACGTTGCAAGGAAACAAACCTTATCCTGAACTGGGAAAAATGCCATTTCATGGTAACAGAGGGTATCGTCCTCGGACATAGAGTAAGTGATAGAGGGATCGAGGTCGACAAAGCAAAGATTGATGTCATCTCGAAGTTGTCACCTCCGAAGGACATAAGAGGAGTTCGAGCTTTCCTAGGTCATGCCGGGTTCTACAGAAGGTTCATCAAAGATTTCTCAAAAATAGCTAAACCCATGACCCAACTCCTGACAAAAGATGCCGAGTTTATTTTTGACCAAGAATGTATGCAAAGTTTCTCCACCCTTAAAGAAGCACTAATTTCCGCACCTATTCTAAGGGCTCCAGACTGGTCGCAACCCTTTGAAATTATGTGTGACGCAAGTGACTATGCCATAGGGGCCGTTTTAGGACAACGAATCGACAAGAAACCCTATGTCATCTACTATGCGTCCAAAACGCTTGATGAAGCACAAAGAAACTACACGACCACGGAAAAAGAGTTCCTAGCTATCATCTACGCCTTCGAAAAATTCCGCTCTTACCTGATCGGCTCTAAGGTAATTGTCTACACTGACCATTCTGCTATCAGACATTTGATTCAGAAACAGGATGCCAAACCCAGGCTCATCCGCTGGGTATTGATGCTTCAAGAATTCGATCTAGAAATCAAAGATAAAAGTGGCGTAGAGAACGTTGTCGCCGATCACCTCAGTAGAATCGAGGTTGAAGACAAAGATAAAATCCCTATCAGGGACTCTCTTCCTGATGATCAACTTATGAAAGCCACTCATAATTTCCCTTGGTTTGCAGATATCGTCAATTATCTGGCCACATGGATCATTCACCCGTCTGCTTCTTATCAAGATAAAAGGAAATTCCTTCATGACGTAAAACGTTATCATTGGGATGAACCCTACTTGTTCTACCTCTGTGCCGACGGACTTTTTCGTCGATGCCTTCCAAAAGAAGAAATAGCATCGGTTTTGGAACACTGCCACTCCGGACCTACGGGGGGGCACATGGGCGCCAAGAAAACTGCCATAAAAGTTCTACAATCTGGTTTCTTTTGGCCCACCATATCAAAAGACTCACATAATTTTGTCAAATCCTGTGATAAATGCCAAATTTCGGGCAACATATCAAAAAGAGATGAAATGCCTCTTACCATGTGGCAGGAAATTGAGCTGTTTGATGTATGGGGGGTAGACTACATGGGACCTTTCCCCTCATCATATGGTTTCTCGTACATTTTGGTCGCTGTGGATTACGTCTCGAAGTGGGTCGAAGCTGTACCCACTGCATCTAATGACTCCAAACCTGTTGTCAAATTGTTCAAAGATACCATCTTTCCAAGATTTGGAGTCCCAAGAACGGTCATATCTGATGGCGGAACCCATTTTCTGGAACGAAGTTTCGAAGCATTACTAAGAAGATATGGAGTCCATCACAAAGTTGCCACACCTTACCACCCGCAAACTAGTGGCCAAGTGGAAGTATCCAATAGACAGATAAAAGCGATTCTTGAAAAAACAGTGAACAAAAATCGCACTGATTGGTCCACCAAACTTTCTGACGCCCTCTGGGCATATCGTACGGCTTACAAAACACCAATTGGAACAACTCCGTTCCGCTTGGTGTACGGTAAATCATGTCATCTTCCAGTAGAACTGGAACATAAAGCTTGGTGGGCCATCAAGCAACTAAACTTCGACCTTAAAAGTGCAGGAGAGAACAGACAACTTCAACTACAGGAGCTAGAAGAACTCCGCATGACAGCATATCACAGTGCCAGAATCTATAAAGAGCAAACGAAAATGTGGCACGATGGACATCTTAGGAGAAAAGATATCACCGTTGGTGACAAAGTGCTCTTATTCAATTCCAAGCTCAAATTATTCCCCGGAAAGCTTCGAACAAGATGGTCCGGACCCTTCACTATAAAACATATCTACCCAACTGGAGCTGCCATTATCATCAACAACAACGGAGGAGAACGAACGGTCAACGGACACCGTTTAAAAAGATACTACACTCAGGAAGACAAAACACATCAACAAACCCTCGATGTCAGAAACGCTACGCCCACAATTTCGTCGAGCCAGTGACGTAAAACCAAGGCGCTTCTTGGGAGGCAACCCAAGACCTGAGTATCAATTTCTCCAATTTTCTAGTTTTATTCTCTCTTAATTTTGTTTTGCTTCTTTAAGTTCTTTCATTACTAAATCTAAAAATACAAAAAAAATATACAAATATTTTTATGCTCCAAACGGTCTTAAAACCGTTTGAGACCAAACGGTCCTCAAACCGTTTGGGACCAAACGGTTTTGAAACCGTTTGGGACCAAACGGTCCTCAAACCGTTTGGGACCAAACGGTCTTGAAACCGTTTGGGACCAAACGGTCCTCAAACCGTTTGGGACTAAACGGTCTTGAAACCGTTTGGGACCAAACGGTCCTCAAACCGTTTGGGACTAAACGGTCTTGAAACCGTTTGGAACCAAACGGTCCTCAAACCGTTTGGGACCAAACGGTCTTGAAACCGTTTGGGACCAAACGATCCTCAAACCGTTTGGGACTAAACGGTCTTGAAACCGTTTGGAACCAAACGGTCTTAAAACCGTTTGGAACCAAACGGTCTTGAAACCGTTTGGAATACGATAAGTCACCGCTATAAATACCGACCCCGCATCTCCATCTTCCTCTCTTCGAATCTTCGCACTCTACAGTCTTTTCGTGCGCAGAACTTCACCTTTTTGCTTCTGTGCCTCCGCGCAAGCTTCTCAATCCACCTCCCACAAGATTGTCCGGCGACCCCAAGCACGCTGCTCACTCTGCGCCACCTTCGCAGTCGTCGTCAAATGATGTTCTTCGTTGCCGTGCCGTTCTGTCGCCACTATCGCGCCAGTCGCCGTTTCCTCCACCCACCTTCAAACCCTCGCCCCGTTCCACCTTCGCCCCGTTCCACCTCCCCCCCGCGCCGGCGACCTGCGGCTCCTTGCTTTCCAAGCGGTCCTCCAACCGTTTGAGACCAAACGGTCCTCAAACCGTTTGGAACCAAACGGTCCTCAAACCGTTTGGGACCAAACAGTCCTCAAACCGTTTGGAACCAAACGGTACTCCAACCGCTTGGAACCAAACGGTCTTCAAACCGTTTGGAACCAAACGGTCTTCAAACCGTTTGGAACCAAACGGTCCTCAAACCGTTTGGAACCAAACGGTTTAGACACCGTTTAGGAACTTTTGTGTAATCAAGCAGCACATATCGCAGTGCACTCCTTTGCAATTTTGTCTTGATATTGTCTAGCAGATTCGTTGCTAGAATTGCAGATTTCGTCTACAATATCAAGACACAATTGCAAAGGAATGCACTGCGACATCCATAAAGCTCCTGAGTCAGCGCTACAAGGCACCCCAATTCGCATCCACTCTACTCCAATCTCCAGGGGTTACCGCAATTTTGGCTTAACTCGCAGCCCTTGTTCAAATGACTTCTCAACCTATCACTTTCCCACTCTGAGGACAGAGTGTGTGAAGAGTTGGGGGGGGGTCATCAGACAAGGGCTAGGTATCAATCTCTATACACCCCTTTCCTTAAAATAAGTCACCTCAACTAACTCTAGAATCATGTTAGTCTCTACAAGTATTTAGCACTTAGACATCAAATGGCGATTTATCAACCCCCATCCACTATGGATCCTATATTTTTGCTCCATTTCTTTATCTGACTCTCCATAGGTCAAAATCAGGGCAGAAATAAGCCGAGATCTCAAGGATGAGAGGGAAATCAGGCAACTTCCAAGTCAAAAAGCTCTGCAAGTGGACCACAAACCAAATAAGTGCATGCTGAAAAACTTTAAGAACAACTTTCCTCTCTTCAAAATAAAAGAGGCTTGGCCACCCAAAATAAATCCTCATCCCAAAACCCAAGCCTGTGAGTTTTTGAATAAAAGCCAGAGAGACGAATAAAATCATGAGAGTTGTGCCACGAATAAGGACCTATATAAAGAACTGATAAAGGGCTCACCCGGCCGGCACATTCCGCTGCCCTCACAAAGGCAGATGCGTCGCGTCCGGTAGTGAAACCCTAAAAGTTCCAAGTATATGAAAAGGCTAATAAAGGACTTGCCCGGCCGGTACATTCAGCTGCCCTCATAAAGGCAGATGTGTCGTGTCCGGTAGTGAGATCCTAAAAAGCATAGACAGCCCCTCCCCCACTCGAAGAGGAGTTACACTTCAAAGCCTTTAGCCAACCCTCATACCCTCTCTAGCTTCCAATAGGTTTCCAGAGAGGTATAAAGTTGATTAGAGTCAACAGCATGCACAAAATAAATGTGGTCCCAAGGCAAACTTTGAGATACGGAAAAACCTGAAATCCAAGCAACTCTCGAAATCCAAAAGGATCAAGGCATGCAATAAGCCTCGATACGACCCCTGGGGAACTCAGGCCAAGAATTGAAGCAAGAGTACGGAAATTTTAATTAAGATCGCCGCGCCATTTCATGTCTCAGCTCTATCTAACTTGAGGACAAGCTAGACTCTAAGTTAGGGGGGGTGATAACCTCCTATTTTAGTAGTTTATCTTAGTCTTTTTCTTTAGTTTTCCTTACTCTTTCTACATTTATATTGTACTTAAACCTAATTTTACCCCTTTTTGTAAATACATCATCAAACTAACTTTTCCTTTTATAATTGCAGAAAAAGCACAAAAAAATAACAAAAGAATAAACCAGCCCAAGGGTCGAGTAGATCCAAACGGTCCCAAGACCGCATGGAGTTCAAACGGTCCCGAGACCGCATGAAGCCAAGCGGTCCCAAGACCGCATGGAGTTCAAACGGTCCCGAGACCGCATGAAGCCAAACGGTCTCAAGACCGCATGGAGTTCAAACGGTCCCGAGACCGCATGAAGCCAAACGGTCCCAAGACCGCATGGAGTTCAAACGGTCCCGAGACCGCATGAAGCCAAACGGTCCCAAGACCGCATGGAGTTCAAACGGTCCCGAGACCGCATGAAGCCAAACGGTCCCAAGACCGCATGGAGTTCAAACGGTCCCGAGACCGCATGAAGCCAAACGGTCCCAAGACCGCATGGAGTTCAAACGGTCCCGAGACCGCATGAAGCCAAACGGTCCCAAGACCGCATGGAGTTCAAACGGTCCCGAGACCGCATGAAGCCAAACGGTCCCAAGACCGCATGGAGTTCAAACGGTCCCGAGACCGCATGAAGCCAAACGGTCCCAAGACCGCATGAAGCTCAAACGGTCTCAAGACCGTTTGACGCCAAACGGTCCCCAGACCGTTTGACGCCAAACGATCTCAAGACCGTTTGACGCCGAACGATCTCAAGACCGTTTGACGCCAAACGGTCCCAAGACCGTTTGACGCCAAACGATCTCGAGACCGTTTGACGCCAAACGGTCCCAAGACCGTTTGAGCCCAAACGGTCTCCAAACCGTTTGGATCTCACTCAAAGCCTATAAATAAGACCTCAGGGCCGTTCATAGGGGGTCCAGACGTCCAGAGGCTGTCTCTCCACTACCAGAACAACTCCATCCATCACTCGAGGCTGCCGGTCTGAGACTCACGTCCATTGCAAGCTACTTTCTCTCTCATCAACAAGGAAGGTGAGAGGAGAAGATCCGTCATCAAGCAAGCTACAAGGGGTGGAGATCGTTGCTCTCTCCACCAAGGGTTCAACCTTCTCTCCTCAGTGGAGATGATGTTCTTTCTATCTCTTCTTGCCTCCTTCTTTGTTGCTCCCTCTATGAGGAGCGAGTAGTTCCATCCACTGGGGCGCGGGGACTAGCCCCGCTGCCCATGTTTTGTATTTTGTACTGTAAAAAAGATGTTATCATTTCGTTTTAATACTAAATCGTTTCACACATGCTTGAATGATGGCCACGTTCTTGTATGCATTTATTGTCTTTCGTTGTGGTTTGTCTACGACCGCTATCGAGGCTTGAATACCGATTTAGTGTTGGTTTCTGGTGTGTGTATCCACCACGCATCCGTTTCGGTGTCTAGAAGTGTATCTCAAAGAGTGGAGTAAACTCACTATCATTTGGCACACTCCCATCTGTATGGAAGAGACCTTTGGTAAGTCGAGGAACACACTTTGCGAGGGGAATGATGTAAAGCATGTGACCATTTGTTCGGGAATGGCTGGCATTGCATCATTCCCGCACTTCTCGTAGCTAGGTTATCCGAATAGGAGACTAGGCCTACAAGGACGCTATTCGATTTGGTAATTATCGCTCGCTTGTTAGTTTTAGATGCACGTTTCTTGAGGTTGAGTAAGATTCTCTCTTCGGAGACTACATCCTTCAGTGACGCGTAGTGATGTACCGCATGAGAGTTACTTAACCCTTGGAGGATGAGATGCATTGCCCTTTTCTTATATGGGCATTGGTCTTGTGGAACATCGAAGGGTGCAATGCATCGCTCTTGTCTTATGTGGGCATCGGTCTTGTGGAACACCCTTGGATGCAACGCATCGCTCTTGTCTTATAAGGCATCGGTCTTGTGGAAACATCCATGCATCTAGCTTATAAGTCTTGCTTAGTACATATACAATGCATGTGTAGCGGTGGTAAATACCTGCTTAACCCCAGTGATTCATCATCATTTGTTAACTCTTAAGATTTACTTGCTTTATTTACTTTCTTGCTTTACTTTCTTTGTACTTAGTTTAAAACAACCAAATCAAACTTTCGATCTAAATATCAATCTTTAAGTTGTTAAGTAAAGGCTAAACGTTTTCCATCTTGACTTCGTCAAGACCGTTGTCCCGAGGATTCGACCCTTAACTATACTACGATAAGACTTCCACATGTCTTAGCACATGTGGGTGGAGTTCTTACCATAGTACTAGCAAGGCTAAACTTAGAGACTCATCATCTCTAGGATTTTTAGTGGTGTTGCATAAAACAAACTCCATCAGGATTCTATATGGGTGATAATATTACAATTTTTTATTCATTCTTATCATATATTTATTGGTCAAACTATTAAAAAGAAGTGCATGTCTCAATAATCTTGGCTTCTGATGTTTCATTGTCACAAGATACTTAATGTCCCCATGATGTGTGTACAAGATTACTCTGGAACCTTATAAGTAGATTGAAACTGGTAAAAGGTGTAAACAATATTTATCATATCCTTCTGAGTTATATAATTCATTTAACCTTTATTTAGTATTCTTCTAGCGTAATATATGATATGATGTTTTGTATACTTATTCTGCCCCAAGACAACTCCAACTAGGTATTCTCTTACATCACACACAAACACGAATGGTAGGTGGATTATTTTGGCTTGTATTATCAGGGTTGTGGTTTGAGCATGCTTCAAAGTATAAACTATTTTAGCTTGTTTTCATCAAAATCAATGGTGGCATCCTTTACAATCTGGACATGGGATTGGAGATTTTAGAAAAATCATAAATGAAGCATCTATAGTATGAAACATGACCTAAAAAGCTTCTCACCCCTATTATTACTGACATAGGTGGTGGAAGTTTGGATATGGTTTCAACTTCACTTAAATCAAATTCTACCCCTCTCTCAGAAACGTTATTCCCAAACAAAATTCATTCATGGACAATAAAATAGATCTTATCTTTGTTGAGCACTAGGTGTTTCTCTTCACACCTCTTAAGCAAAAGGGATAAGTTCCTTTGGAATTAATCAAAGGATATTCCAATAAAAGAAGAACTAATGAATATAGACATTCATAATTTCTTCAAGAAAATTATCAAAGATATAAACTATACTCCTTTTAAGGGTTTGAGGTTATTTCATTAATTGAAGAAAAATCTTCTAAAAGAATTTTGGTGAATCAGAAGAAAAAAAAGATGTAATTTGTACACATGTAAGAACTGCAACTAATATATATATATATATATATATATATATATATATATATATATATATATATATATATATATATATATATATATATATATATATGAGTTTATACATATATGAATTGATGAATACATATATATACATATAAATAAAGGGAAGAAAAATACATGAGCAATGTAATGTTCATCGTAATTGAATTTGACACATTATTGATGAAGGATGATTATGTAAACAGTCAACAGAAAAAATAGTTTTGCATGCTTTTTAGCAGAAATAATTTGAATAATGTAAGAAAATCATGTAATATTTAACCTACATGTATTAGTCACAGTTGATGAGTTTCATAGTCTGAGTTCAAGAACTATTTGATGATAGAGATAGGGAAGACATGTGGGATCGATAACATGTCTATTACTGGTAGGAAGAGTATAAATATTAAGGGGATCTTTGGTTAGTTATTTTCCTCAACAATATTATCTAAACAAAGAAAATATCAAACAAAATGAGAAATAGTTATATAGTCTCGATATACAAGAACAAAGGGGATGTTCAAAGCAACAAAACCTATAGAGGTATCAAGTTGATAAGACCCACTAATAATGAATTGTGATATTATTATTGATAAAAGTCTAATATATGTGACACAAACCTCAAACAACTAGTGTGTCTTCATGATTGAATGATCCATAGAAGTTGTTTTTACCTTCAAATAAAATAGGTTTATTGATATGTACAAAGTTATATAAGAGATCTTGACGTTATTTTAATTATTAAGCAAAGGCTTATACGAGTACCTAGAGATGTGTTGCATAGGGTTGTGGAGGAAAAAGGTGTTCCAATCAAATAAGTCAACTTTATTTATGAAATCCATTATTTTTTAACATCAAGTTCTAGAACTCCTATAGGAGGACAAAAAATTCCATATCATAGTATTTCACCTCAAATATTGAGTTAGAACAAGTATCCATTCATAGTTTGTATGGATGAGTTGACAAATTAGAATGATATTCCTTTCTATATGTTAATTTATGATGATATTGTTCTTATATATGCAATTCAATTAAATTAAATGAAAAAGTTAATCTTTGGACAAATGCATTGGAGTCTAGTAGATTTGAGAATGCGTAGAAGAAAAATTGAATATATACATTGCAATTTTTAGCTAGTCCATAATAATGAATGGTTGGGCCAAGTTTGATGGTGTGGATGTATCAAAATGTGATTAGGTTAGCTAATGGGGTTCCAATTTTCATATGAATGGTGATTTTTTATAAAAAGTTTCACATGACTAAAACATGATTGTTGGAATGGAGAAGTTCAAGTGAAGTATTATTGGACCAAAAATACCTCTTAGATCTAAAAGTAAGTTTTAAATAACAACTATACAACTAAGTAGGCTACATGGGTGTTAATGTTGGATAGTGAAGAAATAAGGTCTCAACTAGATGAACTTGACTAAAACATGTAGGATAAATGCATGTATTGAATGATAAGGAACGATTGCTTGAGTAATGACTATATCAAGATCAACGTTGGGTGGCAAGTATTGAGGAAAAGTTGGTGAAGGATTTGGAAGATGGTTAGACATGTGTAACACAAACAGACTAATGTTCCTATTCAAATAAATTATATTTTTTCTCAAAACCACCTTTTTCACTATCTTACAATTGTGATACAACTATTCATTGTGCTTATTACATTAGCTTGTTCTTTATCCATTGATAACACCCAAATTAGTGCATATTTTCTATACATTTTATCTATAGTTTTGTGCCACTTTAGTCTTAATATGCACTCTTTTGTTCATGTTTTATGCTTTCTGTCTCACATTAGATAAAAGTAGTAAAAATAGCCAATAATGTAGCTAATTAGCCAATTTTTGACTTACAGGCACCGAAACTAGCCAATTTTGGGACTCTTTAGTACTGAACCAGAAAAGACAAGAAGTCCAGCAGATGCCTGATATGGTTGGCCGATACGACTTCCCGATAGGGCCTGGACGATACGGCCTGGCCGATATGGCTGCCCGATACAGCCTGCCCAATATGGTCTGGCCGATACGGCTGCCCGATACGGCCTGCCCGATATGGTTTGCCCGATATGGTTTTCCCGATATGGCCTGCTCGATATGGCCTTCCCGATACAGCTGCCTGATACTCCCCCTGCCCGACACGATCTTCGGGCGACAGTCATATTGGCCCACCTGATGCCTCAAGATCGAAGCCACAGATGAAGGACATGTGGACCAATAAAAGCTACAACTCCCATCAACTCACTGCCTATAAATAGCCGCTACCAACCTATAAAGAGAGGAGGAGGAGGAGGAGGAGAGAGAACCCTGCAAGAGTTGGTGCCTAGACCAAGGAGTTAGTGTGTTGAGTTCCCCAAAAGTCTACTGCCTGATACAGTTGCCCGGTACGGTCTTCCCGATATGGTCTAGAGAGAGAGAGAGTCGAGGAGTCCAGAGGGACGTAGAGAAGACCCAAGGGCCAAGATCTGGCCTACACAGAGGTCGAGGAGTGAGAGCCACCTCTCCTCTATAGGTTGTATCTCTTCCCTCTTCTCTTTTATTCTACTGCATTCCTTTATTTCTTATACAAATGATGTTTATCCATTTTTGTTCGGTGCCATCTATGCTTGTCTATGGCTAGTTAGCTCCTTCTTGGCTATGTAGCCCGATCTGGGCATGTTTATATACTTTTTCCTTAAGCAAGTTGATTCATATCAGATCTAGTATGTTGCATGTTCTATTTTCTCTTTCCAAGTTATGATTACTAGTTTGGTTGATCTCTTACTTGCTTGAACTGCTATTTCTTCCTGTATCGAGAGATCCGTTGTAGGAATAGCTAAGAGACGATAGTTTGGATCCGAACCTGAGAGGGGGAAGATCTGAGGTATTCTGTTCCTAACACCCCAAAATATCCTAAGACCCGATAGGGAACTTAGTGTATTCCGAGGTGTTGATATGTCATTCCTCGAGAGAGGGTCATTGACATATTATTGATGGTTTTAGTCATGCATCGCGAGAGCGAGTGGGATGACCCCACAGGACAGATGCCACCGCGCATACTAGATACTTCCTTGGGTGTTCAAGGGTTGTCTATGCCTGAGAACGAGTGCACCGACTACCCCGTTTGTGGTTACATAGCCAGAAACACTCTTTCTCTGTTTAGTAGAATCACAAGCTCTATTTTGTTTTGTTTTCTTTTCTTTGTTTTGTTTTATATCGTGACAACCCGCTAGACTAGTTCTAGCACTTACTTTTATCGACTATCGTCTTGGCTTATCTGACTAAAGAACGAGATCTGTGGCGTCCTAAACGTCACCACATCCCTGTGTTCGACCCTGTATATCTACTTCGACCCCATAATAAAGTTGTGGTGACCTAGAAGGTTTCGGGTTATAAATTTAAAGCTGGATTCCTTCCTTTGTCCCGCGTTCATTTTTGGACGTGTGAAAAAGGCCGATCCACTTTTGGCGTCGTTGCTGGGGATGTGGTTTTCCACGTTTACACACCTTGTAGATTTTTGTTCTGTGACTATACGCATGTATATACATGCATAGTTTTACTCTTGCTTTACACATTCTTGTTCATATATACTAAATCACTTTTCTTTTTCTCATACCTTTTTCAGCCATGGACCTTGTTTCCGCAAGACAAGTCATCTTATCCTCCCGAGTTTTTCCACAGTTCCGACTGCTGGAAAATAATTGAAGGTCGTGCTCTACAACTAGTCGAGTTATACTTACGTCCACCATCGTCATATGTCGAGATTCCAACAACAGATACTGCCAGTCAGCCCTCGACCCCCATGCTATCATGGGATCAAGAACTGATTAAGGAAGTGGGGTTGGCTAGGGAAAGTATTCAAGCACTCACCTCCTTAGCCCCTCATCTCTAAGAAGATGTCGATCCAATGCAACAACTACTAGAAGAGCAGGATCGTCATCTCAAAGTAGTCACCGAGGCTGCAGACCGTAGTAGTAGTATACTTCAAACTGTTGAACAAGGATTCATCCTAAAGCATCAGTTCGATACAGCGGGTTCCCCTTATATGTGCATGGCAGAATCGACAGATCTCAAAAGCATTGCTGCTCAAGTACAACAACTTCATGATAAAGATGTTGAACAAGGCGGGAGGCTCCAAGAGCTCATCGATTTGGTTACAATTCAGTTACAACTGCCATCACAAGACAATAAAGACGTTAGTCATCAAGACCATTCCATTGGGTCTGAAGTGGAGTATGCACCATCATCCTATTCAGACCATCAACTGGATTCACTAGGATTTTTCTGTGAAGACCAACCCACTTGGGGAAGCCCTTCATTCTATCCAGATGACCCAGCTGATGAACTAATGGAAGAAATGAGTCATAGACATGAATGGGTCTATAGTGACGCTGATGAAGACTCAAAAAGCCAATCGACCTCACAACCAAAAGGTTGGTTTGAGGAACCAGAGTCAGATATTGAACCAGACCAGAGTGACATTTCTCATATTGAGACTTGTCATTTCGCTTTGAGAAGTACACCAACCATGGTTTGGAACAATTTGTTCGATGAAGACGACGACAACTGCTCAACATGGAGCAATGAGTATAGTAACGAAGACGAGTCGGAGCAGCACGAGCCATCATTCTCCACCATACCTTTACAAGGCTTGGTGGACGTCAAGGGGGTAGGATGGACAGTTCACTACAACATGGCTGCTGAGCATGAAGACACCCCTGACTCCACGCCAGGTGATAAGCTTGGGGTGGTAGAACCACAAACAGATTCTTCAGGGGGTATTTTTTGCTCAGAAGATGATTGGATGACTCAGACGGTACATGAAGATTTATCTGAGCATCCAACCTCAAGTGAAGAGATGGAGAGAGAAGATATGAGTCCTTAAGATGGCGTCCAACCTCTCTCATCTATCTCATCCTGTGTCGACATCCCATGACCTTCATTTTCAAAATCATATAATGAAAGGTACCCTGAGGATGAAATGTCGAAGAATTCATCCTAGTGCAGTTCAAGCCACTTCCAGCACAAAGATGACTTCACCAAGTCGTCAGATTTCACTTCACTTTTTCGGACTCAGTAGGGCCAACACATCCACCTATTCTACTCTTACTATGTGGCGGAACCCGTCGGTAAGACACAGGTGACACTGGTCCCAAAACTTAGGATTTGGGATCCCAGTGTCGGTATCGTGGGGCAACCACCCCCTTTTTCTCTTACCCACCCTCCCGCCCTTTTATTACAATAAATTTTTCTTTTCATGTTCTTATTGGTTAATTTCTTTCCTCTAACTATATTGATATCCTTGCACACATGCATCATCTTTAGAACTTCAATAACTGTTGTTAAACTCATACATTCCTGCCTCACTATTTCAAGTTTGAAGTCTTGCTCGAGGACGAGCAAAATTTTAAGCTTGGGTGGTAGGATTCGCCCTTCTTTTCTCTTCACCCTTCTTGCATGCATGTCTATTTCCTGCATTTAGTCTTAAATTTTTAAAATTTTCAACTTTTTAGCTTTGCAATTATGGCTATATGGTGTGAATCTAATAGATAAATGATTTATTGTATGCCTAGATGCACAATTTTCATCTTAAAAATTGCTAGACCTTTTGCTTGACTTGCTCTTTGACTCTTTCCTTGAGTTTGGAAATAAATATAAGGTTATGTCTATTTTTCATAGCTTAAAGCTAAATTCCCTTGATCTATGTCATGAATGACACATCCATGATAAAGGACCGTTGGAATGAGCTAAACCATGATTAAAGTCTCCTAGCTGCGAATTTCACAAGGTTGCCTCTATTCTAAAGATTCTTGAATCATAATTGCAACTTTTCACATAGGTGTCAAGCAGATCATGATGAGTTTTGAGCTATAATCAAGATAAAATATTTTTCCTTGATGGACTACGTGCCTTCTCACATTAGATTGAGTCAAAAAGATGAAAAATATAAAATGTGCAAAAGTGGCTTGGCCGCCCACAATATCCCAAAATATCTATATAGTTCTCACCCAAGCCTACAAATAGAATGCAGATGATAAAATCCTGAGTGTGAACAATAAATGAGTGTTGTTTTCTCTTTTAGGAGAGTTGAGGATGGTGCCCAGCCGGTGTATGATTGCGCTCATGAACGCGGATATGCCATTCCTGGTAGTACCACTCTAAAAGCTCATTAGAGAGTCACTAGGAACCCCCTAGGTGACCTATGAGACAATCTCAGTAGCAGGGTTGGTTCGGGCGTAGTACGAGGAGTTCATCTCACTACTTTGGACCAACTGGTTTGGACTGCAGGGACTGTTGCTCGCTACATGGACCAACCTGACGCAGATCGAGATCCTCATAAGCCATTAGAGTCTTTTTGCTTTGTTTCTTAGGACATAAATAAGTGAGAGGTGTGCTATTCCTGATTGATTTCCATGGATTCATGATGATGGCTTATTGCTCATCACCCGCGTGATCACCTATGTGAAAACTCTTTCATGTTTAAATAATTATGGTTCAACCCTCATGAGTACCGACAGGTTGTAGTGAATTTTCTTAATCTTGCCTGGAAACTCTTTGATCTTGCTTTGGTAGGATTGTGCCTGACAGGTGGGGGTTTGTTCTGAAAGGACATGGATCAAGAGAAATGATGTTTTAAACTGTTTTTCTTAACCTAAGCATTTATTGTCAAGCTTAATTTGGATGTTATCTTTTTGTTCTTTGAGCACAGCCTTGCTTGAGGACAAGAAAGTTTTAAGCTTGGGGTAGCTGATAACACCCAAATTAGTACATATTTTCTATGCATTTTATCTATAGTTTTGTGCCACTTTAGTCTTAATATGCACTCTTTTGTTCATGTTTTATGCTTTCTGTCTTGCATTAGATAAAAGTAGTAAAAATAGCCAATAATGTAGCTAATTAGCCAATTTTTGACTTACATGCACCAAAACTAGCCAATTTTGGGACTCTCTAGTACCGAACCTGAGAAGACAAGAATTCCAGCAGCTGCCTGATATGGTTGGGTGATACAGCTGCCTGATAGGGCCTGGCCGATATGGCTGCCCGATACGGCCTGGCCGATATGGCCTGGCCGATACGGCCTGGCCGATACGACTGCCTGATACGGTCTGGCCGTTACGGCCTTCCTGATATGGTTTGGCCGATACGGCCTTCCCGATATGGTTTTCCTGATATGGTCTGCCCGATATGGCCTGCCCGATATGGCTGCCGGATACGCCCTGCCCGATATAGCTGCCTGACACTCCCCCTGCCCGACACGGTCTTCGGGCGACAGTCATATTAGCCCACCTAATGCCTCAAGATTGAAGCCACGAATGAAGGACATGTGGACCAATAAAAGCTACAACTCCCATCAACTCGCTGCCTATAAATAACAGCTACCAACCTATAACGAGAGGAGGAGCCAGAGGGAGGACCCTGCAAGAGCTAGTGCCTAGACTAAGGAGCTAGTGTGTCGAGTTCCCCAAAAGTCTATTGTCCGATACGGTTTCCCAATACGGTATGCCCGATACGGTTGCTCGATACGGTCTGCCCAATACGGTTGCCCGATACGGTCTGCCTGATATGGTCTAGAGAGAGAGAGACGAGGAGTCCAGAGGGATGAAGAGAAGACCCAAGGGCCAAGATCCGACCTGCACAGAGGCTGAGGAGCGAGAGCCACCTATCCTCTATGGGCTATATCTCTTCCTTCTTCTCTTTCATTCTACTGCATTCCTTTGTTTCTTATACAAACGATGTTTATCCATCTTTGTTCGGTACTAGCTATGCTTGTCTATGGCTAGTTAGCTCCTTCTTGGCTATGTAGCCCGATCTGGGCATGTTTATATACTTTTTCCTTAAGCAAGTAGATTCATACCAGATCTAGTATGTTGCATGTTCTATTTTCTCTTTGCAAGTTATGATTGCTAGTTTGGTTGATCTCTTACTCGCTTGAACTATTGTTTCTGCCTGTATCGAGAGATCTATTGTAGGAATAGCTAAGAGACGATATTTTAGATCTGAACCTGAGAGGGGGAAGATTCGAGGTATTCTGTTCCTAACACCCCAGAATATCCTAAGACCCGAGAGGGAACTTAGTGTATTCTGAGGTGTTGATATGTCATTCCTCGAGAGAGGGTCATTGGCATATTATTGATGGTTTTAGTCACACATCTTGAGAGCGAGTGGGACGACCCCACATGACATATGCCACCGTGCATACTAGATGCTTGCTTGGGTGCTCAAGGGTTGTCTACGCTAGAGAACGAGTGCACAGACTGCCCCGTTTGTGGTTACATAGCCAGGAACTCTCTTTCTCTGTTTAGTAGAATCACGAGCTATGTTTTATTTTGTTTTCTTTTCTTTGTTTTGTTTTATATCGTGACAACCTGCTAGACTAGTTCTAGCACTTACTTTTATCGACTATCGTCTTGGCTTATCTGACTAAAGAACGAGATCTGTGGCGTCCTAAACGTCACCACGTCCCTGTGTTCGACCTCGTATATCTACTTCGACCCCGTAATAAAGTTGCGGGGAACTAGAAGGTTTCAGGTTATAAATTTAAAGCTTGATTCCTTCCTTTGTCCCGTGTTCATTTTCAGACATGTGAAAAAGGCCGATCATCTATCTCCTCCCCATAGATCTCTCTTAGAGGGTTAAGGCATTGTATTGGATACCACTCAGAATTCAGTTTCTTGAGCAATAACTTAGCTAGAATATCAACTAGGTTATTGTATTTCCTATTTATATGTTGTATTCTCCATCCATCAATATGGCTTATTGATTCCAAAATCGGATGGCATACTGGGCCATACATCCCACTCATTCATGTCTCCTTGTACCATCTTGCAAGAGGTGTTTGAATCTGAGTAAATTTGTATGTTGTATATGATGTTGATGTCTGCGATTTGTGTGCCTTGTAGGACAACATATAGTATTGTATTGAGAGTATCTATACCTTTAATCATACTGTGTGAGTAAGTCATTTAATTCATTTTTTCATCTATTGCAATAACACAAGTCATTTGTTTTATTTATTGCTTGTCTTCAGCCACATCTGCATTTATTACCATCTTGCCTGCATGCTGAGGTGAGGGTTTATTTAATTGATGTATTATTGGATTGCAATCATCTTGGAAACACATTTAAAAGAAGATGAGATCGTCTTAATTGACATGGAATATCTTACTATAGATGTTTTAGACATTTACATCTAAATCAAATTGTGACTCATAATAAGGCTTATTGGAAAAGGCAGATCCATGTATCCAACCGCAACCTGGTTGGAATGAGGCATAGATGATCATGATGATGATGGTGATGACGACGTCGACGAAGACAATGATGAATGAGTCAACCACCCTGATATATACCAACACTTTCTCCATTACGACATCCATGCAAAATAAAAGATGGAATACTTAAATCCATATGTTTCTAGAATCCCATCAAGATGTACGCTTCTTAAAGCATCAAAAACTTCCATATCTTTTGAAATGATTTTCATGAGTTTCTTGCAAGAAATAGTGTTTTGAGGTCATGAGAAACATTGATATGGAAGAAAAATAGAGAATGAAAATAACCTTCCATATCCACCTCAATTTCCTCATTTTGAGCCGCCGCTATGGGAATAATGTTCTTCTCAAATTTCCTTCCGGTAGGTGGTAAAAATAAAGAGAGAAAGGGCATTTAGGAAGAGGATTTTGTTGTGTTTTATCTGATGAGGACCTGATAGACAAGGGGGTAATTAATCATCACTTCTCCGTGTAGAAGGCCCTCTACAATATGAATCTCTTCTCATCCTTGTTCAACACGAATCTATCTCATCAAAGGACCTCTCTTCTGATCCATTGAAATTATATCTTTCTATATCATGTCAACCGCTGTTTTTTTTTCCTGATGGCAGCTTGTCTGTCATCTCATACTTAGCCATGATCTAGTTCAGCATCTTAACCTTCACACAAACATCCCCAACCCTTTCCCACTCCATATCTTCAACAACCCTTTGATCTTTTATTGGCCTACATAGGAAGGGTGTCGTTTGCCAACTATATGTGGCCTAGTCCATCTATGACCAATTTGAGGATTTCATGTTCTAATAGTATATCTAATATGATAGATGATCAGAGTATAGTGGAACATAGTGAGAGGTTTTGCATACTTTGATTGAGAGAGAGAGATTGCATATGGAGAGCATTGTTACATAATATTTTATTGTTAAAGCATATTTCATTTTGTTATAAACCACAACACCAGTCTGAATGATTTTCCCGTAGTGGGTAGGATGAATGCAACCACCCTTACTATAACGAAAAAAGATAAGATAGGCACGCAAAGCATGTTTTTTGCATTTCCGTGATTGACCTACACTGGACATCAAAATCAAACCAGAGAGGTTGAATCAAACTTGTACCGAAGGGAGGTGGAGAACGCTGTAGGAGACACAAGCGAGTATGTAGTCCTTGAGTTTCCCCTCCGGAGAAAGGATTTACGAGCTAGAGGCATCTGTTCGGATTTGCTACTTTTGTGTGAACATGTAGTACACTACATCATTGTTTGTTTTTTGACACGTGTACAACACAATTAAAATATTAGTTTAGATTAAATTGAGACGACAGGAGGCCTTGAAATAGTAGGCAGTGTAGGCTACTCTGTTCACAGGGAACTAACAGATCTTAAGACTAAATGATATGTGGGTGAGACAAAGTTAAGAGGGCTGCTCGAAGTTGACGGTTGTCATCATACGCAGGGGTGTTGGTTACACGATCGCCATGGAGAGGATTGAAACTTATATTATCTTCTGCCAGGCATTTTCCAGTATGGGCACCATTAGATTTTGGGTGTTTCGCCGGTGTGGGCAACCTTAGATTCCCCCCCTCTGCCCCAAACGTTTACTGGATCCCAAGGACTACCCATAGTCTTAAAGGGATTCAACGGATTTGCAGCCTCTCATTTTCCCTTACTGGTATCATCGAAGTCTTGGGCTCATGATGAGCATGTGGACGAAAGCTTTAATTATTGGAAAAAAAAACAGTTTAACACATTTTGTAAAAACATTTACCAATATAGCACATTTTGCAAAATATTTCCCAAAATAGCACACTTTGGTCTGAAAACACTATTTTATGTGGAGCTTTTTGTAATCAGAACTGAAAAATGTCGTAATAATTTGCGTGTCTATTTTTAAACAAAAAAATTGAAAAAAATAAAAAAAATTGGAAAAATGTCACATGAAGTGCAAATTGAAAGCGCCACTTCATGTGGCGCTTTTTAAATTTTTTATTTTTTTCAAAAAAAATATTTAAAAGTAGACACAATTATTATGACGATTTTCAAACTTGCATATAAAAACGTTACTAAAAGTGGCGGATTTCACACAAAGTGTATTATTTTGGGAAATATTTTACAAAGTGTGTTATATTGGTAAATATTTTTATAAAAATGTGCTAAATTAGTTTTTTTTCCTTAATTATTTATCACTTAACACTATAATTTTTATGATTGAAATGGATGTTTCGATCTTGTTTGGTGCAACCAATGGGTAGTACTCTGGGGTTCAGATAGCATAGCTGTAACATCTTTGTTTTCTAAGATCATTTTAATAGGAGCTGGACCACTGAACTGCGCACAGATCTGTTGTCATCTTGATTTAAAAAACTAACGGTACACTGCATGCTCAGCTTCTGTTTTAGATGAGATTAGATCCGGAATCGCCTCTTTAACAAGTGGCACCAGAAGGTGTTGTGTACGTCAGTTAGATTTCACAATCGACCATTTTGCCCCAGCAACTTGCGCCTATTGTATAGATTCGTGTGAAGTTATTCACGTGCCATTATATGTTCCATTCGTTGAGGTTAGCCCAAAGCGGAATACATAGACAACTCAAAACTGCATATAAAGGTAAGTAGTGACCATGTACATGGTATAGTACTTACAACTTGCGTAGTTGCAGAACTCCAGATTTTCCTAAATAAAGGGTTTGAGTGTACGAGTGTTGACTCGATTAATGACAACCCTGTACTATTCGTCGATATCAATGAAAACTAATGTCGAACAATTTCTATATAAATTGGGTTTGTAGCGGGTTGATCAAGTACATTTCATAAAACGCCAAACATGGTTAGTTACGCCTAAGGTAATAGGAATCCCCACAATCAAGGAATCCATGCATGTTTGATTACTTATTGATTACAATTACCACACCATTGTCGTGGTGAACCGTGTCGTTACTTGTGGTAGATCTCGATCTTTCTCCATTTAATTTGCCCATATAATTGGATTAGAACTTAACCTTGTCTTGCGCTTTAATATACAATGGGATGAGGTAAAGACATTGTTAGGTATTTCTGGTATTAGCAGAACTTGGGAAGGTCTAAGGAATTCTAGTAAGCGAGGAGGGTTATGAAATAAGCAATGTTTGTGATGGAAGGAGAAGCTTCTCTTAAAGAGGAAGGCTCCCCTTACCATGCGGCTCTCCCTCTCTTTCCTTGCGTCGGCTAGGTTTCCAACCCTCCGTTAGTCCTATGTCATTCGAAGCTCCATTATGCAATCCCACCTTCTTTAGAAGAAGTAGACTTATTGGGGAATCAGGACATCAAATAAAGTAACAGAAATAAAAAAAAATTATGTCTGAATCCTAAACCAACAAATAGCGTTAATAACAATGTATCTAGGAAAAGAGTTTGTGAGGTATATACCAGGTCTTGGACTAAGTCCAACGATAATTCTGGCAAGGTCGTGCTTCTTCTTCAATCAACACTCAAACAATCATCATCAACGATCTCTTGGTGTAACACCACAAACAGTGGCTAACAACATTCTCGTAGTGTAATGGCGACGACCTCCACTCCCCTACACAGTCCTCACAAATCATCGGAAACTCTACATTAAGCTACCAGAGCCAACATGAAGGAGTTGTCCATTCTATACCAACGTGCTAGTGCTGACTTATTCTCCCTAGCTGTCCCTTCCCTTTACGGGTGAGACTTGCTTTGGGCCCTCATGTTACTAAAACTATGAGAGGACAATATTTGTCAACGTTAGTTGTGTCTTCTGAAAGTCTTGACTACTCTTTTATTTATAGGAGGTTCAAATTTTCTAGATCAACTAGGAGGCAAAAAGACGAATTCATAAATTTATGGTTGTTGTGGATCACAAATCTGTCGATTCACATTTTGAACCGGTCGATTCGCACGTGAATCGATCGACTCAACACTTGAATTGGTTCATTCTCTATATTTCCTATTCACAAATACACTGGCTTTCAATGTGACGATTAATATACTATATGACTTAAGCATCAACCCTTAGTCCAGACTTACTGATCACCCAACCAGTTGATTCACAATCTGAACTGGTCAATTCACATTCTGAAATGACCGGTTGATTCACATTCTGAATCGATTCATTCAGATTCCAGTTCAGCTAATGTACAACTAACGTTGTTTAAATTGACTACACACTTGAGTTGAATGACTCACATTTCCAGCCAGCTAGTTTTTAGACAATGTTGTTTGAATTGACTACCTAAATAGTTGAGTAATCCAGTTAAACCTTATTCACGAGTAAACTCCTATTCCAAGTGCATCCTATGTGTGTGACCGTATAGGCCCCAAGATACGTTGGCATTAAATGTGCATAACTAATTCATGGAATCACAAGATATGAGTCATATCTAGCAACACATCATTTCTATTCAAATAATTGTATAGTTGGATAACAACTTCAACGTATAATCTGTGACTGGTGTTATTGTGAGTTCGTTTGTCTACAATATCCAGATTGAACTCGAGGCATAAAATCATTATGATCTAAGTGTTCAACATTTCCTGAACTAGAGTAGATTGTATGAGATGCATGTGAGTTCACATATCTTATAGAGAGTCACATGAGTATGGACATACCTTTCTCAGACTCTCTTATCAAGTGGCCAGGATATCAATCTCCTATGAGAAGGAAAATTCCTATATGCATCACTCACAATCAATCCACATGCATAACAATGTACTCGAGCATTACCTTTATTAAAACCCTTATTTCAAAGTCACATTGGATGATGTCAAAATAAATTTAACAACATATGATGAGTGTAGTGACTTCAGATCTGAGAACCACAATCACCACTATCACTATGAGAGTTCATTCTGACTACCATTCCATGGACTCCATATATTACTCTCAAGGTGGGTCCATCTAATACATTATTCTTTAAGATGTACCTATGTGTTTGAGTTGATATCCCATATCATGACTAATGACACTCTATCATCTATCAACACACACTCTAATCTATGTATTATTGTTGTCTATCTTGCTTCCATAGTAATATTCGACTAGGGACATAACAAGCATGTACTCTTATCATACTTATGATCGCAGGTCCTAAACCAAAAGACATATGTCATCGAGTAACATCACTCTTTAGACATCTACTATGTGTATGTCATCATCTCATGATAAAGACAAACATAACAAACAAATTACCTTTATAATTATTAAATCAAGTATATGATGTCCTATTACAATCATCCTATGATTGGCTCTATGGGCATAAATACCAATAGACTCCCACTTGCACTTAGATACAATCACTTGCAACTCTTATTCCAAGTGATCTTAACATGACCATAATGTTTCTATTGTGCAAGTGCTTTTGTAGCGGGCCAACAACATTTTCTTCTAGTCGGTACTTTGGATGTCTTTACATCTCCTTACTATATGACCACTTATATGAGATGAAAATGTCATAGTATGCTACCTAGGATTTCTTGCCTATCCAATATCTCCTAGTATTTCTACTATGTCATCAGTAGTTGGAACCTACAACAAGTTCATATAAATGAACTTGATCCATACAATATCCTTCGCTATGTTCATAACAACAAGGTACTCATCTTCTATTTTAGAATTAACAATTGTCTCTTGGTCAAAACTTTTCCATCTTACAGTTCTATTTTAAAGTCAAACACAAATTCGGACTACAATCATTATCTTCTTTGTAATTTTAGAAGCTTACATTGGTGTAAACTTTTACACCCAACTCTTCCTTTTCACCATAATCAGGGAATTAATGCTTTTACTGCTTCTCAAGTACTTAAGAATGTTCTTTATGGTAGTCTAGTGACTTCTACTAGGATCTGATTGATATCTCCTCATCATGTCTAATACATACGAGACAATGGGATAAGTACATAACAAGGCATACATAATAGATCCAATTGTAAATGCATATGACATCATACTCATGTGTTATTATTCTTCACAAGAAGTAGGACATTTAGATCTGGGGAGACAAATTCCATGGAACATGGACACATTTTTCTCTCATTCAGTCATGTATGTTGAACCCCTTTAGCATCTTGCCAATGTATGTGCTCTTACTTAGTTAAAGAAATTGTCCTAATTTATATTTGTAGATCATGATTCCTAAGATATAGGATGTTTCACCTAAATTCTTCATATAGAAGGTATTTCCCAAACAATTTCTAATATTTCTAGGATAAGGACATTATTCCTCATCATTAGGTAATATATATATATGCTCCTACTAACCTTTTTATAATCACATATTTTATCTTCATTTCGAATAAGGTTAAACTATTTGACTATCTTATCAATTTGAAGATTTCAACTCTGATGTGTTTGCTTCAATCCATATATTGACCTTTGTAGCTTATAGACTTCATTTGCAATAACTGGATTTATAAAACCTTTAGGTTGTGTCAAACACACATCCTTCACAATATTCTTGTTAAGGAATGTGGTTTTAATATCCATTTGTCTAATCTCTTAATCATATTAAATTGTATTGGCTAGCATGATCATGGTGGATTGAACCATGACAATTGGTGAAAAGATATTGTTAAGTTCAACACCTTGAACTTGTTTGAAATCCTTTGCAACGCCTTCAACTTCTTGAAGACCCAATTGCACCCTATGGGTCTTACCCCTTCAAGTGGATCCACTAAGGTCATAGCTTGTTGATGTACATGTAGTCCAACTTAGGTTGAACATATTCAATCCATTTCTCATACTCTAGTCCCTCAGTAGCTTATTGGTAGGTTTTTGGCTCGTTGTTTATGACCAAATTACCGGTTTATTGAGAAATAAGATATTCTAATCTTTCATACTCAAGACATGTCCTACTAGATCTATGAGGTTTCATTGTCACATAAGGATCTTCAGATTCCACAACAATTTTGTGATTCTCCTTGTTCCCATTGTACATCTTTAGGTTCAATGTTTTCTTGTTGATCTTGAACTTTTTGAGTTCTATTTATCTCCCACTAATTCCTTTGGAATTAAGTTCCCCTATAGGAATATAGCCATCTAGGCAACAAAAACTTTTGTTGTTGCATTGTAATATAAAAATGTATTCAACATCATAACACTTGTGGATAATGATTTTCAAGAAACTATTTTTCTTACACAAGATTTCACTCTTAATCTTTATAAAATATATATCTATACACTTCACATGGCATATCTCATATGATGTCTTTAGATGGTACATTATGTAGTGTAAAGCATGTGCGAAAAGGAAATTGGAAGATCAACTAGATTTATTGATGATTGCACCATGACTAACAAGGTGTGATTCCTTCTTTATGATACATCACTATGTTTGAAGTGGAGTTCATTGTGATACATTATCATAGTCTCCAGAAGGTCCGAAAACATCTTGGTTGAAAATATTTTCCACGTCGATCATATCGAAGTCTTGTAATATTTATACCAAGGTGGTTATGTACTTCGTTCATGATCTTTGTGAACAGTTCAAGACATTTCAACTTGTTCTTCATTAAATACAATGTACCATATCTTCTGAGATCATCAACAAATATAATAAGGTACTTTGAATACTTCTAGCCTTTGTTCTAAAAGTTCTATATACATCAGTATGTATGAGGCCTAGTATAATACTCGCTGTCCCACTACTTCTAGTGAAAGGTGTTTTTGCCCAACAAATAAGACTCACGTGTATCTATTGGTTCAAAAACCAAAAAAATCTAGACAACCATCATTATGCATTCTACAAAAGCATTTTCCAATGATGTGCTCTACATTACAAGGATATAGGTATTCATTATTTGAGTCATAAGTATGTGTGATACATATTTGTCTTTAGAACTATTGAGTATAGACTATGAGACACATGGCATTGTCATATAAGATCTTATCTTTTAAAACAAAACATCAAATATTCATAATATTCTTGTACATACAAGATACATGATGTTTTCAGTAATGGTAGTCATATAAAGCAATTCATAAATTCTATTATATGTCTATTAGATGAATGATGAATTCCAACTGAAGTGTCATGAACCCTTGCTCTATATAGTTCTAGCTTACTTCTTTTGGGGTCCTGAACTGGAGACCTCTATCTCCTTCGTCTTCATGTGTCCATTTATACAAAGAGGGTAGTTCCTTTTCCAGTACCTAAGATGGTGACAGTGGTGACACTTTCCTTCCTTATAGACTCGTCCCTTATCTTTCAGTGCAGAAGATTTCAGTTTCTGGATAGCTTTAGAAATCTTCTTAGCTTTGCATTTTCCCTTGGACTTCCCTTTCCCTCTTCTAATCATCATCAGATATTTGGGTTTGTCCTTCTTCATCTGTACTTCAACTATCCTCAACATGTCAAGTAATTTTGAAAATGTCTTATTAAAATTGTTCATGTTGTAATTGATGACAAATTGGCTCTACGATTCTAGCAATGACTGTAAAATCACATCTTTGGCAAACTCTTGGCCTAATGGAAATCCCCGTCAAGAAAGGTTCTTCACATACCCAATCAACTTGAGTGTATGGGGATCTACTGGATCACCTTCTGCCATGTTGCACTTGAACAACACCTTATAGACATCATAACTCTCTTATCTTGCCTAACCTTGGTATATGTTCATAAGAAGTGTTGCCATCTCAATAACATCCATGTTCTCATGTTATCTCTACAGATCATATTTTATTGAGAAAAACATCAGGAACTTGACATCCACAACATCTTCAGAGTGCTTCTTGTAAGCATCCATGTCATCCTTAGGCACGGTGGGAGTGGGTTCATCTGGCTATGGTGTCTCCAGGACATAGAGCTTGTGCTCTTGAGTAAGAATGATTCTCAACTTTCAGAACCAGTCATGGAATTAACTTATCCTTTTGAAAGATCAATCACAATGAAAATGTGTTTGTGTATCCCATTAGTTTCTATAAAAGAAAATTTGGAAATTTTATTCAAAACACTTTTGATTTGATTTGATAACATTAACAATATTACTTAGGGCCCTATTTAATTATCACTCCCACTATATTGTTCAAACTAAAAACCCTCACTATCAATTCAGAAGATTGCAGTATACAACCTTCTAGTGAGCCAAGATCCAAAATAGTTAAGTTATTACTTAGCCAACACTGGCGTTTAGAATCAATTGTAAAGGTAGGAACCATTTGTCAATTACATCTTATGTAATTCATAGTATGCACAAATACTTATCATACACCATTTGTATGCTTCTAGGCACTTAATCTCATTAAGATCACCTAGTCAAGCTTGACCCATAAATCCAACACAATAGTAATGAACCTTGCTTGGCAGACCCACATAACTAGCATCACACTTCCATTAGATAGATGGAGCACCATGCTTGGTCGATCAATCTTTTCATGTGTGCTACTTATTGAAAGAATCTAAGACTTAATAATTATTGATGCGTTTTCTATATAAGTACATATACATATCCAATTACCGCATACTTATAATATGTATCATATACATGTTATATCGACAAAAGAAAACATGTAACCATAGATATAAGTGTGATGGCTATGGCCATACTAACACAATTTTTTGGAGCCACAAAGAATTGCTACCACCTAAGGTCAACATCACATGTAGCAACCCATATTGGATAATATGTTGTTGGATAGGCCAGTTGCTCGACTAGACCATCCAATCAATTGGTTGAACTACTAGTCGTTTGATTGGCTGCAATTGATCGATCGAATTGCTCTTGCTCATGCGGCTGATTGGACTCCTCTAGTCAATCAGTTGGGCCACTAGTCAATCGATTGGTTCCTCCTGTCGCTGGCCTCCTCAGTCTTCTAGTCAATTGAATCGAATTCCCAGTCAGTCGACTCACGTGGTCCATAATTCCTTATCTATCCCAAAATAAAAATGATAATTGTCCTATTCCAAATTACTTATTACATTGTAAAAAAGAAACCTCAAGTTACATTCTAGGGAATCATACGAAGGAGAGAATTAGTTTACATTTGTAAAGGAGAGAGTCTCATTATACAAAACAAGTAACATAAGGAAAGAAACCAAACAACCAAGCATGCACATCCACAAGGGGTTTTAGCCATAACCTCGCATACATCAACCATCAAAATGATTTTAGGATGGCACATATTGATTGCATATATATCATATCATATATATATTAGGGACCATATGCGTTATTTAATTGAACATGTAGATTAATATTTTTAAATATTTGCATCATGTGAATAAAATAAATCTAATCATATCGATTTAAATCTCGATATACCATAAATTGATGTGGCTCTGATACCACTATTGTGGAATCAAGACATCATATAAGGAAACCCAAACAAAAAAATTAATACTCAAATCTTGAACCAACAGATCACGTCAACAATGATATATCTAGACAAAGGGTTTGTGAGGTATATACTTGGGCCTTGATGAAGTCCGACAATAATTCTTGCAACCTCGTGCTTCTTCTATAAGAAACACTCGAACAGTCGTCAGTAGAGGCCTCTGGTGCAATACCACGGACGACCATTGATGATGCTCTCCTAGTGTGATGAAGACATCCACAAACACATTACATAGTCCACGCAGACCACCTTGAACTCCATGTTGTGCTACCAAACTGAATGAAAAAGTATTGTCCCTTCAATGTCAGATGTTCTAGAGCTGACTTAGTCTCCCTAATTGTCTCTCTCTTTTATGAGTAAGACTTGCTTTGGCCTAGGACGTTACCACAACTATGAAAGGATAATGTTTATCACCATTAGTTTTGTCTTCTAAAAGACTTGACTACCCCTCTCTTTATAGGAGGGACATGGTCAGGGTTTCCAGAGCAATTAGGGGTCAAAGAGATAGATTTTCACAAAATTCTAGCTGTTGCGGATCATGAATTGGTTTGTTCACATTCAAAAATGGTTGGTTTATATGTGAATGGTCCACTCAATACTTGAATCGGTTGGTTCACTATATTTCCTATTTTCAAACATATGGGCTTTCAATTTTATGATTAGTGTGTAGCATGACATCAACATCAATCATTGATCCAGTGTTACTGATCACTCAATAAGTCTATTCACAATCTGAACTGGTCAACTCACATTTAGAGTTGGTCAATTCACATTCTGAACTAGTAGATTTACATTTAAGTTCAGCCACTATACATCCAATGTTTTTAAATTGACTTGACACTTGAGTCGGTCAACTCAACACTCGATTCGGTCGACTCACATTCTTAATCAGCCAATATTTAGCCAGTGTTAGTAAAATTCAATACCTAAATACTTTAATAATCATGTTAACCCTTATCATGATTAAACTCATATTCCAAGTACATCCTATGTGTGTGACCCTATAGGTCTCAAGTTACATTGCCAGTGAATGTTCGTAACTAATTTATGACATCATAAGCAATGATCGATATCTAGCAACACATCATTGCTACCCAAGTAATTGGAAATTTGGAGAACAACTTCAACCTTACTGTGATTGCATAGTTCCTTTGTCTCTGATAGATTGAAATTGGGGATAAAAACGAAATATATCTAGATTGAACTTGGGGAATTGAATCGTCATCTTCTCAACGTCAATGTGTGTTCCTTAAACTAGAGCACATTGTATGAGACACATGTGAGTTTAGATATCTTATATTGAGTTACATGAGTATGTCCATAAAATTTTCAATCTTTCTTATAAAGTGGCCAGGATATCAATCTCCTATAGGGGGGACAAATCCTATCTACATCACTAACAATCAATCCCCATGTGTCACAATGTACATGAGCATCACCTTTATGGCAACCCTTATTCAAGGTCACATTGGATGATATCAAAATACATCACAAGACATGTGATGAATGTAGTGGCTTCAGGTCTTAGAACCAAAATCACCACTATTACTATGACAGTTGATTCTAACTACCATTCCATGGGTTCCATGTATCACTCTCAATGTGGGTCTATCTGATACACTATTCTCTAACATGTACCTATGTGTTTGACATGATATCCCATATCATGAGTAATGAGACTCTATCATCAGTCAACACACACTTTGGTCTAATGTATTATTATTTTCTATTTTGTTTGCACAGTAATATCTAACTCGGGACACAACATGAATACATGTACCCTTATCATACATATGATCCCATTGTTCAGGTCCTAGACCTAAAGTCATATGTTATCGAGTAAAATCATTATTTAGAAGTCTACTATGTCTATGTCATCATCTCATGATTTAGACAAATGCAATAGATAGAATTAACTTTATAATTATCAGATCAAGTATATGATACCCTGTTACAATCATCATATGATTGGCTCTATGGGCATAAATACCAACACGGTATCCCTCGGTGTTATGCTTTCTCAAATACTGGCAAGACCTCAGGTCACACATAAGTCACCTTCCCAATTTTTCTCTCCCATTCTCCAATCTTCTATTTAATTCACCACCTCAAAACATTGAATTACATGTAGAAAAGTTGTTGTAGCATCCCAACATCTGTAACTGTCCTATGTCCAAAAGTAAAATTATTTCCTCATGGACTGACTTAATTGAAAAGACATGTTCTTGACTTCATAAAAAACTAGCCCAAACACTTTCATAACAACCTTAGTTCCCTACATTTGCATAAAAACCACACACACATCCCATCCCTTCCATAGTCTCCATTCTTAGCTTCCCCACCAAGAACCATGTATCTCATGGCTTCACCATAGGTGAGAGAGAACAACACTCATCCTTACCCAAATCCTTCAATAGGAAATTCTACTGCCATTGATTGAGAAAAGGGTTCTTGTTTTCTGTAAGTGTTGGTTTGATATGGTTCTAAAAGAAACCTACATTGGATTGATCTTGAATATATAGAAATCACCTATTGCAACCACATTGTACTAAATCATCTTGGTTGCATCACCTACAACGATTGTTGGGTGGACCAGATGGGAATTTTCAATATCAAAGATGGACATTATCTTTCTTTCTAGTGGTCCAATCCTGACACTCTCTTGATGCATGTTCATGATGATGTCAAGAGAAAATACTAACCTCTGGTATTTTTAAAAATTTTCAACTTGGTCTTCCTCACCAAACCATACCTCGAGTGTAACTCCAACTCCTTTGATAATGAATTGCCACAAACAACCCATATCGAATGTTGAAGGTGACTTCATTTACTTGTATCTCAATCATTTTGAAAAACCTACCTTAAAAAACCCCTATTGGGGTTCATAAAAAGGACAATCCTCTCTTGTGACAACCCCATAAGCTTCACCTATCTAGAGTCCAACCCCTACAGTCCACCTCAAACTCAATTCCAATTATAGTCACCATCACAACTTCCACCATGAGTTCTGACTCCACATCTTGTTGCATTATTCCATCTAAATTTGTCATCCATTCCAATAGGTTCCTCAGAGGAACTATATTATAAAGAGGTCATTTCTAGTCACCCTTATAACAGTCTTATGTTGCTTCCACTCTCCACAAACACATGTCTCTCTAGCACATGTATTTTTCAAGCTCTTATTATTCTTCTTCCTCCCTACCTACTTAAGATTTCAGTTGCATATCAATGGTTAAAGCTTTCTTTGATTAGTTTATAAACCATATTTGATATGCACCCTTCCCCTTCATTAACCAATAATTTCTAGATCACAAAACAAAAGATATAATACAAAAGACTATAAACCTTAGATTTTTGTCTTCTTTGGCATCAAGGTATATATATCTTTTAGTTTCTGAAGGTGAATTTTTTTGTTTCATATGTCTCTGACATGGTTGACCATTCTTCAAATGCCCTAAAAGGAGTAAATTTATAAAATAAACAAAAATTTAGGCCTTCTTTACTGACCTATCATGACACTCACTAATTAAATTACCCCATATATCCCAAAAATCCTTGTAGCAATATCTCTGACTTGATCAAACATATATTCTCTAGCAAAAAAACCTCCCAGAAATTACTTCACACACCGCAATGACTCTCTTCTCAAGACATCCTCCTACTCATAAATATTTTTTTTCATCACTATATAAGAAAACATCTTCCATCCCTCACACCTATGCTTTCACTATCATCTTTACTTTTGAAAAATCCATCATTCCTAGAAAAGTATCTAAAAGCCCCACCAAAGATCCATGTCCTTCCCCTATGTCAATCCATAAAGTTGTTAGTACTAAACCCTAAAACTTTTATCATGACACATAAGACCCACTCCCTAAAAAACCATTTGAAAGGAAACAATATCACGCACCACCTACCAAACCTCAAATTGCCCCCTATTTGCACTCCCTTCCACCATTCCATCCACACACCCTTATTTATCACAATACTCTCTATCATAGAATGAATCTTCTCTTCGTTCTAAACCCTTATCTCAACACAAACACCCTGATAAAACTGAACTGGAACTTGGGATGGAACATGACATTCAACTAATTGTACCCCTTCTATCATTTGGCATGCTACTTCCTTTACAATAGAGATATAGATTTCTTCCTTAACATAGATGATGGTCCAAAAACTTTACCCATCCTATACCAAACCTATCACCTCTCCTCCCACAGTTTGAGATAAAAGAACCTAAGCCCATATCTAGCATTGAGCCCCTATACATCCTCAATTCTACAGATAAAGTTAGAAATGATGATGGTTGTTCATTCTTTTTATACTACAACTTTATAGGATTGGAGTCACAAATTACTTGATGGGACACTATGTTTGGAGCAAATAATACTACCGAATTCCTCAAATATGACATCATAATAACTTGTCTCCCTGCCACCTTTTGTAACGACCCTGACCTTGGTTATGAGATAACCCTATTTGTTTTGGCAAATAAAGTTGCTTAGAACTTTAATATAATCCTCTAAGGTGTTTTGTTATCATATGACACAATTATGTTTCAAGTTTGGTCCCGATTGAATGTTGTTTGAGCAATTTTCCTTTGTTTTGGACCAAAGTGCAATTTACCCAAATTGAGGGGCTATAATGCAAAATGTCACATGTTTAATGTACCCCATGTGTTGTAGCATCATAACAGAGAGAATGATGCTAAGTGGTGGCTTGTGGAAAGCCCAAATTCTAAGCTTGAACTTGTTTGAACAATGTTGGTACCTTGTGAACCAATTTTGGTACAAATTGTAATTTACCCAAAACATGGGGTTGATACGCAAATTATCACCTCTAGAGTGTTCCTACTCCCTCCTAGTATCATATAGAGGAGATAGAAAGAAGGAGACACCATGTTTGATTCCATTATGAATGATGGTAATCTTGGTGAAGAAATGACCAAGAAAAAGGGTTGAATTTGAATGCTTAACTTGAGTTGTATCAAGTTGAAAAGCTTATATAAGAGTGCCTATCGGCCATGGAGCCCAAGGAGGTGTCCCATATCGTTTTGTGAACTCTTGGCAAAGTCCATATCATGAAAATTACCTCAAGGAGGTGAGGTGTGACGGCCAGCAATTTTCCTTAGAAAAAGTGTATCGACGTAACTTAAAATAGTGATTAAACCTAGATGACTTATCCAAATGGATAAGCAATGGACAAATTTGCATCTTAGATGATCCTCAACCTTTTTGAATGTCAAGATAAATGTTGATGCATGCATGTAGACGTGTCACCCATGCATGACACGTGGCACCTACTAGCTCAAAATGTTGACACCTCATTTTTGCCTTCCTTCATGAACAACAAGTATATATACCCATAGTTTCACCCCTTGGTGCAATTTTGCGACCCTTACCACCCTCCTACCTTAAGGTATCATGCATAAAGATCCTTGGGAAGGTATGCTGTGGTATCGTGCATAGGCCTTGGGATATCGCCCATGGCATGAGCATATCGGCCAAGTAGGTGAAATTGGCCATTTAAGGTGATATCGGCCAATAGGGTGAAGAGTTGAGTGGCATATCGTGCAAGTGAGTGCCATATCGTTCAAGAGGGTTGCCATATCGTGCAAATACACTAGTGTATCGTGAAATGGTGTTAAGGAGCAATAAGGAGCTCATACTTAACCCTAAGGTAAGGATAAGATCATCTTCAACTTTGAATTGAAGCATGATTTTAGGGTTTTGATCTTCTTTTCTTTTCTTCTTCACCAATTTCTTATCCATGGTGATTCCTTGTATATGAAGGAGTTGTGAACGAGCCTTGGACTTTTCATAAGTCATATTCAACCTTAGGAACGTGGATCTTTGGAGCTTGGAGCTTTGAAGTGGTTCTTAAGGTGGGTTATATAACTTGAACTCAGTCATGTTATTATTCATCACCTAAATTGCAATACTTAGTGAAATATTTTTAATTCTGAAATTTCCCAAAATAGTTGATGAAATTATGAGTTCTAGTAACTGCTTAGACTTGTTTCCATGAATTATATCAGTTAAACCAAAGGTCTAGAGCTTGAAGAAGATGGTGTCACTTTGTAAAAGTGATATCGGGCTCAAGCATATATACAAATAGCTATAATCCGATATAAGTGAAGAGTATCAAGTGCTATTGCACGATATGATCATATAATACATCATTGGTACTTAGTATCATGAGGCCTACATGACCTTGCATGACATGGTTGCATGACACATGACCTTGCACGATAGGGTTCACAATACACAACCCTAGACAACATGGTAGCCCGACATGGTGATGAGTTGATACCTCTTATACATCATGGGTGACACATATATGTACCATGTGCTCGACATAATCAACCCTACCCTACATGGATGGTGTTCATACACCTCTAGCCCGACATGGATGGTGTTCATACACCTCTAGCCCGATATGGATGGTTTTCATGTACTTCTAGCCTGATATGGTGACTGCTTATACATCTCCAACCTGATATGGTGAATATATGCATATGATTCAACCCTATACACCTTGTAAAGGTGAGAGCAAGACACTCTTAGCAGTGATGAGTGTAACACCAAGTAATGGTATGGCTAATACCTTAATAGGTGAAATACCTAGAGTGGTTGATAATGGTCAACCCTATATCAACAATGCCTTAACTCGAGATGAGTCCATATCGTTGGCAATGGTTGTATATTCTAAATAAGTGACTTATGACCAATACATTACATGATAAATGTCATGAGTTGATGCATAAAGTATTAGGATGGGAAATACCCTAATACAAACTAAGTGGATGAATTCAAGTAAGATAAAGGTGAGGAGGGAAGTGATACATCAAGACATGATAGATATCACATCTAACACCTTAAGATTTATACACCTTGATGTGTTTTAGATCCAATATATTTGGATGAGTGACACGTGAAGTGTGTCATGTCAATTGTTACATTGAGATGTAATGCACTTTTATAAGTGTAGGCTAACATGCTTTATGAAAAGGTTAATCCAAATTGATAAAATTTGATACAATCATATTGTGGTAAAGATGAGAGAGAAACTCATACGTTGTGTTCATAATTCATTTAATGATGAATGATGAGAATAAATAAGTATGATTGAATATTTATGTTATCAATATTGGCTCCTAGCTGTGTGAAGCAATGAAATAAGACTTGATCATTAATAATATGATCTTAAGAACCTAAATGGTTATTTATGGAAAACCCTAATGGAGGGTGATGATATGCAAGAGAAATCCTAACCCTAAAAAGGGAATAATGATATTACTTTGTGTTGCATGGTGCTGATATGAAAGCATTATAACTGTTATCATGAAATGCTAAACAAGCAGGTATACTCAGAAGATGAACATAGCCAGGTATGAGCTATGATGTTTCTTTTATTAAAGTTGTTAATAAGACATAATATGCCTTGTTTCCCATTAAGGGGTAACAAGAGGTGATATGAGCTTTGTGAACTATGTGGAATGCCTGTGCAGCAATAATCATAATTTCCTTGGTCAAATGACTTGAAGGTATTAGTTACCTAATAAGTGGTAACAAGTGTTCTATGATAAACTAAAGGTTGAATATTCATGATAAAGGGTTGATGTTACTCTGCTTAGTAGATCCTAGAAGGATCAATGTTATACATGTGTTTTAACTTCCTATTAGATAAGTGACATGCTACTCTATCAGGTTATAGCTGCAATGCTTTAGACAAGAATAATGTTCTAATATGATCAACAATGAATTAACTATTGTTAAACCATTACGATTCCTCTATTCAGATTTACCTTATTAAACTGCAATAATAATGTTTCTGACGGAGAGTTATATCTCTCGTTAGGGCAATTTACAATTGTCTCACCCCGTGGGAACCACATTTTTTGGTGGATGCTGACAAGGAGGTAGGAATCCCTCAGTAGGTGAAGGACAACAATAGAAACAATAGGGTCAATAGTGAATTCTCAGGCGGAGACACTGGCTGATATGTCTTGTATAGATGTACATAGAGTCCTATGTGTCATCTCTGTACTCTCAGGTCCTCAAAGTAGTACTCAGTGTTTTTGAGATTTTGGCTCAGTGCCTCAAGATTTTATACTGCCTGTGTTTAGTTTAATAGGGCAGTTGATGCTTGTAATTCTTTGAAAAAGATGATGCAGGACATGTAATTGTAAACTAGTATGTAATTAAATTACTTCAATTCTTTGTGAAAGAGTTTTCCTGTGTGTGGACCTCTCTGTAAAATGGTTTTAATTTTATTGATTTTTGGTAATCTGCTGTTAGTGATCGCTTCTGCTAAGTTAATAACGTTTTATTTGAACGAGGTGTCACAATTTAGTGGTATCAGAGCTCTAGATTTGCTGAGTCTACAAAGACATAGGACAAAGGTGTTGAGTTTGTGTTAGTGTCCTCCAGTATACCCTATAGCTACTTCTGCTTATGCAGAGTAAAGGGTGAAATTTATAAATGATTGGGGAACACGAGGAACACATTGCTAAGGGCAATGTTGTTGCACTAGGAGAGGGTGCATGGGATCAGGCAAGAGAAGAACAAGTACCTGAGAATTCCCATATTGACATGATCAGGTAGAGAATCCTATATTTATTCCCTTGAAGGATAGGTTGGGATAATAGTGATGCATATAGAAGACTAGACACTAGAATTACTGTTGGATCCTATATGGGTGATTAGATGCTCTAGAGGGGGGGTGAATACAGCTGAAAGCACTTAAACAAAACTCATTAAACCTTGAAAATATATGACAAGATAAGGTTGCTAAATAGGTAATTTGAGTGCAACTAAATCATGCATAGCAAGGATAAGAGAGATTGAACATGCACCAATTAGACAAGCTATTTAGAGTGGTTCCACACTTCAAACTAGAAGTGTGTCAGTCCACTTGCCTAGAGAGGTCAACCTCTAGGACTTCCAACAATTGAACTCTTATATTCACTTATAAGACTTACAATACATGACCAACAAATGACTTACCTATCCAATACAAAGAGTCTTCAACCTTACCAAGGACTTACCCACTGTGCAAGAGTCTTCGGCCTTCTCCAAGGATTTACCCACTCTTGCACAAGTTTTCGGCCTTCCAGGAATTACCCACTCTTCTTGGATCTTCCGCCTTTGACTTCACCTTCACTCGGAGAAGCTTCCACCAAGGTCTTACACACTTGAGCTTGAGTCTTCTGCCTTCTCCAAGGGCTTACCCATTCTAGCTCCAAATCTTTAGCCTTGATCTTCACCAAGGGATGCCTTCCCTTGTTCTTCTTCACCTCTCTTGGACAAGAGAGAGAACCTTCATCTTCATGATTGCAAATGAGAGAAGTGGAGGTGGTGGAAGTGAGAGCCTCACAAGATATACATGTAGGACTAGCTCTCTTACAGATTTCCTACTCACTCTAATGTATGTAGCAAGTGATTAAGCTTAGAGAGAGAGAGGAGGCTATAGGAAGCACTCAACTATAGAATAGGAACCTCACAAAGAGTTTGCAATGAATGCTCAACCTTGGAATGAAGCCCAAGGGGTCCTATTTATAGCTGGGGATGCCTCTTACCCATTGGGAACACTTGTGAATGAAAACTAGCCATTTTGTGGCTTGCAACGGATCTATTTTCACTTGTTGCAACTCCACAACGGCTAGAAACACTTTTCTGCACTTTTCTGTACAGTGCAATCGGTCGAGTTCTAATGGGTGTAACTCGACCGATCAAGTAGGAGGCAAACCGATGTTCAAAGGATCGGTCGAGTTTGTCCTGAGGAAACTCGACCGACCATTTCAACTGGAAATGGCCTACTACCCAATCGGTCGAGTTCTGTGAGTGCACAACTCGACCGATGCAATCTTTAGAAAATCGACCAAGGTTGATCGGTCGAGTTTCTGGGTGGGAAACTGGACCGACCAAGTGCCTATAATTGATTTTCAAATATTCATTTAAAGTGCTCTAATATTCGATCTAAGTGTTCCTGATATTTTTCTAAGCTTAATTACAAGTCATATAATCATTACAAGTGATTTACAACATGATTCTAATGGATATACATCATATTACAAAAACGTGCACTTGTATGACTTTGACTTGTCTTTTCTCCAATTTGAGATGTGCAAGTTAGGGCATTTGGAGTGTGTCTATACATAATCTGAAATTACTAAAGTAGAGACATTAGACACCAAAATGTGGAATGGTTAGTCATCATCAAAACATGGGTTTAGTCAAGTTAGACGTGAGTAAACATTGACCTAATTGACCTTGAGTCAACATTCTCCCCCTTTTTGAAGATGAAAAACCATTCCATAAATGTATTGAAAGCATTTAAGTAAATTCATACCTTTGGGGAAACCTAGGGGTTTCAATAGAATGGAGTTCATATGCTCCCCCTCAATTGATGCACATGGAGTTTTCATACTCCCCCTCAATTGATGCTATTTCTCCTGTATGGTTAGCTTTCATAACATTTATAGATACTACATCTTCTACTCATATATGTCTACACACCTCCCCTTTACCTTCTCCCCTTTACATGGACATTCTTCTCCTCTTCATGGAAGACATGCCTTCTTCCTCTTTTTAAAAGAAGACATTACCTTTCTCCCCCTTTGTCATTTCAAAAAGGTGGGGGTTATGAAGAAAAAAGAAACATCACTTGTTAAGGAGAAAGGAGATAATACAAATATATATAAGGAGAGTAGAAGATCACATATAGGGTCTTGTCCAAGCATAGAAAGAAAAGCAAGTTAAAACATATACTTGAACAACCCAAAATGCAAGATAAAGTGTTGCAGAAAAACAATAAGTTGCAATATTGACCCTCAAGACGACGGAATATAATCAAATACCATAAAAGCTCATGACGAAGCTATGAGTCTTTCTTAGAAGGTCGTTTATGCATGAAAAACATTAGTCTTGCACCAAAAATTGAAACTGGAGCAAAAGCTACATAAAATCAAAAAATACTCCAATTCCCACATATCATGTAGATCTATGAACCATGCATCACAATGTTATGCAAGCAACTCAAGATAGTAGATATGCAATTCAAGGAACAATCTTGAGCATGTATGAGACAAGATACAAGCATAGCATATAGATGAGCAAATATTCCAATTATAAACAGGGTTAGAACTACATGTATATGAACAACTAGTAGATGATATCACAAGTTAGGAATACTAGTAGGATCTAGATCATAGCAAGAGATACACAAGATAAATCAAGCTATGAGTAGATATAGAGATATATCCAAACAAAGAGATATGCAATTTTAGAAGCATGAAAGGATATAACTCACTAGATATGCATCCTTACCATAAGATGATTACCCCTATGAACCTCAAGGTTGTATCAACACAAGATATACACCTAGATAGATGTAGCAAGTTAGAGCACAACGGAAGCAATTTTTAGACACAACCAAGAGATCCAAAGAGATCATCATCAAAACCTACAAAACAACTCAAAGCAAGTAATTGCAAGATATAGGTATATACCAATTTAGAGCAATTTGAAAGATAGCGTTGTAAGCAAGATAGGCAATTTAGAACATTGAAAAATGCATATATGAAGGTACCAAATGAGAGTGCCAAAGAATAAGGCTATTGGTTGAGAAAATCTAGTTGAGAGGGAAATTCTCATTTAATAAGCCAACTGTGTATTCTGTGCACAGTGTTATCGGTCGAGTTCTGTGCATTGTCAACTCGACCGATGACAGCTGTTGGCAACACCCATTGGTGCCTATCGGTCGAGTTTCAATAGGGCAAACTCGACCGGCAAATCAGCTGTCAAGAAGCACATCTATTTCAAAAAAACATATTTAAAGGCATGCTAAAAATACAAACCATATCCAAACATGTCTAAGCAAGTTAGTAATGCACTATAGAAGCATTAGAAATAGTTTTTGAGCAAGAGTGTGAAGAGAATCACAAAATGCCACTTTTGACTCAAAAACCATATGTATAGTGCACACTAACTTGACAAAAACAAGTTAGAAATGGTTATAAGCAATAAAACCTTTACCTTTGTGCTTACCATTGCTTTTTCCACTTGTTGTCGCCCTCTACACATCTCACCTTTCTTCTTTTATGTGGATTGACAAGTCAATTTGCAAATCAATAGCTCAAGTCAATCCATATGCAAGTACCTGCAAGAAGAAAGATGAAATGGTCCCCAATCATGTTATTGGGTCCAGAGGGGTTAGTTTAGCAACCCAAGTCCTATTTCTCTTGGGTGCTTTCCTAAAAGGACAACAATTAGAATAATGACCAAATTCATTGCAATAGTTGAATGTGCCCATAGTCTTGGAACTAGAGGATTCTCCATGGAATATTGGAGGTCCTTTATCTTTGTTGTTCCCTTGACTACTATCATACCCAAAACCATGTCTACCAATTTGTTTAGTAGTATGGTGTAGGATATCATTAAGATTCTTTTTACCAACTAAGAATCTTTTCAAAGATGATCTCAAACTATCATTATCATGCTTAAGAGAAGCAATAGTCGAAGACAATTGATTAATATTATCTCTAGCATGCAAAAGATCATTTTCTAAGAAAAGAGATTTAGTTGAATAAGAATCTCTATCAATATGTAGACCAGCAACATCATTCTCTCTATTTGTAGAACTAGAACAAGATTCAGGCCCATTGATTTTAGCAAGCAAGGAGGCATTTTCTATTTCTAATTCATGCAAAACAAAATATTTGTCCTTGTTTTAAGATTTAAGAACATCAATGTCATGCATGAGAGAATCAACAATTAAAGTATGCTCTTCATTAGAACTAGGCATGAGAGGTTGAGCTTCTAGAAATTTTATCTTATCAAGCAAACTAGCATTTTCAAGTTTAAGAGAGTCTACTTGGCTAAGACAATCATTTTATCATTAAGCAAGCAAGAATTAGCATATTCAAGATCATCTAGTTCTATATGCAAATTATCAACAATTATAGCAAGCTTTTTCTTTTTCTTTTTAGAAGACTTATAAGAGGCACAAATATCATGAATAATAGCAATTAAAGATTCTTTATATAAAGAGTCTAGATTTACCTGACTTGAGTCTTCAATTGTTGATGCTATAAGGGCAAAATGGCATTCTCCTTCATCACTAGAGCTTGAGCTTGATCCTTCACATGAATCTTCATTTGAGCTTGAGTTGGAGGAGCCACTTGAGCTTGAGTGCCATTTCTTCTTGTGAAGAAGGGTCTTTTTGCCTTGTGGGAAATCTTCCTTGTAGTGACCCTTCTTTCCACATGTGAAGCACCGGATGGAGGAGGACTTGCCTTTGAAGGGTTTACCCTTGGAGTACATGGCATCTTCTTTAGCTTGAGAGGATGGAGAGACTTGTTCCATGATAGCTTCAATTTGAGCCTTCATTTCAGCCTTCTTCATTCTCTTTAGCTCTTTCTTCTCTTATCTTTCTACTTCCTCCCTCTTATCAAGTGTAGCTTCATGTGCTTGTAGATTTCCAATGCGCTCTTCAATAGGAATATCCCTAAGAGACCTTACTTATTCAATAGAAGTCACCTTGGATTCCCACCTCTTGGGGAGAGTTCTAAGGATCTTTGAGTTGATCTCTACACTAGAAATAGGATGTCCTAGAACAGCAAGACCATTCAAGATGGTGTTGAGCCTTGAGTACATGTTGGCTATGCTCTCCTCCTTTCCCATCTTGAAGTTCTCAAGAAACCCTTTGAGCATGTAGACTTTGCTTTCCTTCACTTGATCTGTCCCTTCATAAGTGATGCAAAGCTTTCTCCATACCTCATAAGCCGTCTCACAAGAAGAAATCCGGTTGAACTCGGAGGGGGTCATGGAGGCATATAAGATGTGCATTGCTCTAGCATTCAAGGTTGCTTTCATCAAGGCGGCTTCATCCCATTCTTCAATCTTTGTCTTTGGTTGAATGTATGGGTTGTTCACCATTTGCCACATCTCAAGACTTGATCCTTGGATGTAGAATTGAAGTCTTCTTCTCCAATAGAGGAAGTTGCTCCCATCAAAGATTGGAAGGCTGGTCGAGAGTCTCCCTCCTAGGTAGTCACCCATCTTCTCCTACTTGTTGAAGTATGTTTGGAGAAGACCCGCTATGATACCACTTGTTGGATCCTATATGGGTGATTAGATGCTCTAGAGGGGGGTGAATACAGCTGAAAGCACTTAAACAAAACTCATTAAACCTTCAAAATATATGACAAGATAAGGTTGCTAAATAGGCAATTTGAGTGCAACTAAATCATGCATAGCAAGGATAAGAGAGATTGAACATGCACCAATTTGACAAGCTATTTAGAGTGGTTCCACACTTCAAACTAGAAGTGTGTCAGTCCACTTGCCTAGAGAGGTCAACCTCTAGGACTTCCTACAATTGCACTCTTATATTCACTTACTTATAAGACTTACAATACATGACCAACAACGGACTTACCTATCCAATACAAAGAGTCTTCAACCTTACCAAGGACTTACCCACTGTGCAAGAGTCTTCATCCTTCTCCAAGGTCTTACCCACTCTTGCACAAGTCTTCGGCCTTGCAGGAATTACCCACTCTTCTTGGATCTTCCGCCTTTGACTTCACCTTCACTCGGAGAAGCTTCCACCAAGGTCTTACTTACTTAAGCTTGAGTCTTCTGCCTTCTCCAAGGGCTTACCCACTCTAGCTCCAAGTCTTTAGCCTTGATCTTCACCAAGGGATGCCTTCCCTTGTTCTTCTTCACCTCTCTTGGACAAGAGAGAGAACCTTCATCTTCATGATTGAAAATGAGAGAAGTGGAGGTGGTGGAAGTGAGAGCCTCACAAGATATACATGTAGAACTAGATCTCTTACAGATTTTCTACTCACTCTAATGGATGTAGTAAGTTATTAAGCTTAGAGAGAGAGAGGAGGATGTAGGAAGCACTCAACTATAGAAGAGGAACCTCACAAAGAGTTTGCAATGAATGCTCAACCTTGGAATGAAGCCCAAGGGGTCCTATTTATAGCTGGGGATGCCTCTTAGCCTTTGGGAACACTTGTGAATGAAAACTAGCCGTTTTGTGCCTTGCAAAAGATATATTTTCACTTGTTGCAACTCCACAACGGCTAGAAACACTTTTCTGCACTTTTCTGTACAGTGCAATCGGTCGAGTTCTAATGGGTGTAACTCGACTGATCAAGTAGGAGGCAAACTGATGTTCAAAGGATCGGTCGAGTTTGTCCTGAGGAAACTCGACTGACCATTTCAACTGGAAATGGCCTACTACCCAATCGGTCGAGTTCTGTGAGTGCACAACTCGACCGATGTAATCTTCAGAAAATCGACCAAGGTTGATCGGTCGAGTTTCAGGGTGGGAAACTGGACCGACCAAGTGCCTGTAATTGATTTTCAAAGATACATTTAAAGTGCTCTAATATTCGATCTAAGTGTTCCTGATATTTTTCTAAGCTTAATTACAAGTCATACAATCATTACAAGTGATTTACAACATGATTCTAATTGATATACATCATATTACAAAAACGTGCACTTGTATGACTTTGACTTGTCTTTTCTCCAATTTGAGATGCGCAAGTTCGGGCATTTGGAGTGTGTCTATACATAATCTGAAATTACTCAAGTAGAGACATTAGACACCAAAATGTAGAATGGTCAGTCATCATCAAAACATGGGTTTAGTCAATTTAGACGTGAGTCAACATTGACCTAATTGACCTTGAGTCAACATTCTCCCCCTTTTTGAAGATGACAAACCATTCCATAAATGTATTGAAAGCATTTAAGTAAATTCATACCTTTGGAGAAACCTAGGGGTTTCAATAGAATGGAGTTCATATGCTCCCCCTCAATTGATGCACATGGAGTTTTCATACTCCCCCTCAATTGATGCTATTTCTCCTGTATGGTTAGCTTTCATAACATTTATAGAAACGATATCTTCTACTCATATATGTCTACACACCTCCCCTTTACCTTCTCCCCTTTACATGGACATTCTTCTCCTCTTCATGGAAGACATGCCTTCTTCCACTTTTTAAAAGAAGACATTACCTTTCTCCCCCTTTGTCATTTCAAAAAGGTGGGGGTTATGAAGAAAAAAGAAACATCACTTGTTAAGGAGAAAGGAGATAATACAAATATATATAAGGATATTAGAAGAGCACAGATAGGGTCTTGTCCAAGCATAGAAAGAAAAGCAAGTTAAAACATATACTTGAACAACCCAAAATGCAATATAAAGTGCTGCAGAAAAACAATAAGTTGCAATATTGACCCTCAAGATGACGGAATATGATCAAATACCATCATATCTCATGGCGAAGCTACAAGTCTTGCTTAGAAGGTTGTTTCTGCATGAAAAACACTAGTCTTGCACCAAAAATTGAAACTGGAGCAAAAGCTGCATAAAATCCAAAAATACTCCAATTCCCACATATCATGTAGATCTATGTACCCTGCATCACAATGTTATGCAAGCAACTCAAGATAGTAGATATGCAATTCAAGGAACAATCTTGAGCATGTATGAGACAAGATACAAGCATAGCATATAGATGAGCAAATATTCCAATTATAAACAGGGTTAGAACTACATGTATATGAACTACTAGTAGATGATATCACAAGTTAGGACTACTAGTAGGATCTAGATCATAGAAAGAGATATACAAGATAAATCAAGCTATGAGTAGATATAGAGATATATCCAAACAAAGAGATATGCAATTTTAGAAGCATGAAAGGATATAACTCACTAGATATGCATCCTTACCATAAGATGATTACCCCTATGAACCTGAAGGTTGTATCAACACAAGATATACACCTAGATAGATGTAGCAAGTTAGAGCACAACGGAAGCAATTTTTAGACACAACCAAGAGATCCAAAGAGATCATCATCAAAACCTGCAAAACAACTCAAAGCAAGCAATTGCAAGATATAGGTATATACCAATTTAGAGCAATTTGAAATATAGAGTTGTAAGCAAGATAGGAAATTTAGAACATGGAAAAATGCATATATGAAGGTACCAAATGAGAGTGCCAAAGAATAAGGCTATTGGTTGAGAAAATCTAGTTGAGAGGGAAATTCTCATTTAATAAGCCAATTGTGTATTCTGTGCACAGTGTTATCGGTTGAGTTATGTGCATTGTCAACTCGACCGATGACAGCTGTTAGCAATACCCATTGGTGCCTATCGGTCGAGTTTCAATAGGGCAAACTTGACCGGCAGATCAGTTGTCAAGAAGCACATCTATTTCAAAAAAACATATTTAAAGACATACTAAAAATACAAACCATATCCAAACATGTATTAGCAAGTTAGTAATGCACTATAGAAGCATTAGAAACAATTTTTGAGCAAGAGTGTGAAGAGAATCACAAAATGCCACTTTTGACTCAAAAACCATATGTATAGTGCACACTAACTTGATAAAAACAAGTTAGAAATGGTTATAAGCAATAAAACCTTTACCTTTGTGCATACCATTGCTTTTTCCACTTGTTGTCGCCCTCTACACATCTCACCTTTCTTCTTTTATGTGGATTGACAAGTCAATTTGCAAATCAATAGCTCAAGTCAATCCATATGCAAGTACCTACAAGAAGAAAGCTGAAATGGTCCCCAATCATGTTATTGGGTCCAGAGGGGTTAGTTTAGCAACCCAAGTCCTATTTCTCTTGGGTGCTTTCCTAAAAGGACAACAATTAGAATAATGGCCAAATTCATTGCAATAGTTGCATGTGCCCATAGTCTTGGAACTAGAGGATTCTCCATGGAATATTGGAGGTCCTTTATCTTTGTTGTTCCCTTGACTACTATCATACCCTAAACCATGTCTAGCAATTTGTTTAGTAGTATGGTGTAGGAAATCATTAAGATTCTTTTTACCAACTAAGAATCTTTGCAAAGATGATCTCAAACTATCATTATCATGCTTAAGAGAAGCAATAGTCGAAGACAATTGATTAATATTATCTCTAGCATGCAAAAGATCATTTTCTAAGCAAAGAGATTTAGTTGAATAAGAATCTCTATCAATATGAAGAGCAGCAACATCATTCTCTCTATTTGTAGAACTAGAACAAGATTCATGCCCATTGATTTTAGCAAGCAAGGAGGCATTTTCAATTTCTAATTCATGCAAAACAAAATCTTTGTCCTTGTTTTCAGATTTAATAACATCAATGTCATGCATGAGAGAATCAACAATTAAAGTATGCTCTTCATTAGAACTAGGCATGAGAGGTTGAGCTTCTAGAAATTTTATCTTATCAAGCAAACTAGCATTTTCAAGTTTAAGCGAGTCTACTTGGCTAGGGCAATCATTTTTATCATTAAGCAAGCAAGAATTAGCATATTCAAGATCATCTAGTTCTATATGCAAATTATCAACAATTCTAGCAAGCTTTTTCTTTTTCTTTTTAGAAGACTTATAAGAGGCACAAATATCATGAATAATAGCAATTAAAGATTCTTTATCTAAAGAGTCTAGATTTACCTGACTTGAGTCTTCACTTGTTGACGCTATAAGGGCAAAATGGCATTCTCCTTCATCACTAGAGCTTGAGCTTGATCCTTCACATGAATCTTCATTTGAGCTTGAGTTGGAGGAGCCACTTGAGCTTGAGTGCCATTTCTTCTTGTGAAGAAGGGTCTTTTTGCCTTGCGGGCAATCTTCCTTGTAGTGACCCTTCTTTCCACATGTGAAGCACCGGATGGAGGAGGACTTGCCTTTGAAGGGTTTATCCTTGGAGTACATGGCATCTTCTTTAGCTTGAGAGGATGGAGAGACTTGTTCCATGATAGCTTCAATTTGAGCCTTCATTTCAGCCTTCTTCATTCTCTTTAGCTCTTTCTTCTCTTGTCTTTCTACTTCCTCCCTCTTGTCAAGTGTAGCTTCATGTGCTTGTAGATTTCCAATGAGCTCTTCAATAGGAATATCCCTAAGAGACCTTGCTTCTTCAATAGAAGTCACCTTGGATTCCCACCTCTTGGGGAGAGTTTTAAGGATCTTTGAGTTGATCTCTCGACTAGACATAGGATGTCCTAGAACAGCAAGACCATTCAAGATGGTGTTGAGCCTTGAGTACATGTTGGCTATGCTCTCCTCCTTTCCCATCTTGAAGTTCTCAAGCAACCCTTTGAGCATGTCGACTTTGCTTTCCTTCACTTGATCTGTCCCTTCATAAGTGATGCAAAGCTTTCTCCATACCTCATAAGCCGTCTTACAAGAAGAAATCCGGTTGAACTCGATGGGGGTCATGGAGGCATATAAGATGTGCATTGCTCTAGCATTCAAGGTTGCTTTCATCAAGGCAGCTTCATCCCATTCTTTAATCTTTGTCTTTGGTTGAATGTATGGGTTGTTCACCATTTTCCACATCTCAAGACTTGATCCTTGGATGTAGAATTGAAGTCTTCTTCTCCAATAGAGGAAGTTGCTCCCATCAAAGATTGGACGGCTGGTCGAGAGTCTCCCTCCTAGGTAGTCACCCATCTTCTCCTACTTGTTGAAGTATGCTTGGAGAAGGCCCGCTCTGATACCACTTGTTGGATCCTATATGGGTGATTAGATGCTCTAGAGGGGGGTGAATAGAGTTGAAAGCACTTAAACAAAACTCATTAAACCTTCAAAATATATGACAAGATAAGGTTGCTAAATAGGCAATTTGAGTGCAACTATATCATGCATAGCAAGGATAAGAGAGATTGAACATGCACCAATTAGACAAGCTATTTAGAGTGGTTCCACACTTCAAACTAGAAGTGTGTCAGTCCACTTGCCTAGAGAGGTCAACCTCTAGGACTTCCAACAATTGCACTCTTATATTCACTTATAAGACTTACAATACATGACCAACAAAGGACTTACCTATCCAATACAAAGAGTTTTCAACCTTACCAAGGACTTACCCACTGTGCAAGAATCTTCGGCCTTCTCCAAAGACTTACCCACTCTTGCACAAGTCTTCGGCCTTGCAAGAATTACCCACTCTTCTTGGATCTTCCGCCTTTGACTTCACCTTCACTCGGAGAAGCTTCCACCAAGGTCTTACCCACTTGAGCTTGAGTCTTCTGCCTTCTCCAAGGGCTTACCCACTCTAGCTCCAAGTCCTTAGCCTTGATCTTCACCAAGGGATGCCTTCCCTTGTTCTTCTTCACCTCTCTTGGATAAGAGAGAGAACCTTCATCTTCATGATTGCAAATGATAGAAGTGGAGGTGGTGGAAGTGAGAGCCTCACAAGATATACATGTAGGACTAGCTCTCTTACATATTTCCTACTCACTCTAATGGATGTAGCAAGTGATTAATCTTAGAGAGAGAGAGGAGGTTGTAGGAAGCACTCAACTATAGAAAAGGAACCTCACAAAGAGTTTGCAATGAATGCTCAACCTTGGAATGAAGCCCAAGGGGTCCTATTTATAGCTGGGGATGCCTCTTAGCCTTTGGGAACACTTGTGAACGAAAACTAGCCATTTTGTGGCTTGCAACGGATCTATTTTCACTTGTTGCAACTCCACAACGGCTAGAAACACTTTTCTGCACTTTTCCTTACAGTGCAATCGGTCGAGTTCTAATGGGTGTAACTCGACCGATCAAGTAGGAGGCAAACCGATGTTCAAAGGATTGGTCGAGTTTGTCCTAAGGAAACTCGACCGACCATTTCAACTGGAAATGGCCTACTACCCAATCGGTCGAGTTCTGTGAGTGCACAACTCGACCGATGTAATCTTCAGAAAATCGACCAAGGTTGATCGGTTGAGTTTCAGGGTGGGAAACTGGACCGACCAAGTGCCTGTAATTGATTTTCAAAGATGCATTTAAAGTGCTCTAATATTCGATCTAAGAGTTCCTGATATTTTTCTAAGCTTAATTACAAGTCATACAATCATTACAAGTGATTTACAACATGATTCTAATGGATATACATCATATTACAAAAACATGCACTTGTATGACTTTGACTTGTCTTTTCTCCAATTTGAGATGTGCAAGTTAGGGCATTTGGAGTGTGTCTATACATAATCTGAAATTACTCAAGTTGAGACATTAGACACCAAAATGTGGAATGGTTAGTCATCATCAAAACATGGGTTTAGTCAATTTAGACGTGAGTAAACATTGACCTAATTGACCTTGAGTCAGCATTCTCCCCCATTTGGAAGATGACAAACCATTCCATAAATGTATTGAAAGCATTTAAGTAAATTCATACCTTTGGAGAAACCTAGGGGTTTCAATAGAATGGAGTTCATATGCTCCCCCTCAATTGATGCACATGGAGTTTTCATACTCCCCCTCAATTGATGCTATTTCTCCTGTATGGTTAGCTTTCATAACATTTATAGAAACTATGTCTTCTACTCATATATGTCTACACACCTCCCTTTTACCTTCTCCCCTTTACATGGACATTCTTCTCCTCTTAATGGTAGACATGCCTTCTTCCTCTTTTTAAAAGAAGACATTACCTTTCTCCCCCTTTGTCATTTCAAAAAGGTGGGGGTCATGAAGAAAAAAGAAACATCACTTGTTAAGGAGAAAGGAGATAATACAAATATATATAAGGAGAGTAGAAGAGCACATATAGGGTCTTGTCCAAGCATAGAAAGAAAGCAAGTTAAAACATATACTTGAACAACCCAAAATGCAAGATAAAGTGTTGCAGAAAAACAATAAGTTGTAATATTGACCCTCAAGATGACGAAATATGATCAAATACCATCAGAGCTCATGGCGAAGCTACGAGTCTTGCTTAGAAGGTCGTTTCTGCATGAAAAACACTAGTCTTGCACCAAAAATTGAAACTGGAGCAAAAGCTGCATAAAATCCAAAAATACTCCAATTCCCACATATCATGTAGATCTATGTACCCTGCATCACAATGTTATGCAAGCAACTCAAGATAGTAGATATGCAATTCAAGGAACAATCTTGAGCATGTATGAGACAAGATACAAGCATAGCATATAGATGAGCAAATATTCCAATTATAAACAGGGTTAGAACTACATGTATATGAACTACTAGTAGATGATATCACAAGTTAGGACTACTAATAGGATCTAGATCATAGCAAGAGATACACAAGATAAATCAAGCTATGAGTAGATATAGAGATATATCCAAACAAAGAGATATGCAATTTTAGAAGCATGAAAGGATATAACTCACTAGATATGCATCCTTACCATAAGATCATTACCCCTATGAACCTCAAGGTTGTATCAACACAAGATATACACCTAGATAGATGTAGTAAGTTAGAGCACAACGGAAGCAATTTTTAGACACAACCAAGAGATCCAAAGAGATCATCATCAAAACCTGCAAAACAACTCAAAGCAAGTAATTGCAAGATATAGGTATATACTAATTTAGAGCAATTTGAAAGATAGAGTTGTAAGCAAGATAGGCAATTTAGAACATGGCAAAATGCATATATGAAGGTACCAAATGAGAGTGCCAAAGAATAAGGCTATTGGTTGAGAAAATCTAGTTGAGAGGGAAATTCTCATTTAATAAGCCAACTGTGTATTTTGTGCACAGTGTTATCGGTCGAGTTCTGTGCATTGTCAACTCGACTGATGACAGCTGTTGGCAACACCCATTGGTGCCTATCGGTCGAGTTTCAATAGGGCAAACTCGACCGGCAGATCAGATGTCAAGAAGCACATCTATTTTAAAAAAACATATTTAAAGGCATGCTAAAAATACATACAATATCCAAACATGTCTAAGCAAGTTAGTAATGCACTATAGAAGCATTAGAAACAGTTTTTGAGCAAGAGTGTGAAGAGAATCACAAAATGCCACTTTTGACTCAAAAACCATATGTATAGTGCACACTAACTTGACAAAAACAAGTTAGAAATGGTTATAAGCAATAAAACCTTTACCTTTGTGCTTACCATTGCTTTTTCCACTTGTTGTCGCCCTCTACACATCTCACCTTTCTTCTTTTATGTGGATTGACAAGTCAATTTGCAAATCAATAGCTCAAGTCAATCCATATGCAATTACCTACAAGAAGAAAGATGAAATGGTCCCCAATCATGTTATTGGGTCCGGAGGGGTTAGTTGAGCAACCCAAGACCTATTTCTCTTGGGTGCTTTCCTAAAAGGACAACAATTAGAATAATGACCAAATTCATTGCAATAGTTGCATGTGCCCATAGTCTTGGAACTAGAGGATTCTCCATGGAATATTGGAGGTCCTTTATCTTTGTTGTTCCCTTGACTACTATCATACCCTAAACCATGTCTACCAATTTGTTTAGTAGTATGGTGTAGGATATCATTAAGATTCTTTTTACCAACTAAGAATCTTTGCAAAGATGATCTCAAACTATCATTATCATGCTTAAGAGAAGCAATAGTCGAAGAAAATTGATTAATATTATCTCTAGCATGCAAAAGATCATTTTCTAAGCAAAGAGATTTAGTTGAATAAGAATCTCTATCAATATGAAGAGCAGAAACATCATTCTCTCTATTTGTAGAACTAGAACAAGATTCATGCCCATTGATTTTAGCAAGCAAGGAGGCATTTTCTATTTCTAATTCATGCAAAACAAAATCTTTGTCCTTGTTTTCAGATTTAATAACATCAATGTCATGCATGAGAGAATCAACAATTAAAGTATGCTCTTCATTAGAACTAGGCATGAGAGGTTGAGCTTCTAGAAATTTTATCTTATCAAGCAAACTAGCATTTTCAAGTTTAAGAGAGTCTACTTGGCTAAGACAATCATTTTTATCATTAAGCAAGCAAGAATTAGCATATTCAAGATCATCTAGTTCTATATTCAAATTATCAACAATTCTAGCAAACTTTTTCTTTTTCTTTAGAAGACTTATAAGAGGCACAAATATCATGAATAATAGCAATTAAAGATTCTTTATCTAAAGAGTCTAGATTTACCTCACTTGAGTCTTCACTTGTTGACGCTATAAGGGCAAAATGGCATTCTCCTTCATCACTAGAGATTGAGCTTGCTCCTTCACATGAATCTTCATTTGAGCTTGAGTTGGAGGAGCCACTTGAGCTTGAGTACCATTTCTTCTTGTGAAGAAGGGTCTTTTTGCCTTGTGGGCAATCTTCCTTGTAGTGACCCTTCTTTCCACATGTGAAACATCGGATGGAGGAGGACTTGCCTTTGAAGGGTTTACCCTTGGAGTACATGGCATCTTCTTTAGCTTGAGAGGATGGAGAGACTTGTTCCATGATAGCTTCAATTTGAGCCTCCATTTCAGCCTTCTTCATTCTCTTTATCTCTTTCTTCTCTTGTCTTTCTACTTCCTCCCTCATCTCAAGTGTAGCTTCATGTGCTTGTAGATTTCCAATGAGCTCTTCAATAGGAATATCCCTAATAGACCTTGCTTCTTCAATAGAAGTCAACTTGGATTCCCACCTCTTGGGGAGAGTTCTAAGGATCTTTGAGTTGATCTCTCCACTATACATAGGATATCCTAGAACAACAAGACTATTCAAGATGGTGTTGAGCCTTGAGTACATGTTGGCTATGCTCTCCTCCTTTCCCATCTTGAAGTTATCAAGCAACCCTTTGAGCATGTAGACTTTGCTTTCCTTCACTTGATCTGTCCCTTCATAAGTGATGCAAAGCTTTCTCCATACCTCATAAGCCGTCTCACAAGAAGAAATCCGGTTGAACTCGGTGGGGGTCATGGAGGCATATAAGATGTGCATTGCTCTAGCATTCAAGGTTGCTTTCATCAAGGCGGCTTCATCCCATTCTTTAATCTTTGTCTTTGGTTGAATGTATGGGTTGTTCACCATTTGCCACATCTCAAGACTTGATCCTTTGATGTAGAATTGAAGTCTTCTTATCCAATAGAGGAAGTTGCTCCCATCAAAGATTGGAAGGCTGGTCGAGAATCTCCCTAATAGGTAGTCACCCATCTTCTCCTACTTGTTGAAGTATGCTTGGAGAAGACCCGCTCTGATACCACTTGTTGGATCCTATATGGGTGATTAGATGCTCTAGAGGGGGGTGAATAGAGCTGAAAGCACGTAAACAAAACTCATTAAACCTTCAAAATATATGACAAGATCAGGTTGCTAAATAGGCAATTTGAGTGCAACTAAATCATGCATAGCAAGGATAAGAGAGATTGAACATGCACCAATTATACAAGCTATTTAGAGTGGTTCCACACTTCAAACTAGAAGTGTGTCAGTCCACTTTCCTAGAGAGGTCAACCTCTAGGACTTCCAAAAATTGCACTCTTATATTCACTTATAAGACTTACAATACATGACCAACAATGGACTTACCTATCCAATACAAAGAGTCTTCAACCTTACCAAGGACTTACCCACTGTGCAAGAGTCTTCGGCCTTCTCCAAGGACTTACCCACTCTTTCACAAGTCTTCGGCCTTGCAGGAATTATCCACTCTTCTTGGATCTTCCGCCTTTGACTTCACCTTCACTCAGAGAAGCTTCCACCAAGGTCTTACCCACTTGAGCTTGACTCTTCTGCCTTCTCCAAGGGTTTACCCACTCTAGCTCCAAGTCTTTAGCCTTGATCTTCACCAAGGGATTCCTTCCCTTGTTCTTATTCACCTCTCTTGGACAAGAGAGAGAACCTTCATCTTCATGATTGCAAATGAGAGAAGTGGAGGTGGTGGAAGTGAGAGCCTCACAAGATATACATCTAGGACTATCTCTCTTACAGATTTCCTACTCACACTAATGGATGTAGCAAGTGATTAAGCTTAGAGAGTGAGAGGAAGCTGTAGGAAGAACTCAACTATAGAATAGGAACCTCACAAAGAGTTCGCAATGAATGCTCAACCTTGGAATGAAGCCCAAGGGGTCCTATTTATAGCTGGGGATGCCTCATAGCCTTTGGGAACACTTGTGAATGAAAACTAGCCATTTTGTGGCTTGCAACGGATCTATTTTCACTTGTTGCAACTCCACAATGGCTAGAAACACTTTTCTGCACTTTTCTGTACAGTGCAATCATTCGAGTTCTAATGGGTGTAACTCGACTGATCAAGTAGGAGGCAAACCGATGTTCAAAGGATCAGTCAAGTTTGTCCTGAGGAAACTCGACTGACCATTTCAACTGGAAATGGCCTACTACCCAATCGGTCGAGTTCTGTGAGTGCACAACTCGACCGATGCAATCTTCAGAAAATCGACCAAGGTTTATCGGTCGAGTTTTAGGGTGGGAAACTGGACCGACCAAGTGCTTGTAATTGATTTTCAAAGATGCATTTAAAGTGCGCTAATATTCGATCTAAGTGTTCATGATATTTTTCTAAGCTTAATTACAAGTCATACAATCATTAAAAGTGATTTACAACATGATTCTAATGAATATACATCATATTACAAAAACGTGCACTTGTATGACTTTGACTTGTCTTTTCTCCAATTTGAGATGCGCAAGTTAGGGCATTTGGAATGTGTATATACATAATCTGAAATTACTCAAGTAGAGACATTAGACACCAAAATGTGGAATGGTTAGTCATCATCAAAACATGGGTTTAGTCAATTTAGACGTGAGTCAACATTGACCTAATTGACCTTGAGTCAACATTCTCCCCCTTTTTGAAGATGACAAACCATTCCATAAATGTATTGAAAGCATTTAAGTAAATTCATACCTTTGGAGAAACCTAGGGGTTTCAATAGAATGGAGTTCATATGCTCCCCCTCAATTGATGCGCATGGAGTTTTCATACTCCCCCTCAATTGATACTATTTCTCCTGTATGGTTAGCTTTCATAACATTTATAGAAACTATGTCTTCTACTCATATATGTCTACACACCTCCCGTTTACATTCTCCCCTTTACACGGACATTCTTCTCCTCTTCATGGAAGACGTGCCTTCTTCCACTTTTTAAAAGAAGACATTACCTTTCTCCCCCTTTGTCATTTCAAAAATGTGGGAGTTATGAAGAAAAAAGAAACATCACTTGTTAAGGAGAAAGGATATAATACAAATATATATAAGGAGAGTATAATAGCACATATAGGGTCTTGTCCAAGCATAGAAAGAAAAGCAAGTTAAAACATATACTTGAACAACCCAAAATGCAAGATAAAGTGCTGCAGAAAAACAATAAGTTGCAATATTGACCCTCAAGATGACGGAATATGATCAATACCATCAGAGCTCATGGCGAAGCTACGAGTCTTGCTTAGAAGGTCGTTTCTGCATGAAAAATACTAGTCTTGCACCAAAAATTGAAACTGGAGCAAAAGCTGCATAAAATCCAAAAATACTCCAATTCCCACATATCATGTAGATATATGTACCCTGCATCACAATGTTATGCAAGCAACTCAAGATAGTAGATATGCAATTCAAGGAACAATCTTGAGCATGTATGAGACAAGATACAAGCATAGCATATATATGAGAAAATATTCCAATTATAAACAGGGTTAGAACTACATGTATATGAAGTACTAGTAGATGATATCACAAGTTAGGACTACTAGTAGGATCTAGATCATAGCAAGAGATACACAAGATAAATCAAGCTATGAGTAGATATAGAGATATATCCAAACAAAGAGATATGCATTTTAGAAGCATGAAAGGATATAACTCACTAGATATGCATCCTTACCATAAGATGATTACCCCTATGAACCTCAAGGTTGTATCAACACAAGATATACACCTAGATAGATGTAGCAAGTTAGAGCACAATGGAAGCAATTTTTAGACACAACCAAGAGATCCAAAGAGATCATCATCAAAACCTACAAAACAACTCAAAGCAAGTAATTGCAAGATATAGGTATATACCAATTTAGAGCAATTTGAAAGATAGAGTTGTAAGCAAGATAGGCAATTTAGACCATGGCAAAATGCATATATGAAGGTACCAAATGAGAGTTCCAAAGAATAAGGCTATTGGTTGAGAAAATCTAGTTGAGAGGGAAATTCTCATTTAATAAGCCAACTGTGTATTCTGTGCACAGTGTTATCGGTCGAGTTCTGTGCATTTTCAACTCGACCGATGACAGCTGTTGGCAACACCCATTGGTGCCTATCGGTCAAGTTTCAATAGGGCAAACTCGACCGGCAGATCAGCTGTCAAGAAGCACATCTATTTCAAAAAAACATATTTAAAGGCATGCTAAAAATACAAACCATATCCAAACATGTCTAAGAAAGTTAGTAATGCACTATAGAAGCATTAGAAACAGTTTTTGAGCAAGAGTGTGAAGAGAATCACAAAATGCCACTTTTGACTCAAAAACCATATGTATAGTGCACACTAACTTGACAAAAACAAGTTAGAAATGGTTATAAGCAATAAAACCTTTACCTTTGTGCTTACCATTGCTTTTTCCACTTGTTGTCGCCCTCTACACATCTCACCTTTCTTCTTTTATGTGGATTGACAAGTCAATTTCCAAATCAATAGCTCAAGTCAATCCATATGCAAGTACCTACAAGAAGAAAGATGAAATGGTCCCCAATCATGTTATTGGGTCCGGAGGGGTTAGTTTAGCAACCCAGGTCCTATTTCTCTTGGGTGCTTTCCTAAAAGGACAACAATTAGAATAATGACCAAATTCATTGCAATAGTTGCATGTGCCCATAGTCTTGGAACTAGAGGATTCTCCATGGAATATTGGAGGTCCTTTATCTTTGTTGTTCCCTTGACTACTATCATACCCTAAACCATGTCTACCAATTTGTTTAGTAGTATTGTGTAGGATATCGGTAAGATTATTTTTACCAACTAAGAATCTTTGCAAAGATGATCTCAAACTATCATTACCATGCTTAAGAGAAGCAATAGTCAAAGACAATTGATTAATATTATCTCTAGCATGCAAAAGATCATTTTCTAAGCAAAGAGATTTAGTTGAATAAGAATCTCTATCAATATGAAGAGCAGCAACATCATTCTCTCTATTTGCAGAACTAGAACAAGATTCATGCCCATTGATTTTAGCAAGTAAGGAGGCATTTTCTATTTCTAATTCATGCAAAACAAAATCTTTGTCCTTGTTTTCAGATTTAAGAACATCAATGTCATGCATGAGAGAATCAACAATTAAAGTATGCTCTTCATTAGAAATAGGCATGAGAGGTTGTGCTTCTAGAAATTTTATCTTATCAAGAAAACTAGCATTTTCAAGTTTAAGAGAGTCTACTTGGCTAAGACAATCATTTTTATCATTAAGCAAGCAAGAATTAGCATATTCAAGATCATCTAGTTCTATATGCAAATTATCAACAATTCTAGCAAGCTTTTTCTTTTTCTTTTTAGAAGACTTATAAGAGGAACAAATATCATGAATAATAGCAATTAAAGATTCTTTATCTAAAGAGTCTAGATTTACCTCACTTGAGTCTTCACTTGTTGACACTATAAGGGCAAAATGGCATTCTCCTTCATCACTAGAGCTTTAGCTTGATCCTTCACATGAATCTTCATTTGAGCTTGAGTTGGAGGATCCACTTGAGCTTGAGTGCCATTTCTTCTTCTGAAGAAGGGTCTTTTTGCCTTGCGGGCAATCTTCCTTGTAGTGACCCTTCTTTCCACATGTGAAGCACCAGATGGAGGAGGACTTGCCTTTGAAGGGTTTACCCTTGGAGTACATGGCATCTTCTTTAGCTTGAGAGGATGGAGAGACTTGTTCCATGATAGCTTCAATTTGAGCCTTCTTCATTCTCTTTAGCTCTTTCTTCTCTTGTCTTTCTACTTCCTCCCTCTTGTCAAGTGTAGCTTCATGTGCTTGTAGATTTCTAATGAGCTCTTCAATAGGAATATCCCTAAGACACCTTGCTTCTTCAATAGAAGTCACCTTGGATTCCCACCTCTTCAGGAGAGTTCTAAGGATCTTTGAGTTGATCTCTCGACTAGACATAGGATGTCCTAGAACAGCAAGACCATTCAAGATGGTGTTGAGCCTTGAGTACATGTTGGCTATGCTCTCCTCCTTTCCCATCTTGAAGTTCTCAAGCAACCCTTTGAGCATGTAGACTTTGCTTTCCTTCACTTGATTTGTCCCTTCATAAGTGATGCAAAGCTTTCTCCATACCTCATAAGCCGTCTTACAAGAAGAAATCCGGTTGAACTCGATGGGGGTCATGGAGGCATATAAGATGTGCATTGCTCAAGCATTCAAGGTTGCTTTCATCAAGGCAGCTACATCCCATTCTTTAATCTTTGTCTTTGGTTGAATGTATGGGTTGTTCACCATTTTCCACATCTCAAGACTTGATCCTTGGATGTAGAATTGAAGTCTTCTTCTCCAATAGAGGAAGTTGCTCCCATCAAAGATTGGAAGGCTGGTCGAGAGTCTCCCTCCTAGGTAGTCACCCATCTTCTCCTACTTGTTGAAGTATGCTTGGAGAAGACCCGCTCTGATACCACTTGTTGGATCCTATATGGGTGATTAGATGCTCTAGAGGGGGGGTGAATAGAGCTGAAAGCACTTAAACAAAACTCATTAAACCTTCAAAATATATGACAAGATAAGGTTGCTAAATAGGCAATTTGAGTGCAACTATTTCATGCATAGCAAAGATAAGAGAGATTGAACATGCACCAATTAGACAAGCTATTTAGAGTGGTTCCACACTTCAAACTAGAAGTGTGTCAGTCCACTTGCCTAGAGAGGTCAACCTCTAGGACTTCCAACAATTGCACTCTTATATTCACTTATAAGACTTACAATACATGACTAACAAAGGACTTACCTATCCAATACAAAGAGTCTTCAACCTTACCAAGGACTTACCCACTGTGCAAGAGTCTTCGGCCTTCTCCAAAGACTTACCCACTCTTGCACAAATCTTTGGCCTTGTAAGAATTACCCACTCTTCTTGGATCTTCCGCCTTTGACTTCACCTTCACTCAGAGAAGCTTCCACCAAGGTCTTACCCACTTGAGCTTGAGTCTTTTGCCTTCTCCAAGGGCTTACCCACTCTAGCTCCAAGTCCTTAGCCTTGATCTTCACCAAGGGATGCCTTCCCTTGTTCTTCTTCACCTCTCTTGGACAAGAGAGAGAACCTTCATCTTCATGATTGCAAATGATAGAAGTGGAGGTGGTGGAAGTGAGAGCCTCACAAGATATACATGTAGGACTAGCTCTCTTACATATTTCCTACTCACTCTAATGGATGTAGAAAGTGATTAATCTTAGAGAGAGAGAGGAGGTTGTAGGAAGCACTCAACTATAGAATAGGAACCTCACAAAGAGTTTGCAATGAATGCTCAACCTTGGAATGAAGCCCAAGGGGTCCTATTTATAGCTGGGGATGCCTCTTAGCCTTTGGGAACACTTGTGAACGAAAACTAGCCATTTTGTGGCTTGCAACGGATCTATTTTCACTTGTTGCAACTCCACAATGGCTAGAAACACTTTTCTGCACTTTTCCGTACAGTGCAATCGGTCGAGTTCTAATGGGTGTAACTTGACCGATCAAGTAGGAGGCAAACCGATGTTCAAAGGATCGGTCGAGTTTGTCCTGAGGAAACTCGACTGACCATTTCAACTGGAAATGGCCTACTACCCAGTCGGTCGAGTTCTGTGAGTGCACAACTCGACCGATGCAATCTTCAGAAAATCGACCAAGGTTGATCGGTCGAGTTTCAGGGTGGGAAACTGGACCGACCAAGTGCCTGTAATTGATTTTCAAAGATGCATTTAAAGTGCTCTAATATTCGATCTAAGTGTTCCTTATATTTTTCTAAGCTTAATTACAAGTCATACAATCATTACAAGTGATTTACAACATGATTCTAATGGATATACATCATATTACAAAAATGTGCACTTGTATGACTTTGACTTGTCTTTTCTCCAATTTGAGATGCGCAAGTTAGGGCATTTGGAGTGTGTATATACATAATCTGAAATTACTCAAGTAGAGACATTAGACACCAAAATGTGAAATGGTTAGTCATCATCAAAACATGGGTTTAGTCAATTTAGACGTGAGTCAACATTGACCTAATTGACCTTGAGTCAACAATTACAACCTAGGTTACCAGTCCTTAATGCGGAAACTTTGGGCTTTGAAAGGGTTCCTGAATGACATGGTCATGTTGGAACAGTGGAAATGTGGGAAAGATTAACATATGGCGCGAAAGTAGACTTTGCCATAAGTTTAGACAGATAGTACATCTGTGATGGTAGTTCCCAAGGAGGGGAAATAAGCTGAGATTTAAGGTAAGGTCTCTATAACTTTAGAGAAATTTGCCTAGTTGTTTTGAAAAGCCAAATGTTTTGGTGTCACCAATGCAATAAATGCCTAGTGCACCAGGGCAGTAGCCACTAAGTAAATGCAAAGGTCCTCACTTTCTACCAGTAAGAACTCATGGCTTAGCTTATACATCGGTAATGAGATCGATAAGACCATGATATGAGGACAAGACATGTTATGGATATGGACATGTTGAGCATACTAAACTCTTTTCTTTGCAAAGAAGGGAGGAAATGACTCAACAACTGAGGTAGACTCAGCAAGGTTTATGAAAGTTACAACCCAACGATTTGAAAAGGCAAAAGCAACAACATGAAACAACTAGACTCTCTGTGTTGAGTCAACCTAAAGCGGTAGATGACCACGAGGGGTAATAGTGAGATGAAATAGATTCATTCCAATATTTCGTTTCATGATTCTATGTGTTAAAAATAAGAAAGTAGTTGTTTTTTAACTTCCCTTGACTAGTCCTATAAGGACACAAGAAAGATGAGAATTTACATTTTACTCAGTATTCCTTAAAATGCTTTATAATATCTCTTATTTGTGTGATAAAAGATGAGATATAGAAGTGATGCCTGAAGAAAATCCAGGAATGAAAAATCATGTGTGTATAATGATATGAAAAGTGAGGAACATGATAGTAAATAAAGTGCATACTACCTAATCTCAATACTTGTATACCCTGGCCAAGTATATGATTATTGGAAATAGGGAAAGTATGGAACTATTAGATTGTTGTCTTTCTAATTACTCTGATCAAGTAGTCATTCTGAAACAATCTAGTGAGTATAATGAAACCAAATAGGAAGTGCTAAGTGAACTTTCCCAACTAATGAGGAAGTGCTAAGTGAACTTTCCCAACTAATGAGGAAGTGCTAAGTGAACTTTCCACTAATTAGGAAGTGCTAAGTGAGCTTTCCCAACTAATGAGGAAGTGCTAAGTGAACTTTCCCAACTAATGAGGAAGTGCTAAGTGAACTTTCCCAACTAATGAGGAAGTGCTAAGTGAGCTTTCCCAACTACTGAGGAAGTGCTAAGTGAACTTTCCCAACTAATAAGGAAGTGCTAAGTGAACTTTCCCAACTAATGAGGAAGTGTTAAGTGAACTTTCCCAACTAATGAGGAAGTGTTAAGTGAACTTTCCTAACTAATGAGGAAGTGCTAAGTGAACTTTCCCAACTAATGAGGAAGTAGTAAGTGAGCTTTCCCAACTAATGATGAAGTGCTAAGTGAACTTTCCCAACTAATGAGGAAGTGCTAAGTGAACTTTCCCAACTACTGAGGAAGTGCTAAGTGAACTTTCCGAACTAATGAGGAAGTGCTAAGTGAACTTTCCCAACTAATGAGGAAGTGCTAAGTGAACCTTCCCAACTAATGAGGAAGTGCTAAGTGAACTTTCCCAACTAATGAGGAAGTGCTAAGTGAACATTCCCAACTAATGAGGAAGTGCTAAGTGAACTTTCCCAACTAATGAGGAAGTGCTAAGTGAACTTTCCCAACTAATGAGGAAGTGCAAAGTGAGCTTTCCCAACTAATGAGGAAGTGCTAAGTGAACTTTCCCAACTAATGAGGAATTGCTAAATAAACTTTCTCAATTACATAGGAATTGCTAAGTGGTTCCCAAACAAATAAAGGATTGCTAAGTGGATTACTTCTATTAAATATATATGTTTCCCCTTTGATAAACAACCTTGGGTAATGATAGGGGTATGCTCCTTTATGTTTCTTCCTTTCATTAACATGACAATCAAGTAAGTATTATGAATAATTTGTTGATGGATACTTAGAAAAGTATCAGTTTGCTTTGGACTTTGGTTCCAAGATAATGATATATGGAACAAGCAATGTCCTAAAATAAAATAAATACCATGTGCATGTGTACCCTTAGTGGTAACAACATAGAAATGAATATGATAAGGATGATATGTGTTCTCAACACATATGATGAATACCAAAGTAAGGATTTTGGTATCTGAGAATAATAGATGATTTATGTTGGTTACCTATATTGGCCAACTGTGAAATCAACCTAGTTGCATCAAATAATATGGACATCATATGTTAGGGGTTTATGCTCTGCATAAACATAAACATTGAAAAGGTTGATCTAATGGAAGGAACAATTGTATTTGGTGGAAAAGTTTATCAAGATAAAAATATTTCCTTAGAATAATCCTGTGTGGAAGAACTTTGTGTGGATTAAAGACCTATTATATCTCCATGACATTAAGATGTTATGTGGAGACTTGATGGCATGATAAATGAGTAAGATCTATCTCTCCTTTTTCCTGGGATTTCGGGGATGAAATCTTTGTTAGGGGTTTATAACTTGTAACGACCCTGACCTGGGTTATGAGATAACCCTATTTGTTTTGGCTAATAAAGTTTCTTAGAACTTTAATATAATCCTCTAAGGTGTTTTGTTATCATATGACCCACTTATGTTTCACGTTTGGTCCCGATTGAATGTTGTTTGAGCAATTTTCCTTTATTTTGGACCAAAGTGCAATTTACCCAAATTGAGGGGCTATAATGAAAAATATCACATGTTTAATGTACCCCATGTGTTTTAGCATCATAAGAGAGATACTGATGCTATGTGGTGGCTTGTGGAAAGCCCAAATTCTGAGTTTGAACTTCTTTGAACAATGTTGGTACCTTGTGCACCAATTTTGGTAAATATTTGTAATTACCCAAAATGTGGGGTTGATATGCAAATTATCACCTATAGAGTGTCCATACTTCCTCCTAGTATCATATTATGAGAGAGAAATAAGGAGACACCATGTTTGATTCCATTATGAATGATGGTAATCTTGGTGAAGAAATGACCAAGAAAAAGGGTTGAATATGAAAGCTTAACTTGAGTTGTATCAAGTTGAAAAGCTTATATATGAGTGCCTACGGTCATGGATCCCAAGGAGGTGTCCCGTATCATTTTTTGAACTCTTGGAAAAGTCCATATCATGGAAAGCACCTCAAGGTGGTGAGGTGTGATGGCCAGCAAGTTTCCGTAGAAAAAGTGTATTGGCTTGACTTAAAATAGTGATTAAACCTAGATGACTTATCCAATTGGATAAGCAATGGATGAATTTGCATCTTAGATGATCCTCAACCTTTTTGAGTGTCAAGATAAATGTTTATGCATGCATGGACACGTGTCACCCATGCATGACACGTGGCACCTACTAGCTCAAAATGTTAACACCTCATTTTTTCCTTCCTTCATGAACAACAAGTATATATACCCCTAGTTTCACCCCTTGGTGCAATTTTGCGACCCTTACCACCCTCCTACCCTAAGGTATCACGCATAGAGATCCCATATCATGAAGGTATGTTGTGGTATCGTGCATAGGCCTTGGGATATCGCCCATGGCATGAGCATATCAGCCAAGTAGGTGAAATTGGCCATATAAGGTGATATCGGCCAATAGGGTGAAGAGTTGAGTGGCATATCGTGCAAGTGAGTGCCATATCGTTCAAGAAGGTTGCCATATCGTGCAAGGAAACTAGTGTATCATGCAATGGTGTTAAGGAGAAAGAAGGATATCATACTTAACCCTAAGGTAAGGATAAGATCATCTTCAACCTTGAATTGAAGCATGATTTTAGGGTTTTGTTCTTATTTTCTTTTCTTCTTCACCAATTGCTTATCCATGGTGATTCCTTGTATATGAAGGAGTTTTGAACGAGACTTGGACTTTTCATAAGTCATATTCGACCTTAGGAGCATGTACCTTTAGAGCTTGGAGCTTTGAAGTGGTTCTTAAGGCGGGTTATATAACCTGAACTGAGTCGTGTTATTATTCATCACCTAAATTGCTATAGTTAGTGAAATACTTTTAATTCTGAAATTTCCTGAAATAGTTGATGAAACTATGAGTTCTAGTAACTGCTTAGACATGTTGCCATGAATTATATAAGTTAAAACAACGGTTTAGAGCTTGAAGAAGATGGTGTCACTTTGTAAAAGTGATATCGGGCTCAAGCATATATACAAATACCTCTAACCCGATATAAGTGAAGAGTATCAAGTGCTATTACACGATGTGATCATATAATACATCATTGGTACTTAGTATCATGCGGCCTACATGACCTTGCACGATAGGGTTGAACGATACACAACCCTAGAAAACATGGTAGCCCGACATGGTGATGAGTTGATACCTCTTATACATCATGGGTGACACATATATGTACCATGTGCTCGACATAATCAACCCTAACCCGACATGGATGGTTTTCATACACCTCTAGCCCGATATGGATGGTGTTCATACACATCTAGCCCGATATGGATGGTTTTCATGTACTTCTAGATTGATATGGTGAGTGCTTATACATCTCCAACCCTATATGGTGAATATATGCACATGATTCAACCCTATATACAACTTGTAAAGGTGAGAGCAAGACACTCTTAGAAGTGATGAGTGTAACACCAAGTAATGGTATGGATAATACCTTGATAGGTGAAATACCTAGAGTGGTTGATAATGGTCAACCCTATATCAATAATGCCTTAACTCGGTATGAGTCCATATCGTTGGCAATGGTTGTATATTCTAAATAAGTGACTTATGACCAATACATTACATGATAAATGTCATGAGTTGATGCATAAAGTATTAGGATGGGAAATACCCTAATACAAACTAAGTGGATGAATTCAAGTAAGATAAAGGTGAGGAGGGAAGTGATACATCAAGACATGATAGATATCACATTCAACACCTTAAGATTTATACACCTTGATGTGTTTTAGATCCAATATATTTGGATGAGTGACACATGAAGTGTTTCATGTCAATTGTTACATTGATATGTAATGCACTTTGATAAGTGTAGGCTAACATGCCTTATGAAAAGGTTATTCCAAATCTATAAACTCTGATACAAACATATTCTAGTAAAAATGAGAGAGAAACTCATACTTTGTGTTGATAATTCATTTAATGATGAATGATGAGAATAAATAAGTATGATTGAATACTTCTGTTATCAATATTGTCTCCTAGCTGTGTGAAGCAATGAAATAAGACTTGATCATTAATAATATGATCTTAAGAACCTAAATGGTTATTTATGGAAAACCCTAATGGAGGGTGATGATATGCAAGAGAAATCCTAACCCTAAAAAGGGAATAATGATATTAATTTGTGTTGCATGGTGCTGATATGAAAGCATTATAATTGTTATCATGAAATGCTAAACATGCAGGTATCCTGAGAAGATGAACATAGCCAGGTATGAGCTATGATGTTTCTTTTATTAAAGTTGTTAATAAGACATAATATGCCTTGTTGCCCATTAAGGGGTAACAAGAGGTGATATGAGCTTTGTGAACTATTTGGAATGCCTGTGCAACAATAATCATAATTTCCTTGGTCAAATGACTTGAAGGTTTTAGTTACCTAATAAGTGGTAACAAGTGTTCTATGATAAACTAAAGGTTAAATATTCATGATAAAGGGTTGATGTTACTCTACTTAGTAGATCCTTGAAGGATCAATGTTATACATGTGTTTTGACTTCCTATTGGATAAGTGACATGCTTCTCTATCAGGTTATAGATGCAATGCTTTAGAAAAGAATAATGTTGTAATCTGATCAACAATGAATTAACTGATGTTAAACCATTACGATTCCACTGTTCAAATTTACCTTATTAAACTACAATAATAATGTTTCTGACGGAGAGTTATATCTCTCGCTGGGGCAATTTATAATTGTCTCACCCCGTGGGAACCACATTTTTAGGTGGACGCGGATGAGGAGGCAGGAATCCCTCAGTAGGTGAAGCACAACAACAGCAACAACAGGGACAGTAGTGAATTCTCAGGTGGAGACACTGGCTGATATGTCTTGTATAGATGTACATAGATTCCTATGTGTCGTCTCTGTACTCTCAGGTCCTCGGAGTAGTACTCAGTGTTTTTGAGATTTTGGCTCAGTGCCTCAAGATTTTATACCGCCTGTGTTTAGTTTAATAGGGAAGTTGATGCTTGTAATTCTTTGAAAAAGATGATGTAGGACATGTACTTGTTAACTAGTATGTAATTAAATTACTTCAGTTCTTTGTGAAAGAGTTTTCCTGTGTGTGCACCTCTCTGTAAAATGGTTTTCATTTTTAGTGATTTTCAGTAATCCAGTGTTAGTGATTGCTTCCGCTAAGTTAATAACATTTTATTCGAATGTGGCGTCACACCTTTGGACATATGTCTTTTCCCAAATTATAGTGCATAACTAGTATGCCCTCCTCATTAAGGTTTCAGAAGACATAACTTGCTACTCAAACTTTTTTCATGCAAATATTTTCGTCCTTAGCTCACCATATTTCCCTTGTCATTCATTCTTTATACTATGGGATGTAGGTCTTATCCTCACAAAGTTGTCTGCCATGATGTCTGCTAGAAGGAGACATTATTAAGATTTGACAATCCTCTAAACCCTACCCTCTACAAGTTCATGTTGAGCCCTAATAGGTCTTTATATGCTTCTAGATCACTTGTTGTTCCCTATCATCTACAAGACACACAACATCCTTCGACATCTCCACATCCCAAAAGACTAGTTATCCTACTAGCGATCCCCATAGAGATGATCCCTAATCCTGCAAATTCTAGATAAAAGACCCTTGTATGGACCTATAAAAATGATAATCCCTAGACCAAATCCCCATTAAAAACCAATTCAACAATCTTTGATATCTTTCTTCAATAAAATACATCAAACATATCATTCCTATTAATTCAACATCTTCACTCAATGACGCACCAACCCGAAGCCTTCAACAAGACATAAAGAACGTGCTTCATGCATTGGAAACTTTGTTGAATTTATTTCCATGAATGTCTATATTTATCAAGATATTGTTGCTCCATATTTTGTGTCTATTGATGATGTGAGTGTTGATGCAAAATATCCATCCTGACCCATTTCTTTGATTCCTAACACAAAACATCCACAATGACCAGCTACATGTTTGAACACAATCTCCTCTCATACATGTAGTAGTTTATTTTTAGACCCCGAGTTGATATTAGGCTACCACTTGAGAAACATTCATACCATAGATCACACACACTATCTCCCTCTACACATATCATGCATGTTTCGCATATAACAAACTGCATGCTATAGTCAAACTTAGAGGAACACTTGGCCTTATGCTAGTGACTAGGTCTTGTATTTACAAACATGGATGACAAAAAGAATTTTATGGTACTAGTTTATCATGATCTTTTCAGAGTTAATTTTTATTTGATAATAATTTCAGCATGGTCCTTGGATATCTACACCATTAATGAGTATTCTATTATTCTCCCCTTTATTATTAGTTTCAAGTTATATGTTCTCCAGAAATATAAAATGTGTGGTTGTCTATAATAGGAATTGTTTTTCTAAACTCCACATTAACTTCAATGAAATAGATATCACCATTTCCTAAGAGACAAAAACACATCACCCTTAGACAACTTCAAGTGTTAGGATTCCATAGTGTCAAAACCTGGCTCCAACTACTGGACATGGGGCTTAGTGGATATTTATTATTTAGATGGAACAACCATCTTCTTAATCTAATTGGCCATACCATGCTCCACTACACTATTACAACCACTTTCCTAGACATCTCCATTAACAACACATGGTATTCCATCGGCCTTTATAGTGAACCTTCCTTAAACAACATGACTTTTATAATTGAATTGTCACATCTTGGAAGATTCTTCACCTCAACTCCTTGGATCATTGGAGGGGATTTTAACATTACATTTTTACCCATATATTTTGCAACACCTATAAATTTTTCACTCCCCATATTACCTCTTTCAATGACTTTATCAACCCTATGAACCTTTCTTATATCATCTCATATAGTTATGCGTATACCTTCTCAAACAAAAGAAATCATCCATCCTTCATAAAACTATATATATTATTTCAAAACCTTGCATTGTACTTGTCGTACCCTCTTCGTCTTCCTATATCATACCCAAATATACATAAAATCACAGATGTTGTTGTCCTAGACACTCATACCATCTCATGGGGACACAAATCTTTTATATTTAAACAATTTTACTAAAACATCAAATACAACCTTACCATAATAAGATATTGGACTTTCTCCACAACTAATCAAGACAACCCTACTAGAAACCAAAACATACCCCCATAAATCCTACCACACTACCCTTAAAAGATGGGTTAGCAACATCTTTATCTCACTTAATAATAAACCTTAACCATCTCATGAATACAATTATGGATATTGAAGCTGCATACACCTTGCAATCTAATCCTCACACACCTGTTGGGTTTTAAGGGAGGCAGAGAAGCAGCCGAAACAAAAAAAAATCTCCCCAAAACCCAGAACAAAATGAATCGCGTCAACGTCTATACAATAGGAAAGATGGTTCGTGGATGCATACCTTGTTTCGAGGCTTGCTCGGTGACAGTACCTCGCGCCTTGCACGGTCTTCACCTCCGGTCTTGGATGATGTCTCTATAGCTCCTGGTCGCACAAGGACTGAAGAATCCTGGTCTCACCCGGACTGTCAGGATTGATAGTTGTCCTCTGAGTGGATGATGTCTACCGCCTCTACAGTCGTCCACACGGACTGCTTAGAACTCCGATCTCCTTGTCCCACAAGGAATCTGAAGGATTCACACCCTCCTGTCAGCATACTAGTCGTTGACACACTCTCCTGCCACCGTCGCTTTCTACAGTTGTCTTTCCCTTGTTGTGCCTCCCTTATCGGGTAGCACTTGCTCAGGCTCTCTCGGTTACCAAAACCAGAGAGAATGACAACTTTACAGAGCAACTGGTTGCACTGAGTTGTACTTTGAGAAGCTCCCAATACCCCTATATATAGGATGGTCATGGGATAGGGTTCTCTATCCCAGGAAATGCGGGACTAAAGCAGGAGTACAAGGGTTCAATATTTTCCACAAAAAAACAACCAACTGCATAACCTGAATCGATCGTTTCACAACTAAAATGGTTATTTGGGGATCTAAGCCGGTCGGTTGACACCTCAACCGATTGGTTGGGACCCATGAAACGGTCAGTTCACTTCTGAACCGGTCGGTTCATGGTCCTCATCAGGTCCCGATTGACTTTTCTTCTTTTCTTTCGAATTGGTATCAAATACCAATCCTTGTTCCAATCAAATTGGGCAAGTGAAATGAAAAGAAATTTCTCACCAATCTTACTTTTCCAACTTACTCGATTGGACCAGTTGAATCAATCGTTTCAACCTGTCCATGAGCCGATCGACTCACCAGTTGAGCCGATCGGTTCACCAAGCTCAACCGATCGGTTCATCACATGAGTCGATCGGTTGGGAGTGCAGATTGTGTAGAATCAGTCAATCGTAGTTTCAATCAATCTGATACTCTAATCAATCAGTCCAACACCTTGAACACTATGATACCAAGCTATCAATTGATTGAGTGTTTAATTGAACTACTAAACTCCTTTAGTAATCAATCTAAACATTGTTTGCGGACAAACTCCTATTCTAGGTTAAATCCTATGTGTGTGACCCTGTAGATCCATTTCACGTTGGCAGTGAAAGTCCATAACACTTATGACTTCACAAGCAAAGAGTGGTGCCTAGTCACACATCAGTGCTACCCAAGTGAAATAGAAAGTTGGAGAACAACTTTCAATCCTAAAATCCGTGAACGGTGTTACAGTGAATGTATAATTCCTTTGTCACTGATATCCTGAATGAACTCGAGGCATGGAACAGTCATCCTGTCAACATTCATTCATTTCCTTGATCTCAGAGCAGACTGGGTGAGATGTGTGTGACATCAATATCACATATTGATTCACACGTGCATGCACATGCCTTTCTCAATCCTACTTATCAAGTGGTCAAGGACATCAAAATCCCTCAGGAGGGACAAATCCCATATCTATCACTCACCCCTCAAAAGCCCTATGTGTCAAAGCCACTCAATCATCACCTTTATGACAACCCATGTTTCAGGACTTCGTTTGATGATGTCAAAGTGTACCCAACGACATATGTTGAGTGTAGTGATCTTAGGTATAAGAATCACACTCACCACCATCACTGTGAGAGTTGACTGTGACTACCAAGTCATGGTTCCATGTGTCACTCTCACGGTGGGTTTGTCCAGTACCTTGTTCTCTAACAAGTACATATGTGCTTGGTTTGATATCACTATATCATGACTAATGAGATTCTGTCATCAACCAACACACAATCTAGTCTTTAGTATTATTGATGTCTATGGTTATTTCCACAATAAAAACTGACTAGGGACTAAAAAAGAATGTATACTCTTAACATCTGTATGATCTCATCATTTAGGTCCTGAACCTAAAAGCATACGTCATTGAGTAAAACCATTTTTTAGACATCTATCATGTTACACCATCATCTCAGAAACAGTTTAAACATATAGATCAGAAATTGCCTTTATTATTATTCAAATCATTTACAAAGTATCCCATTACAATCATGATATGACTTGCTCTATGGGCATACATACCAACAAACTCCCACTTGCACTTAGAGCCAGTCACCAAGGAACCTCAGTCCTTGTGACCTAGCATGACCATCATGCTTCTGCTGAGAAAGGGCCTTAGTCAGTGGATCAACTATGTTATCTTCAGTTGGTACTTTGTAAATTTTCACATCTCCTTGATGTACGATCTCTCGTATGATATGGAAGAGCCGCAATATGTGCTTGGACCGCTGATGTGATCTGGGTTCCTTAGCTTGTGCAATAGCTCCATTATTGTCACAATAAATCTAAATTGCATCACAGCTACTGGGAACTACACCAAGTTCAGAAATGAACTTCCTGATCCACACAACCTCCTTTGCTGCATGTGAAGCAGCAATATACTCGGCCTCTGTGGTAGAATCGGCAATCATTTCTTTCTTGGAACTCTTCCAGCTCACATCTCCATTATTAAGGCAAAATACAAATCTTGACTGCGATCTGTAATCATCTTTATCGGTTTGGAAGCTTGCATCGGTGTATCCCTTTACAACCAACTCTTCCTCACCGCCATAAATAAGAAACTGATCCTTAGTCCTTCGCAAGTACTTGAGGATGTTCTTTATGGCTGTCTAGTAAGGATCCTCGGGATCTGACTGGTACCTGCTCGTCATGCTTAGAGCATATGAGACATATGGGCATGTGCACAACATAACGTACATGATGGATCCGATGGCTTATGCATATGGGATCCCATTCATACGCTCCCTCTCTTCACAAGATTGGTGACATTGAGCTCTATATACGGTGACTCCATGTAGCATGGGGATGTTGCCTGTCTTTGAGTTCTCCATGTTGAACCGCTTCAGCACTTTGTGGATGTACATGCTCTAACTTAGTCCGAGAATCCTTCTAGATCTATCTCTATATATCTTAATTCCTAGAATATAGGATGCTTCTCCTAAGTCCTTCATTGAGAAAGTACTCCCAAGCCAAGTCTTTACCTTCTCTAAGTCTAAGACATCATTCCCCATCAAAAGTATGTCATCCACATACAATATGAGGAATGTGATTGAGCTCCCACTAACCTTCTTGTACACACAAGGTTCATATTCATTTTGAGTAAAGCCAAACATTTTGACTTCCTCATCAAATCGAATGTTCCAACTCCGAGATGCTTGCTTCAATCCATAGATTGACCTTTGTAGCTTACATACTTTATTGGCATTCTTTGGATCTACAAAACCTTCAGGCTGTGTCATGTACACATCCTCATTTATATTCCCATTAAGGAATGTGGTTTTAACATCCATCTGCCAAATCTCATAGTCATAATAAGCTGCAATAGCAAGCATGATCCTGATAAACTTAATCATGGCAACTGGAGAAAAGGTTTCGTCATAGTCAACACCTTGAACTTGTCAAAATCCCTTCGCAACCAATCTTCCTTTTTAAGTTTGCACATTGCCATCCATGTCGGTCTTATTCTTGAAGAGCCACTTGCACCCTATGGGTTTTACCCCTTCGGGTGGTTCCACCAAAGTCCATACTTTGTTGGGGTACATGGATTTCATCTCGGATCTCATGGCTTCAAGCCATTTCTCAAAATCTGGTCCCTCCATAGCCTCTACGTAGGTAGTTGGATCATCATTTATGATCAACTCTCCACCTTCTTGAGTCATAAGGCATCCAAACCTCTCAGGTTCAAGGCATGTCCTACTAGATCTATGGGGTCCTTGTGTTACCTGAGGAGAATGAGATTCTACAACACCTTATGAATCATCAATGTTTTCTTATTGGGCTTGAACCTCTTCAAGTTCTATTTTCCTCCCACTGCTTCCTTTGGAAATAAATTCCTTTTCTAGGAACACAACATCCCTGGCAACAAACACTTTGTTGTCAGTAGGGTGGTATAGATAATATCCCTTGGTCTCCTTGGGATATCCAACAAAATAACATTTATCAGACTTGGGTCCAAGCTTATCAGGAAACATTTTCCTAACGTAAGCCTCACAACCCCAAATCTTCATAAAAGACAAATTGGGACGCTTCCCGGTCCATATCTCATATGGTGTCTTTTGAACCAATTTAGATGGTACTTGGTTAAGTGTAAACGCGGCGGTTTCAAGAGCATGACCCCAGAAAGAAATTGGAAGATCAGCAAAACTCATCATTGATCGCACCATATCCAACAATGTGTGATTCCTTCTTTCAGACACACCGTTATGTTGTGGTGTTCCAGGCGGAGTCCATTGTGATACAATACCACGGGCTCGCAGAAGGTACTCAAACTCCTGGCTTAAGTATTCTCCACCTCGATCGGATTGAAGTGCCTTAATACTTTTACCAAGTTGGTTCGGTACTTCATTCACGAAATCCTTGAATTTTTCAAGGGTTTTTGACTTATGTTTCATCAGGTACACATAGCCATACCTACTGAAGTCATCAGTAAAGGTAATGAAGTATTGATACCCACCTCTGGCATTAGTTCTAAAAGACCCACATACATCAGTATGTATGAGTCCTAATAGATCACTAGCTCTTTCTCCTTTACTTGAAAAGGGAGTCTTGGTCATCTTGCCCATCAAACAAGATTCACATGTATCTATTGATTCATAATCAAAAGAGTCTAGATAACCATCTTTATGGAGTCTAGAAATGTGCTTCTCATTTATGTGCCCTAGACGACAATGCCAAAGATATGTTTTGTTTGAGTTGTTGAGTTTTTGCCTTTTGGTGTTTACGTTGTATACAATTGTCTCTAGATCTATCAAGTATAGACCATAAGACATTGGGGCACTACCATAAAAGATCCCATCTTTAGAAATGGAACATTTTCCATTCTTAATAAGAAATTCAAATCCATCTTTGTCCAAACAAGAGACGGAAATGATATTCCTATTTATGTAAGGTACATAATAGCATTCCTTCAACTCTATTATTAGCCCACTTGGTAGAGTTAACTCATAGGTTCCTACGGCACTGGCGGCAACCCTTTCCCCATTGGCAACACGTAGTTCAACCTCACCTTTCTTCAAAGGCCTACTTCTCTTAAGATCCTTCACATTTAAACAAATGTGAGATCCGCATCTGGTATCAGGTACCCATGACGAAGAAGTAGTAAAGTTAATCTCTATCACGTATACACCAGAAGTAGAGATCTCTATCTCTGACTTCTTCTTCCATCGTTCTTTCCATCCTCTCCATGTAGAAGTAATTGGTTTGGTGAGAGAACCCTTCTCTCCCTTACCTTTCGTTCCATTGATCTCTATCAATGAACTTTCTTTCTTCTTCACCAACGCATTAAGCATACATAGAGTGGATTCAAAGGCTCCTGGTATATCTGGATTGTGCAGAACAATTCTCACAGTCATCAACCATTTATGGAATTTGTTCTCAATTAATTTCCCCATTTTAAAAGATGATTCTTTTTCCATTCTACAAGAGAAAATTGCATTTGTCAAAACTCCTTTTGATTTGATTTGAATAAAATTTGATGATAGTTAATTAGGCCTTTAATTAATTACCGCTCCCACTATTTTGACTCAAATTGATAGCCCTCACCATCAATTTGGAAGATTGCAGTACACAATCTTCTAGTGGGTCAAGATCCATATTTCATCAAGTCATGAGTTAGCTTTGGTTGATCGCCCATAATCTTGACTATTTAGGTAGGCCATCATGCCAATTGCATCATATGCAACTCTTGATGAATGAATATGCACAACACCTTGCCATGAACATTCCGTGCCTCTGGGCTTAGACGCTCTAAGAATCACCATTTAAGTCTATCCCAAAAGCTGACACGGTAAACATGCACCCTGCTTTGGCAGAACCTGCATGTCGACCCTTTACACTTCCACAAGATGGATGGCACACCATGCTTTAGCGTAACCTACGCTTGGTCGATCGAGTCTTCCATGTGTGTCGCTAATGGAAGGCGTATAAGACTTAATATTTTAATGAGGGATTTGGTTTTTATATACATATACATATCCAATCACCACAATATATAGTACGTATCATATACATGCTATATCCCACAGAAAACATGCAAAACGATAAAAGCAATGGTTATGGCCATCCTATTGTGATTCCTCGAGCCAAGAGGAATCATGATCATCTAGGTCTACATCACATGCAACTTGTACAAGATGAAATTTGTGCCTGCCTTTCTGGGTTTGATCAGCTCATCTTCATGACTGATCGGCTCGCCATCAAGTTGGTCGTTCGGGTGCCACCAACCGATCGATTGGCGCCTCCAGCCCATCGGTTCACCGGTCATCGTGCATCTCCTCCGATCGCCACCCACTCATCTCGCTCCTCGAACCGGTCGTCTGGAACATCAACCGATCGGTTCACACCTTGAACCGATCGTCTCAGGTCGTCTGTCGTTCTTTGACATAATAAGAAATAAAATCTATCCTATTTACAATTGAATTGTGAAACCCCAAGTTACATTCGGGGGGAGAAAAGGTAGGAAAATAAATCTCGAATTATTTCGAGTTACATCAGGAATAGGAGAAAGGGAATCGGTGCGCAGACCGAGATGCAAGCAACCACATACAACCATACACAGATATAGGGTTTATAGGCCATAATCATGCTACACATCCACCACAAAACTTGTTTAAGGGCGACGCGTATCGAGTGTATTAATATTACATATCATATATGTATATTTGGGATTTGTGGATTGGACATGCATAAAGCCAATTTTATTCGCATCGTATGCAATAAATAAAGGCGACAAACCAAAATCGATCATATCGATAATCCTAAAATATAGAGCAGTTGGCATTTCTCTGATACCACTGTTGGGTTTTAAGGGAGGCAGAGAAGCAGCGGAAACAAAAAACAATTCTCCCCAAAACCCAGAACAAAAGGAATAGTGTCAACGTCTATACAATAGGAAAGATGGTTTGTGGATTCATACCTTGTCCCGAGGCTTGCTCGGCGAAAGTACCTCGCACCTTGTATGGTCTTCACCTCCGGTCTTGGACGGTGTCTGTGCAGCTCCTGGTCGCATCGGGACTGAAGACTACTGGTCTCACCGGGACTGTCGGGATTGACAGTTGTCCTCCGAGCGGTAGATGTCTCCTGCCTCTGCAGTCATCCACACAGACTGCCTGGAACTCCGATCTCCTTGTCCCACAAGGAATCAGAAGGAGTCGCACCCTCCTGTCAGCGTACTAGTCGCTGACACACTCTCCTGCCACCAGTCACTTTCTACAGTTGTCTTTCCCTTATTGTGCCTCCCTTATCGGGTAGCACTTGCTCGGGCTCTCTCGGTTACCAAAACCAGAGAGAACGACAACATTACAGAGCAACTAGTTGCACTGAGTTGTATTTTGAGAAGCCCCCAATACCCCTATATATAGGATAGTCATGGGATAGGGTTCTCTATCCTGGGCAATGCGGGACTCAAGAAGGAGTAGAAGGGTTCGATATTTTCCACAAAAAAACAACCAACTGCGTAACCTGAACCGATCATTTCACAACAGAAACGGTCAGTTGGGGATCTTAGCCGGTCGGTTGACACCTCAACCGATCAGTTCAGACCCATGAAACTGTCAGTTCACTTCCGAACCGGTCCGTTCATGGTCCTGATCAGTTCCCGATTGACTTTTCTTCTTTTGTTTCGAATTGGTAACAAATACCAATCCTTCTTCCAATCAAATTGGACAAGTGAAATGAAATGAAATTTCTCACCAATCTTACTTTTCCAACTTACTCGATTGGACCAATTGAACCGATCATTTCAACCTGTCCATGAGTCGATCGAATCACCAATTGAGCCGATTTGTTCACCAAGCTCAGTCGATCGGTTCATCACATGAGCCAATCGATTGGGAGTGCAGATTGTGTAAAATCAACCAATCGCAGTTTCAATCAATCTGATACTCTAATCAATCATTCCAACACCTTGAACACTATGATACTGAGCTATCAATTGATTGAGTGTTTAGTTGAACTACTAAACTCCTTTAGTAATCAATCTAAACATTGTTTTTGGACAAACTCCTATTCCAGGTTAAATCCTATGTGTGTGACCCTGTAGGTCCATTTCACATTGGCAGTGAAAGTCCATAACACTTATGACTTCACAAGCAAAGAGTGGTGCCTAGTCACATATCAGTGCTACCCAAGTGAAATAGAAAGTTGGAGAACAACTTTCAATCCTACAATCTATGAATGGTGTTACAGTGAATGTATAATTCCTTTGTCACTAATATCCTAAATGAACTCGAGGCATGGAACAATCATCCTGTCAACATTCATTCATTTCCTTGATCTCAGAGAAGACTAGGTGACATGTGTGTGATATCAATATCACATATTGATTCACACGTGCATGTGCATGCCTTTCTCAATCCTACTCATCAAGTAGACAAGGACATCAAACTTCCTCATGAGGGACAAATCTCATATCTATCACTCACCCCTCAAAAGCCCTATGTGTCAAAACCACCCAATCATCACCTTTATAACAAGCCATGTTTTCATGACTGTGTTTGATGATGTCAAAGTGTACCCAACAACATATGTTGAGTGTAGTGATTTCAGGTCTAAGAATCACACTCACCACCATCACTGTGAGAGTTGACTGTGACTACCAAGTCATGGTTCCATGTGTCACTCTCACGGTGGGTCTATCCAGTACCTTGTTCTCTAACAAGTACCTAAATGCTTGGTTTGATATCGCTATATCATGACTAATGACATTCTGTCATCAACCAACACAAAATCTAGTCTTTAGTATTATTGATGTCTATGGTTATTTCCACAATAACAACCGACTAGGGACTAAACAAGAATGTATACTCTTAACATCCGTATGATCTTATCGTTTAGGTCCTGAACCTAAAAGCATACATCATTGAGTAAAACCATTCTTTAGACATCTATCATGTTACACCATCATCTCAGAAACAGTTTAAACATATAGATAAGAAATTTCCTTTATTATTATTCAAATCATTTACAAAGTATCCCATTATAGTCATCATATGACTTGCTCTATGGGCATACATACCAACAACACCCACAATCCTTGAATAGTTAAACCAAACTTTTGTTGTTGTCGTCAAACATCAAGAAACATACATAAAACAACAATCAAAGTTCAATAACTTAAAGAAGATGACAAAAATTTCTTTACTCCATTAATTTTCTCAACTCTCAGAATATATATTCTATAAATTTCTTACTCATGAAAAACATATATAATTGTCAAAAACATCACTATCTTTGACGCTCGTCATAACACACTTTAAATCCCTCCTTAATAAGTACACATCAAACAATAACCATCTTGTAGTCATTTTAAACTAATCCTTAGTCAACCCTTATATTCAAGTAAATGACCCTCTCTTACAAATCCTTTAAACATAGAAGAAAGCCTTTTTACCTTGAAAACATTAACCCTGATAAATCACCATGCCAAATATGTTTAAAAAAATCCTTCTATATCATTATTTGGGAAATCTTAAATATCCCTTGGAAAAGATTTTCAATTCTATACATTCCCACTATGACCCTAAATCAATCCTATAAATAATAAATGCTAGACATCTTTCCCTTATTCCTAAGAATAAGAACCTAAAACTCATTCCAAGATATTTTCCCAGTAACCTCAACAACAACTATAATATTGCTGCAAAGTTCTTAGCTATTGACTATATCGATATCTTAAACATAACGTACCCGATTATTCATTTGGTTTTGTTATAGCCTGGAACATACAACATTCTTACCTCACTGCAAATCAAATCATATACCACAAACAAGATAGAGAATCCTTTAAAGATAATAAACATATATTTTACAAAAGCTTTTGACCACTTCAAATGGTACTTTCATAGACAACTATTAGAAGGCATAGATTTAACACCACTTGGGTTGACTAGAAATTGGAATTGGTCTCATCATCCTCCTTATTCTTCCTTATTAATGACTCCCCACATAGTTTCTCTATAAGTTCAAACAACCTTTGTCAAACTGACCCCTTATCACTTCTTCTCTATGCCTTCTCACACAATGCCTTAGCTAAATGATACACCTTGCTACAACATATGCCCTACTTGACCCTACCAACATCAACTCCATAACCATAAACAACTCTATCCTTTTTTCATTGGATACCTTATCTCATGTAACTGACACAACATAATATCATCAACATTAAGCATATTATATGCATCTTTCAATATGTATCATTATTAATGATCGAGTACAAATTATCCCTCCTCAGCTTCCATACCCCCATCAGGACCTCTTATCCTTTACACATATTCACCAATGTAGCATCAATTATTTCCACATAAAACACCTTGCCCTTCATTTAAACACCCAAACAATAAAATCATCTTCTTGGAATCCTATCATAGATATAATTAAAGCCAAACCCACGAGTTGGATCAATTCATCCCTCTCTTTGGCTGGTCACCTTACCTTGATTAACCATGTCCTTTCCCATATACCAACACGTTATATTAGTTTAATTCCATCACCCAGAAAGTTGTAATACTATTGATAAGTTTCTTAATGACTTCCTATGGAACTACAAAAACACCTACTATATCTAATGAGAAATAATATACTTTCCTTAATCTAAAGGTGGTTGGGGTATCCTTACTTGGAAGACCATCACCATCTAGTTTACCATAAAACAAATTAACCATTATTCATAATTAGAATACCCCTTGATGTAAAATTATTTTCTCATAAACTCTACAAGAACAAACCCTTATGTAAACATATCTTATAATATACAAGCTCTTCAACTTGGTGCTACATCTATGTAAAAGGAAACATCTTCAAACATCCAATGTTGTACTCACAAATGATTCCATACATATATCATTTTGGTTCTACCCTTGTATGAAAGAACCTCCCTAGTCTCGGTCTAAAATTCCAACTCAATACCAAAGCCAAACATTTCTATCAAATAAGTTGAACAATGTATCCTTAGTTAAAGGTCTAAATCATCCTCTAAAAAATGATCTAAATCCTCTAAAATATTTTATTATGATAATCTTCCTCTTTTATAATACAAGAAGAACATCACTATCATAATTTCTCCACATAACAACCCATTAAAAACCTAGATTTTGGGGGGATAAATTTTCCATAAATAATATATATAAATTTTTATCCTTCATATGATCCATATGTTGTTTTAGAAAAAAAATTGATGCCTCAATGCTAAAATAAATATTTTTCTTTTCATCCGATGTCTATTCTCAAAAAAACTTCTTATTATCAGAATGTACATAAAATATTTGTACATTGACCTTTTTTCTACATACTCTATTGGGACAACATAGTGAGCCCTATTCACATCTTCATATATTGTTTGTTAGCAGAAAGCTTTTAGTATAATTTTACAGTTACATTTCCCATATGTGGATTTTGTTTCAATTAGGCACACTTCAACACTTATAATATGAAAATTTTCCTTATCATATACAATAATATAAGAAAAAAAGTTCTACAAAAGACTCTGGCATGTTTAGAAGGAAATAAGTTAATGCTCATTTAATAATAACTATACAAATTCTTAGAAAACCATATATAATATTTATATTGATATTTACTAACACCTTATTTGGATAATTGTATTGATTATTATAGGTCCTACTTGCATTTTCACCCCAAGTAAAGGACAATTGGCCCTAGGTCTTAAAACTATAGCCAGTGCCCCTTGTCTGTTCACCCTATCACCTTTAAATGAATCATCTCATGTTCCAAGGCCGACTCCAACTCTAAACCTAATAAACTTCAATATATTAGATTTAGGGTTATGTTTGAAGTTCTCCCTTCATTTTTCTATACATAATTTAAGATTTTTTGACATCTATACTTAGATATTATATGTGTTCTCACACCTATGTCACTACTTTAGTACTTCTAGACACTTCATCTCTATATTATGCCAATCCTATCTCCTCGTGATTCCTTGATCACCCAGATTTTAATATATATTAGTGTTTTATATCAAAAAGGAATTAAACTTCATTTGTGTAAACATGTATGTAAATAGAGTTGAACTTTTCATTTAAGGACAACCATCCTTGTCAGCATTGCACAATGCTAGAATGAGAAATCCATAAAGAAATTATGTAATCCAAGTAATGACCTATCAACTTTCTTTTTAGTGAGAACCAAAGCATCAAGTCCTACAAAACACACACTTG